>JACVTC010000039.1:427500-517500 GCA_016946835.1 Neocallimastix lanati (nom. inval.) | reverse complement strand
ATAACGGTCGCCAATAGCAAGAGTCATAATCTTAGAGGCAACAGTACTATCAACGCCACCACTGACAGCACCAATAACTTGTGCAGTTGGGCCAACGAGATTTCTGATACGGTTTATTTCACGATCAATGAAGGATGACTATTAAATGATGTTATATACATATAAAATATATAATTATTAAAGATTATATTTATAACAATATTAATTATATTTTTTTATAAATAATTTCAAAAAAAAAAGAAAACAAAAATTTATTTAAATAGTTTAGCAACAAATTATATAAAAATTAAAAATTAAATACTTTATAATTAATTTTTTTTAATAAATATAATATTTACCATACTCCAGTTAGCTTGAGCACCACATATATCAATAACAAAGTTCTTTAAAAGTTCCTTACCTCTTGGGGTATGAGTAACTTCTGGATGGAATTGAATACCATAGATGTTCTTTTCTTCGTTATCAATACCTGCGAATGGAGCAGTAGCAGTCTTAGCAATAACACGGAAACCTTCTGGGATTTTCTTTAATTGATCACCATGACTCATCCAAACCTTCATATTGTCTTCTAAACCCTTGAATAATCTGTTTTCAGCAACAACTTCAATATCAGCATGACCATATTCTCTACTTTCACATGGAGCAACTTCACCTCCAAGATCCCATGCAATTTCCTTTAAATAATTATTACATTTAAAATTTTGTTAAGTTTTCTTTCTTTTAAAACATTTTCATAAAATAATAATAAATGAAAAATTTCTACTCTGATTTCTTTGTCATTTTAAATATAATTTATTACTTTAAAAAAAATTCATTTAAAATAATTATAAAATTTATTACTTAAATAATATATATTTATATTTAACTTAATCATTTATGTTATTATTATTTTTATATATAATCTTTTCCTATCTTCTCTCCACAAACAATATAAAAAAAATAAATTTATCTATATTCATTCCACTTAAATATTTTTTTTTCTTTAAAAAAGGAAAAATAAAAATGTTTATTTTCATATATATAAATTATCTTATTATATTTACTTGAAGACCATAGCAAATACCAAGAACTGGTACACCTAATTCCCAGACTTTCTTATCCATATGTGGTGATACATCATCATAGACAGAGTATGGACCACCAGATAAAATAATACCCTTTGGCTTGAATGGTAAATCTTCTATCTTATAAGTACATGCTTGAAGTTCACAGTAAACACCAAGTTCACGAACTCTTCTTGTAATAAGGTGTGAGTATTGTGAACCAAAGTCAAGAATTAAAATAGTATCATAAATTTGATTGATAGCAGTACTCATTTTTAATCTTTTATTACTATTCATTTACTATAACAAGATATTTCTATAATTTTTTTTTTTTTTTTTTTTTTTAATTTTAATAAATGTATTTTAATAAAAAATATAATAGATTGACTAAGAATGTAATGTAATATATGATACAAAACTAGTAAAAATTAAAAATAATATAATTATTTAAATATTATAATACAATTGTTAAATTTTAATTTTGATGATTGGAATAAATTTTTTAAAAAAAAGTTAAAATTTAAATACTATTGGCTATTATGCAATTCAGTGTTAAAAATACTAAAAAAAATAAAAAAAATTAAAAATAAAAAAAATAAAATATTAAAAATAAAAATAAACATTTAGAAAAATTGCAAATATAAAAATGTATATAAATACTTTTACTACTATACCTATAATTAAATTTAATTACATTTAAATAAAGTAAAGATGATAAAAAAAAAAAAAAAAGTAAATAAATAAATAAATAATAAAAATTTAAAAAAAATTCTTTATATACATCAAAGAAAAAAATATATAAAAAATATATATATATATATAATTTAAAAAATTCAATGTATATTGAAAAAAAATATATATATAACAGTTATATATATACAATTAATAGGCTGCATGAATTAATTATTTTAGAATATAAACATTTTCAAATTTTTATATCTATTTTAATAAAAATTTTTTTTTTGTTTTGTTTTTAGAAAACCAAAAATAGAAGAAATTTTATAAAATATATAGTATATAATTATTTTTAAAGTTCATAAAATAGATTTTGAAATATATTTAAGTTTTATATCAATATTATTTTTATTATTATTATTATTATTTATTTATTATTTATTATTTATTATTTATTATTTATTATTTATTATTTATTATTTATTATTTATTATTTATTATTTATTATTTATTATTTATTATTTATTATTTATTATTTATTATTTATTATTTATTATTTATTATTTATTATTATCATTAATTATTATTATTAATTAACATATATTTTTAAAAATTGTAAGAAAAAAATTATAAAAAATATATAAGATTAGAAAATGTTAGAAAATAAGATTTAGATCAACTTTATTTAATATAAAGACATGTTACATTCAATTTATACAAATACATTATGACTTGTACATTAAATGTATTACATTTTAATACATTAAACTTACATATTCTGACAGAAAATTCTTTAACTATTTATACTTTTCCAAAAGTATAAATAGAACTAATTAGCACTCTTCTCGTAAAGATACCAAAAAGGTTATATAATTAAATTGAATTATTATAAGATTATTTGTTATTAATAATACTAATAATCATTATAATTAAATATATTTTATTTATATTTATTATTTTTATATTAACTTTTTATATTTACTATATTATTATGTAAAATTTATTTTTTAATGAAAAAAAAAAGTAAAAGATTATATACATTTTAATGAAAATAAATAAGTATATATGTATATATATTTTCATTATTATTTAAAATTAAGATTTTCTTTCTCTATTTAAATAGAAAGGAACGTAGTTAGTATTTTTTAAATTTACATTATCTAATAAATATATAATTATATCATTACCATTTCTATTAACGGCATTGTAATCTTTATTATAAAAACATTATCTCTAAAATTTTCGAGAATTTTTTTTGGAAGGTTTTAGCTATTAATATTTTATTTTATTAAATAATATATATTTAATAGTCTTTAATACTATATTTAATATTTATTCTTTGACTTTTTTTTTATATCTACCATTTTATTTTTATAATTTTTATTATCCAATTTTCAATTATACCATTTTTTAAAAAATATTTCAATTATTAAACTTATTAATTATTATTTTGAAGAATGAGGGGAAATCTTGAATTAAAATAGTAAAATAGTTATATTGTAGTTAGTTATTTAGATAATATAATCACAATATTTGTTTTTTAACCTTAAGTTCTATAAATAATTAATACCGTTAAATCACTTTTAAAGACTTTTTTTTTTATTTTTTTATTTTTTTTTATTTTTTCCCTTACATAAAAAAGTGAAAAATAATTACTTTCAAGATTTTTATTATAATACACCATAGAGACCTATTATTTTTTATTATTTATGATCATTTATGGTATAAAATAAATAACATGTTTTTATTATCCATCTATTGATGAATAATAAAAGAATTTACCATAATTTTTATATAAAGTTAATGCTAATTATGATATATTAAATAATTATATATATATATATATAATTTAAAAAAAAAAAAAAATAAATCCATAATACAATTTCCACATTAATTTTAATAAAATATTTTATTAAAAAAAAAAAAAAAAAAAAGGAATTTATTATAATAATATAATAAAAATGAGAAATAACATTATTAATTATCATCTTTATATAAATTGAAAATATCTTTAACAAAGAATAAAATAATGAAAAAACTAAAAATATAATAAATATAATAGGTTCAAGTTTATAGAAATAATAAATATATTTATAATATTTCTATAAAAAAGGTTTTGAATCTACTATTTAGGGTACTCTGAATTATGTTAAATATTAAAATTTGTAATTTGATATATTATACATAGTTAATTTAGAAAATTAAATTATTTAATTTAATTATTAATTTTTGTATTAATTAAAAATTTACATCTAAAATATTTATATATACTTAATTTTTTAATTATTTTAAGGCAAATTATTATTAATAATTATTGGTTTCAATTAATAAAAATTTATTCCTAATCTAAAAAGGAAGTTCTGAATAATATGGACAAAATGGCCTTAAAATTCTTTCCTATTTATGATAAGCCTTTTTTGGATGGTACTACTAGGTTTGCATTTTCAAATTTTGTTTTTTTTAAAAAATAAATTAAGGGAATAATCAATTAGCCAATCGTTTTTTGAATTCTTTATTCTAAGAAATTGTATATAACCTTATGTAACACAACTTATTTTCTAAATTAAAAAAAAAAAAAAAAAAAAAAATAAACTTGAAAAATTAAATTAATTATACTTTATAAATATTCAAAAGAAAAAAAAAAAATTATAACTACAATTTTATAATTTATAATAATGAAAAATTTTATCTTTAACTATTAATTAAATATTTATTAAATAATAGAATTAATTAATTAATTAATAAAAACACACAAAATAATTCAAGAATCAATCACTTTTACAATTAATATAATATTATACAATATTATTGACCATGTGTAAATAATGTATATATTAATAAAATAATATATAACCTTTTTCATCTAATAAAATATAAATATATAGATATATATAGATATATATCATTTTAAGTCTTTTAACATTGTATATTAAAAGAATATATATATATATAAACTATAATAAAAATAAATATATATATATAAACTTAGAAAAAGAAAAAACTGCACATTAAAAGTTTTTCTTTTAATGTGCAATTTTTTCTTTTTCTTTTTCTTCTTTAATAGTTTCTATTTAAATTATAGTTTCTATTTAAATTATAGTTTCTATTTAAATTATAGTTTCTATTTAAATTATAGTTTCTATTTAAATTATAGTTTCTATTTAAATTAAAAAAAAAAAAATAAATAATTTAAATTTTGAATTTTTGGGTTCTTCGATGTTAAAGTACAAAAAAATTAATTAATTTAAAATTTGAATTTTTGGGTTCTTCGATGTTAAAGTACAAAAAAAAAAAAAAAAAAGTATTTAAAGGGAAGAATTTTTCCAAAATAATTAAAACTCAAAAAAAAAAAAAAATTTTTTTAAAAAAAAACGATTTACTTTAAAAAAATTAATTTAATTAATATAATAATAATAATAATAATAAACAATAGAATAATAAAATAGAATAAATATAATATAAATATTTCTTAAAATAAAAAACAAAAACAAAATGAATTTTAAAACTATAAGTATTATCTTTGCAGTTTTTTCTTTTGATTTATTAGTTTTATCTTCACCAGTTAATAAAAACAAACCTGATACTATTGTTAGTGGTGATGGTAAAAATAATCTTACATTTGAAGCCGGTCTTATTGATGTCAGTTCAGAGGAAGAAACTCTTAATGTAGATATTACTGGTGACGATGTAATTGCAGATGATAGTTCCGATGAAGAAATTACTAATGGAATAAATGAAAATGGAAATAAAGATGAAAATGTATGAAATATTATTTTATAATACTAAAATTAAAATATAAATTAATAAATTTGATTTTTTGTTATTATATAAATATATATATTTATATTTATATTATTTCATAATAGGTTTGTCAAACTAAAGAATGCTTAGAAGTATCTAATAAAATTTTAAGCTATATGGATACTGATGTTAATCCATGTGACGACTTTTATCAATTTTCTTGTGGAAATTGGATAGTAAAATTAGAAAAAAAAAATTTTTTTTTATCATTAATATTAAATTTATTAATTTTAATATATATTACTATTATAATCAATTTAATTGATTTTTTTTTAATTGTTTTTTTTCTTTTAAAATAATTGTAGAAAGAAAATCCAGATGATCAATATGGTACTTTCAATGGTGCTATCAAAAATAATATAGTAAGTGAACAAAATTAATTATTAATTATTAATTATTATTATATAAATATTTCTTAATATTCAATCAATAATAATTTTTTTATATATTTAAAACAAAAAGGATTTATTTGTTGATATTATGAAACAAGGATATAAACCAGATAAGAGCTTAAGTGCAAAGGCTCAAGAATACGACAAAATAGTATTTAATAAATTAAAAAATTATTTTGATAGTTGTATAAATGAAGATAAAACTAATGAAAGAGGTGTAAAACCTTTAATTGATTTTATTGAACGATTAAAAATAGATGAAAATAAAGATAAATTTAAAGACCCAAATGTTTTAACTAAAACCATTATAGATATTCAAGAATATAATATTGATTCATTATTTCAATTAATCATTTCAAGAAATAATGAAGCAAACAAAATTGAATTTACATTTGGAGATACTGGTAATATATATGTTAAAGAAATTAGTGATGCACTCTTATCATTAATTTATAAAGATGAGGAAAAAATGGAAGTAACAGAATCAATAATTAATTTTTTCAAAAATTTATATGGAGAGGATAAAGTTGTTGATTCTTCATTTTATGATAATATGAGTAATTCCAGTGATCCAAATAAAAGTATGATTAAAAATAGAATATTAAAATCATTAAATAAAATTTTTAAGAATAAGAATGACAAAATGAATAAATTTACTAATTCAGAAGAAGATGAGCTTGATATTCTACAAGATGAAGAAGAAAAACATGTCACTCTTAAATATTTAACAGAAATTTGTCCAAGTATCAATTGGAAATTACTTATTACAAAATTTTTTGAAGGAACAAATATTGCAAATTCATTAACAGATAGTACCGAAGTTATTATTTCAAATGAATCTTTCTTTATAAATTTAGATAAAGTTCTCAAGGAAGTTGATGGAAATACTCTATCCTATTACTTCAAATGGTATATATATATATATTATATTTTATTTTATTATTGTGGTAAAAATATTAAAATTTAAAATATATAATTATAAAAAATAATTATTTTAGGTGTATTTTATTTTTTAATATTTCACTTATTCCTAAGGAATTAATAAAACCTGTATATGATATATTGGATAAATTTGGTAATTTTTTTTTGACAATATAAAAAGAATAAAATATTAAATTAATAGTATTGATATTATTATTATTATTATTTAACTCTTTTATTATTATTATTATTATTATAATTATTATTATTATTATATTTTATAATAAATAAAATTTGAAATAATGATTATTAATGTTTATGATATTAAAATAATATATATATATATATATATATATTGTATATATTTACATATTTATTTACACTTTTATTTTTATTCATTGGTTATAAAGGTCAGAGTGATCAAATTAATATTCCAGTAATTGAAAAATGTTACAGAGAAATGAATATACCTTTAGAAAAGGCTGTTGCAAGATACTTTGTTTTAAATAACTTTAAAAATGATAAAAAAAACTTCACTGAAAAAGTTCTTACATATATTAAACAAAGCATGTATAACAGAATTCCACAAATTGAATGGCTTGATGATGAAACCATTGAATATGCTTATAAAAAATTAAATTCTATTACAGAAATCATTGGTTATAGTGAAAAATTTATTGATCCTGAATATCTTTTTAAAGATTTTGAAGGATTAGAAATGACTGATGATTATATCACCAATTCACTCAATGTTAAAAGATTTACTTTAAAAAAAGTATTTAAGATTTTAGATTTAAATAATAATGAAATTGATTTTGGATATAATGCAGAAGTAAATATAATTTTAATATAAATACCTTTTTTTTTTTTTTTTAAAAAAAAAAAATACAAATATATACAAACATACGTATATATATATGTATATATTATTAAATTTAATATTTTTATTTATATATTATTTATTAATGTTTAGGATGTTAATGCATATTATAGTCTATATAAAAATTCAATTTTCATTCCCGCTGGTATTTTACAACCACCATTCTTTGATCAGGGACTTCCAGATTATATTAATTATGGTGGTATTGGTTCAGTAGTTGGTCATGAATTAACACATGCTTTTGATAACGATGGTAAAGATTATGATATTAATGGAAATAAAAGTCAATGGGTAAATATTATATATATGTATATTTATATTTTAATTTTCTTTTTCTAAATAAAAATATAAAATGAAAAAAGTTTCTAATTTAATGAAATTAAATATATTTATTGTTCATGATTATATTAAATAAAAATCTTTATTCATTTAATTTTGTTAGTGGACTGACAATGATATTGAAGAATTTGAAGATAATGCTCAATGTTTCGTTAATCAGTAAAGTTTTTTTTTTTTTTTTTTTTTTTAATATGAATTAAAATTTTTTTTATTTATTATTTTTTTATTACTATTTTAAATACAAATATAAAATATAAAATATTATTTTAATTTTAATATAAAATAGGTATGAAAAATACTCTATAAAGAATAAAAATGGAAAAGTTTATTATGTTTTAGGAGAGGTAATTGATAATTCTATTTTTTATGTAAATTAATTAATTTTCTCTATATATTATTATTTATTATTAATGTTATATATATTATTATTATTATTATTAATATTATTTAAAATTTAGAATACACTTGGAGAAAATCTTGCTGATAATGGTGGATTAGCACGTGCTTATGAATCTTGGAAGCTTTCTTTAAAAGAAGATCCAGAACAAGTAAAGAAAGCAAATCAATTACTTCCAGGTCTTTCAAGTTATACCATGGATCAATTATTCTTTATTACATATGGTCAATTATGGTGTGATATTGAAGAAAATAAAGAAGCATTTGTAACTGAGTATTTAATGTTATTAGATGTACATTCACCAAATAGTGCTCGTGTTAGAGGAGTTATTAGTAATTCAAAAGAATTTGCTAAAGCTTTTAATTGTCCAGCAGAAACTTCTATGAATCCAAAAAATAAATGTCAATTATGGTAAATTTAATTAACCATAATAATAAAATAAAATTATAAAATAACAAATTTATAAATTAATGAATGATATTGATATAAATTGAAAATATTGTTAATAAAGAATAAAATAAAATTCTTTTCTTCTTAAATATTTCAATTTATGAAATTAGAAAAAAAAAAAAATACAAAAAATAAATTTAAAATTAATAAAATGATAATAAAAATTAATTTTTTTTTTTTTTTTACTTAATTTTTACTTTGTTTTTCTTTTTTTCTTTTTTATTTGATTTTTCTTTTTTCTTTTTTTTTTTTTTTTTTTTTTTTTTTTTTTTTTTAAGATTTTATTTTCAATATTAATTAATTAATTAATTAATTAACTAACTATTTTAAGTGGATTCAAAAATCTAAAACACTTGAAATCTTGTTTTTATTGTTGCAAGATAATCATCATTTTTTTATAAATATTTTTCAAAAAATGATTCATAAAACATTTGTAATTAATAATTTAACTTGGGAGTGGGGCATTTCGCTAAATTGCGCCAGGTTGCATTTCGCCAATTTTGAATGCATGTGTCGTATTAAAAAATGTGGCATTTCGCCAAGTTAAAAATTATTAAATAAATAAATAAATGAATAAATAAAATTAAATATTATTAATATTGAATAAAAACAATTTTAAATAAAATTATTTTGAATTAATATTTATTTATTCATTTATTTATATCAATACTCCACTTGTCGATATACAACCTGGCCAAATGCAATTTGGGGAAATACAACTCTCCCATTTAACTTATAGATCAAAAAGGATTAGTATATTCAAGAAATCTCGTAACCCTTACATGATGTTTAACAAAGAAGGGAATTGTCGCTAGAAGCTTTACTAATTATAATTTAGTTTAAAAATATAATCATTAGAAAGCTATAGGCTTAAACAATCTGTTGATTGTCTCGGTTTCACGAAACATCTATTATTACGAATTCTATGACACTTTACATATATTATATTAATAATAAAATTCAAAATAATATTTAAGATGATTTTTTGATTCACTATCACTAATATTAATTTTTTAAATTTAGTATATTTTCTTTGTTTTTTTTTTTAAAAAAAAAAAGAGAGAACAAAATTAAAAGATAAAAAAAAAAACGTATTTAATCTTTTACATACATTTTATTTTTTTTATCTTTTAATTATATAATGCATTTTTTTTATTATTAAATGTAATACATAAAAATATTTTAATCTATTTAATAAAGCACTGGAAGTGTATTCTCTTCCTAGTCAAAAAAAAAAAAAAAAAAAAACTAATATTAATATTAATTAATATTTTCGCTATTACTAATTCTACTATTATTAACAACATTATTTCTATTGTTATTATTATTAATATGATATAATTCGTTGTTACTATCAGAATATGTACTTGATTTTATATTATTTATATTTGTGATAACGGTGTTTTCATTACTATTTGATATTGGACAATATTTAGATATATAATATAAAATTTTTCATAAAGAATTTCAATATTTTTGAAATATTTCATTCGAAATTCATGGAAAAGATATCATTTAGAAAACCAATGTTCCAATCAACCCCAATGATGTGGACTGTTTTTCTAGGTCCATGGAGGGTTGATAGAAAAGGAATAGCCTATTTCAGATTTACTAATTACTGTTTTCTGTAATTCT
Organism: Neocallimastix lanati (nom. inval.); assembly: GCA_016946835.1. Classification (NCBI taxonomy): domain Eukaryota; kingdom Fungi; phylum Neocallimastigomycota; class Neocallimastigomycetes; order Neocallimastigales; family Neocallimastigaceae; genus Neocallimastix; species Neocallimastix lanati (nom. inval.). The sequence continues at coordinate 506,967 of JACVTC010000039.1, read as the reverse complement.
GGTGATAATTGATGGTTATCCTTTCTAAAGTGGCTTCTAATATGAAGAGTGTGAATTGGAATATTGGAAGACTGTTGAAAGTGAACGTGATGTTTTATATTATTTTAAACTGGATCTGTAGTAACATTGGAGTTGTATAATTTATAATATCATGTAGTTTCTACATATTATCATTGTAATGAATCTATTATATTTTTTTACTTTAACATTATTTTGTATATGTATTTTTCTATAGTTTTATTTAAACTCTCATGTATTTATTGTAAAATGGAAATGTAAGAGATTGATTCACTCCAAAACTTATGTTTAAAACATTATTTAACTGATGGGTATCTTTTTATAGTCTTTCACTACTAACATCTTTTTTTAAATCTACTTTTAGCTAATATGTGATTATTCTACAGAAAATTTTTTTACTTTTTAAAGAACTTTATTAATTGAAAAGAAAAACAATTATTCAAAAGATAAAAAGAAAAGATTATTCATTTTAACAGAGTATACAAGTAGTTTTGAATCAATAACTTTCTAACCCTTGAGATAAATTATAAATATTATTACAGCATTTCAAGATATAATCAATACTTTATTAAATTAAACAATTACAAAATCATCAAGAACAACGATATATTGCAATCTTTCATATATTCAAAACTAACAATTTTTTAATATTATTTAAAGGGAGTTTATTTTCTCTTTTAATTTTTTTTTTTAATTTTATTATATATATTTAAAAAAAAAAAATTTCTTTCTTATTATTATTACTATTTATTTTATACTTCTTTTATTTTATTTTTTTAATTCTTTTATTATATTTTTTTTAGGTTTTCTTCGAAATGGATAATACTTCTTCAAGTACAGCAAACTATACTTGTTTTACGGCGAGGCCTTTGAATATTCGATATTCGGAATAAAAATTTCATTCTTATCTTTATTCATGATCTTAATCATGGTCTATTAGTAAACTTTGGGAATTTCTTAGTAAAAATATTCCCATTACTTCGAGGATATAAGAAGCTTTGGGAGTAATTTTATTGTGTGATTTTCTTTTCATTTTTTGTTATTTTACATTCATCACAACAATTATTATTATTTATACCATGTTCTTGTAAATACTTTTGCATATCCTCATTATAATAATGACCAATTCTTCTATGCCAAAGAAATTTTTGGTAATTATTAAAATTTTGCATAGCCATAATATTATTCTTATTATTACTTATTTCATATTTATTATTTTGAACATCAGTGATATTTATTTCATTTCTTTTATAGCTTGAAATGATGTGATTGTTTTATAATTTTTATCTAGCATTTTTAGAATTACATTATTATTTATTTCTTCAATAATAACTTTTATTCCAATTTTATCTAATTCTATACCACTAATCATATTTTTAGTTACATCTTTTGAGTATAGAACACGATTTAATTTTATTTTGTAATTAATTATATTTAAAATTGTTTCTCCATAGCCATCAAAAGTACATTTGGTTCCGTTAGCACAACTTAAATTTATTTTTTCATTTTTAAAATTTTGTAATATACTTTTATTATTAGTTATATGTTCACCGGCACCACTATCATATAACCATTCATCTTTATTATAATTATTGTTATTTAATAAATATTTTATTGTATTTAATTGTTTAATAACACGTGTGTTTTTTTGTTTTAACATCAAATTTTCAGTAGTAATGGATGGATGATTAATTTTTATTGATAAAGTTTATTGATTTTGTGTCATCATTAGGTTTTTCTAAATTATCATGTAATTCATGATAATTAAATCCATTGTTGTATTCATTACTCAATTGGTTTGGAAACTCATCAGAATTTACACCAACCTATAAGAATTTAAAACACTTCGGAATATTATCATCCCTTTATGTAAATGACAACTCATAGGTTTACGCATTGGTTTTATGTCTAATAAAATAATGTGCTTTTACAGTTTAGCAGTAACTGATGTTTTAAGATTAACAATAACTTTATGACTACAATTATTATAATTATGTACTACATATTATTATATCGTCTAAATGGAATGATAACGAGTTATATTATGATTAGGGGAATTTAAATTAATGTTAGACGTTAATTAATTAAGTGATTTATCTAATTTAGTAAGGTGTGATAACGACTATTAATGCGTTTAAAAGAGAGTTTTGATACATTGAGTTACGTTGAAATATATTTAAACATATATTAATTTAAATGACATAGATATTTTCTATTTATAATCCAATTTTATTTATCTTAAGATTTAAATAACATTTGTACATGATTGAAATACATTAAAACTTTGGGATATTATTAAGAAGAAATTATATAATGGTTTCATAATTTGTCGTTAACATAATTGGTAACTCTTTATTATTTATAAGCGTTGGAAAATCTAAAACAAAATATGCGTTTGCAAGAATATAATCACTATCAATAGAACTATAATTGATATAAAGTTGAGATGTATTGAATTTTCAATTCCATTGGAATCGAGTTTGCTGTCATATGCAATTCCATTGTTTATATTATCATCAAAATCATAAGTATTATCATTTGTATTGTTGAAAATACTTGCTGAATCTGCTATGCAGTAACAATCATAATTTTCTATACTATAAAAGGTATAGTTATCCTTAAAAGATCTCATAGCTGTTGCGTGTGCGCACTCTCCAGGATCTCCGCAAGATGGTTTTGTTTCTTGTTTTTCCAACTGCAGTAGCAGTATGACCTTTGGTTTCATGACAGTAAATTGATATTACATGTTCTTCTGTCATAATTGATATGAATCTACTATTTCTAGTGGGTTTGTAATCTGTTATTCCATCTGGTCTAAAGCATTACTTCTTTTTGGGGAGTTAAATGCACTATTGGTAATATTTATGTTCCTATGGTCACTCATAAGGAAGAAAGAACGAATGCTTTTTAAGAAATTACTAATTGGATAAAGAAACATATTAATACTCCTTCTATTCTTGTAGGTGACTTTAATATGTCTAAATCCCAATTAGAAAGTTTACTTAATAGATCATCCCATTATTGGTTCGCTAAAAACTTAACGGGATGGTTGATCGTCTTGTATTGATCATGTTTTAATTAATAGTAAAATGAAGGAATACATTAATATTAATAAGGTATTTGTTTGTAGTACATTCAATGATATTTCTGATCACTTCCCTCTTATCCTTTCCTGTAAAAAAGATGACTCAGAAGGTTTTTGTGCTCCTACTCCATCTAGAAGATTCAAGTGGTCCCAACACATGTATAATGAAAAGCATAATGAAATATTCTCAAGTAACTACTTCTCAATTCTTCTTAATGAACTTGATGATAATAAGAAATTAAGTTCTAATGAAATGATCAATAAATTTATAGAATCAGCTAATAAAGTTGGTGATAAAGTTTATGCTAGAGTTCGTTCCTAGTGATCTTAAAGACTCAGCTTTCCACTGCCCTTATTATATCAAGAAACTTTCTCATGAAAAGCATGATGCATGTTATGAAATCAAAGAATTTTCTTTAGGTCCAAATCATGAAAACCTTGATGAATTTTTAAATTTGCTACATGAATATAAAAATATATGTGGTAAAGTCAGGTCAATTAAGTTTTTTATTAAATCAAAACAATTTCATCAGTCGATAGAATCTGCATGTAATGATTTTCGTAATAAAAATGCTAGTAGTGCTTGGTTAAAATTAAAGAAGCTATCTCACCCTATGTACTCTAATTCTATTTCGTCAAGCGTTTTAAAGGACAAGCAGGGTAACTTTTTATTTTCTCGTTAGGATCAATTGAATTAATTTATTGAACATTATAGTGAACTAGCTTCTGATGTTTCTCAACATAGTCTGGATAAAGAATACTGGGTAAATTTATTTGGAAGTAATCAATAATCCTACTTGGGATATTAATGATCCTATCACTATGGAAGAAATTCAAAACACAGTGCTTGATATGAAGAATAATAAAGCTCCTGGCCCCGATGGTATTCCGACTGAATTTTTAGTTGCTCCATCTAAACAAGCTCTTAAGAAAATTTTGAATATGGTTCATGAATGGGCTATTAAAAATACAATGACTTTTGGAATTAATAAGTGTGTTTCTTTTGTTGTAAAACCGCTTAACTTTGTTAAACCGATAAATTACGAAGATCCATCTTTCTTTGTTGGTAGTAACAAATTACCTAAAACTGACAACTGTACGTATCTTGATATTCCTTTTGATGAATTTTTATCATTGAAACCTATACAATCCAAATTAAACAGTAATTTAAAAGTCAAGTTAAATTCGTACTTTCGATTTCTTATTAATAAATCTATTCCTCTCCCATTGAAGAAATATGCTTTAATTTCCTTTATTCTTATTCTTGTTTTATATTATGCTCCTCTCTTTTGTTCAAATAAGAGTAGATGCGCTATAGCTCAAAAATTATTAACAGAGGACTTTATTGAAGTTATGGATTTAAATCTCGCAATTCTTATGTTAGTCTCTATGATATTACTCGTGAATTGAGAATTCCTCCTCTTTCAGCTATCTGTGTTATATCTCAATTACGATGCTTTAGAAAATGAAAAAAAAACTAATCATGTATTATTAATCATCTCACTAATAATATTCCTACTATGTCACATTACTCATGGACTAAGGAATCAAGGACTTTGGATAAAAAATTAAATGGTAAAAAAACAAGTGAAATAAAAAAGTTTTATTGGGAAAGAGATGTCTTCAAACCCTCAAAAGCTAAAAAAGCAATTATTTACAAGGAGAATAATTTTGGATTTATTTCAGAAATCAAAAACTTAACACTTCAATATCCTATGTATCAATTGGGTTTCTTTTGGATTTCTCGAATTAGGTGTGGTTTTAAATTTGATATTAGTATTTCCATTAAAAGAAAATTAGTCTCAGAAGATTGCCCTAAATGTTGTCCTTGTTGTGGTGTTAGTGTACCTAGCTTTTCTCACTGGATCTTTGCCTGTAAAGAATTGGAATTTTATAGAAATAAATCTTTACCTTTTCTAGATGATCTCTTTTTGAAGTTTGCAATGATAATTGAACAAAAATCCTTGGATGTTTCTTTAGATTCAGAAAAGGATTGTAATAATAATATTTATTACTATATATTGAGTACTCTTCTTGGCGGGCGTTCAATATATTCAAAAATTAAAGTTAATGATGGGGAATATAAAGACAATTAGTTGACAATATTTTTAAACAAAGTTCAACTCGTCGACTATTCCGTATTTTGTGGGGATTGCGTAGTTTATAACAAACGTAATATCATTAATTTATCGATCTTTTAGATTGATGATGAAATGGTATTCCGTTGAATCTATTGAATCTACCGTGGCCAAGATCGTCGACGTCGAAATGATAAGGCATGGATTTTCACATCCCAGTGAAAGAACTGATACAGATTCGTTAGATAACACTAATACTGAAATTATTACTCCCAATAATGGACGTGGTGTTATCATCGATGAATGGGAAAAGTTAGAACCTATTGTTTCTAACGCATTTTTATAATTTTATAATATATAATATTTTATTTCATGTATTTTATTTTTTATTTTTCATTTAAATCATGTAATTTTATTATTATTTTTTTAAATTAAATAAAGTTTTCTCTAAGTCTAAAAAAAAAAAAAAAAAAAAAAAGATAATCATCATTTTTACATAATGTTTAACAAAGAAGGGAATTGTCGCCAGAAGCTTTACTAATTATAATTTGGATTAAAAATATATCCATTAGAAAACCATAGGTTTAAACATTCTGTTTATTGTTTCGGTTTCACGAAACATCTATTATTACGAATTCTATGACACTTTACATATATCATATTAATAATAAAATTCAAAATAATATTTAAGACAATTTTAATTCACTATCACTAATATTGATATTTCTATTTTCATAATTATTAATTCTACTATTATCAACAATATTATTTCTATTGTTATTATTATTAATATGATATAATTCGTTACTACTATCAGAATATGTACTTGATTTTATATTATTCTTTTATTCTACAAAATTCAACATTCTTAATTAATATTTATATTTATACTCAATATAATCCTTTAATCCTTTTAATTCAATAAACTTTTTAAATATTATTTATCTTTATATAATATTTAATTTATTTATCTTCCTTGCTTTTATCATTATTATTTAATTTAATTTTCTCAATATATGTAATAATTATATTTTATATACTCTAAATAAAAAAATTTATAATAATTTTATTTTATTTTATTTAATTAAATTTTATTTTATTTAATTATACAAAAAAAAAAAAAAATAAAAATAAAAATAAAAATAAATAATAATAAATAATAAATAATAAATAATTTAAAAATAATTTTTATTTTTATTTAAGATTATAAATAATTTCTATTGTATGATTATTATATTATTTTATATAATTAAAATTGAGAATATAATTTTTTTAAATATTAAATTAAAGATTTAGTTTAGATAGACTCTTCTTATTCTAATTATTACTTATTTCTTTTTCCATACTATTATTTCAATTTTATTACTTCCTGTTTTTATTATTATTATTATTATTATAAAAAAGGATAATAATTATATTTCTTTAATTTCTTTAATATCTTTAATTTTTTTAATATTTTAATTTTTTTTTTTTTTTTTTTTTTTTTTTTATTGTTATTATATTATTATTACTATTTTAAAATATTTATGATGATACTTTATAATAATTATTTAAAAATTTTTTTTATTTTCTTTAAAAAATTAACTTTGTGAATTTTTGATTCTTTTATAAATAATAAATTAATATATTAAATTGTGTTAATTATTATTTTTTATTAAATAAATTAATAATTCATGGCAAAATATTTCCTTTAAAATCAAATTAAGCTGGAACATTGTGGAATAAGTAACTAACGGATTCACCATTGTGAGTTCTTCTAATGGCTTCAGCAATTGTTGGGGAAACATCAATAGTAGCAATCTTTGGACACAACTTTTTCTTATCTTCATGTGGAATAGTATTAGTAACAACTACTTGAGTTAATGCAGAGTTATTAATAACTTCACATGCCTTACCAGATAAAATTCCGTGTGTAACAATAGCGTAAACTTTTGTAGCACCATTTTCAACTAAAGTTTGAGCAGCCTTACCTAATGTACCACAAGTATCAGCCATATCATCGACAAGAACAGCGGTTTTACCCTTAACATCTCCAACAAGAACCATTCTTGAAACGAAATTTGCCTTCTTACGTTCCTTGTGAATTAGTGCGAATTCTAAATCTAATCTATCTGCGATGGAAGTGGCACTATTTTAAATTAAAATTTTAATTAATATTAGATAAATATTTATAATTTATTTTTTAATTTTTTTTTTTTTAAATTTAAAATCTCTCTTATTTTAAAAATATTATAACTTTCAAATTTTTTGAAAAAAAAAATTTCTTTCAACTATACAATATTTATATATATATAGAATAAGTAAATAAAATAAAATATACCGCTTAGCACCACCAGCATCTGGTGAAACAATAACTACTTTTCCTTCCTTGTAATCTGGAATACATTCACGAATGTATTTAAGGGTAGAAGGTTCAGCGTATAAATTATCAACTGGAATGTTAAAGAAACCTTGAATTTGGGAGGCATGAAGATCCATAGTGATGACATGATTAGCACCAGCAACAGTTAACATGTTAGCAATAAGCTTAGCTGAAATTGGAGCACGAGATTTATCTTTCTTATCTTGACGAGCATAGAAGAAACATGGAATTACAGCGGTAATACGACGAGCTGAAGCTGTCTTACATGCATGAATCATAATAAGTAATTCCATTAAATTATCATTAATTTCACCACAACCTGGTTGAATAATGTAAACATCTTCATCACGAACAGATTCCCCAATTGTAACAGAAGTTTCATTGTTGGAATATTTAAGAACTGCAGCTTTAGCTAAATCTAAGTTAAGACGTCTTCATTTTTAAAGTATTTTTTTTAATTATAATTTTAAAATAATTAATAAATTTATATAATTTCAATATCAACATATTGAATATATTTTTAAAAATATAGATAATTATAAATATATAATTTATAATTATTTATTTTAAATTTTCATATTATTAATACAATATTCATAATCCAATAAAATTATATAAAGAATTTTATAAATAGATATAAATTTAAATATATAAAAATTTAATCATTTATATATATATATTATTTTTATAACCAATTTATAATAAAATTGAAATAAATTCATATTAAATATTTATAAATTTTCTAATATATATTTTATGACTTATTAAAAGAATAAATCAAAAAAAAAAAAAAAAAAAGATTAAATATTAACCTTGCAATAAGTTTTGCAAGTTCCATATGAGCATTTCCTGCGAAAATTTTAATTGAATTGGAAGGTGCGTCCATTTTATTATTAAAAAATTAATTGTTTCAACTAATAATTTAATTAATATTTATGATATTAATAAATCTTTTTAAAGAATTTATTAATTTCCTTTAATATTATTTTTATTATTTATGGGTTGATAAAAAAAAAAAAAATAAAAAAAATAAAAAAAAATGAAAAAATATATATATATTTATTTTTAAATCTAAATTAAAATTCTACAATCAAATTTTAAAATAAAAAAAAATCCTAAAATATATTAAAATTATATATATTTAAATGTATTAAATTGAATTTATATATCATGATATATAATAGTATTTTTAAATTTATTTTAAAAATTATATTAATTTAAATTTATATTTATTTTTTTAAAAATTCTCCTACAATGTGGTAATGTATTATTCACGTATTTAAAATTTTATTTTATGTAAAAAAAAAAAAAAAAAATATGATAGAAATTAAAAATTTGTTCTTAACCAATCATTGATATGAAACATAAAGCCATTAATACTGAAACAAAAATTATTCTATCTTTATATTAAGGAAAAAAAAAAAAAAAAAAAAAAACATTAATACGCATAAAAAGAAAAACAATATATATATAAAGTAGTAGTACAAAAGTTTTAATAAAATAATTTATAATTTAATTAATATAAAATAATACCATGATTTAATATTTTATATAATAGTTTTATAGTTTAATTAATATAGAATAATAACAAAAATTAATAAATATTATAAATGAATCATAAAATATAATATAATTAATAATACATATGTATAAAAATCATTTTATTTCATATTTAATTTTTTTTTAATTTGCATTCCCAGCCAGAATGTAAGGAATCTTAGATCAATGAAGTATAGATTTTTTTTAGAAAATTAATTCCAAATAAATTTATAAAGCGAAAGTAAATAAGTTTGTAAGAATATTCTTTATTCTAATTTATCAAGATTCCACGTAAATGATATTTATTTTCTAAATAATAATAAAATATTATCTTTAATATTTTCAGAGAGATACATTTCAATTTTAAAATCATCATGCCTCAATATCAAATTGAATTTTTGAAAAATCAGTGAATAAATAATATATTACTTTTGTTATTAATATATAAAATTCTCTGAAAAAAAATTTTGAAGATCTATTTTACTAATACAAAAGTTACTTTATGTTATATTAAAGCTAATCTATCAACTTATGATTTTAATCCTTAACTCATTATCATTTTATGATTATCTCATATATATAACTTCATTTATTCCTAATATTAATGAAGTTAATGGAAAAATCCAAGATAATGCAGTTTTTATTCTTACATTAATGTACTTATTAGCTTTTATTTTGTTATTGAATTGTAAACCATGGACAAAAAATGTTTATCACTTAGTATTAAAGGTCCAAAAATTCTTCACTACGATTTCTCAAAGATATTTTATAGGACTACCTTCAAAATAAGATTAGCTGGTAACTAATAAAACTTGTTGGGAATCATATATTGATAAACTTCCAAAAATTTGGGTTCAATATAGAACACAAAATAGTTTAGTTTTATAAAATTAAGGATAAAAATTTGCTAAAGACTTTGAATAATTAATGAAAGAAAAAATGCCCAATTTAATTTACCAGAAAATGCTAATTATAAAAATTTTATTCCATGATAGTAAATATTTATTATTGCTTTTATATTTTAAAAGCTTAGATATCTGTAATTGTAACTTTCATTATCTCAAATGGTTGAACTATAATAATGAATAAAAATGTGTTATATAGTAAATATTCATATTGTTATTATATTATGTTAAAATGAATAAGAGTGATGATAACCATAATAATAAATTTGACTGATTGTATAATGTTTTCATTATAAAAAAAATTAGAATCTTATTTGCTTTTTCAATAAAATAGTGAAAATTGAAAAGGCAAATAATATATTTATAATTAATTTATAAATAAATTTGAGAAGACACATAAAAGTATATAATTATTATTATTACTATTATATTAATGCTATAACGAAATCAAATCATTTTAATGATTATCATTTTTCATAAAAGCATTAATAAATGTTAATAATTACTAATTATATATATATGTAGTATATATTATTATAATTAACAAATAAAAGAAAAATAAATAATAAAAACAAAGTAAAATACTATAAAAGGTAAATTAAAGTATTATTAAAATATATTTTTTTTTAAATAAAAAAATTTTTTAAATTTTAAATATACATTATTGTTTCATTATTATTTTCGTAGATGGTATGTTCATATATATACATATATATAATAAAGAAATTACTAATAAACAAATAAAAAAGGTTTATATTATAATTAAATATAATTTATAATAAAATTAAGCATATAAAATACAACTTTTTATAACTATATTATTTTGATAATTAATGCTTTTTGTTTTTCATTAAATTTTTTATCTAAATCAATTTACAAATACATATAAAAATTATATATATATATATATTGCTTTTTTAAAGAATAAGATCTTCAATACCATTTAAATTATACTGAATAATAATGGTAAGTACTAATAATTTATGATAATAGTTTAATATACATTCAATTTTAACAATTTTGTATTATGAGAAATTAATTTAATCTTCAAAATTTATTTTTGTAAAGTATATTTTTTCATCATTTTTAAGGAGTAAATATTATTTAAATATAATACAAATTAATATTTTAATATTCTAGAATCAGAAAAGATGCATAGAAAAAAATTATATAATGAAAAAATAACACAAAAAAAAGGTTAAAAAAAGAAAAAAAATTTAACAGATTTTAATTCATTTAAAAATAGCAGTAAAGTGTTTACTTAATATTGGTATTATCAAATAATGATACAATATCTATTATATGTGGATAATAAATAAACTGTATTATTAAAAAATAGTTTATTTTTTTTAAAAAAAAAAAAAAAATTTAAAACTTTGTTTTATTTATAAATAAATAAAAATAAATTTGTGTAACTAATCATTAAATCTACAAGTATTAAAATAAAAATTAATTTTCCATATGTTAACCTAAATTAATATATTTTTCTAAACTTTAAAATTTAATTTCATTTTTAAAAAATTATTCTAATTTTCCATTTATAATTTTATTCAATATAAATTGAAATTTGACTTTTTTTTTTTTGAAGGATATTATTTTTAATAATTAATAAAAAAAAATATTATAGGTAAAATTTTATAGTTTAATATATTTTTATTATTATTATCAGTATATATTTTTATATAATTCTAATATATATTATATAATATATTTAGATATATATTTAATAAACCTACAATTTCTTTTTTATTTTAATTTCTATTATCATATTTTTGTTATTATTTTTTTTTATAATAAAAATTATAAATCATAAAAATAATTATATAATAACAGATATATATACACATATCTATAATATATATATATTAATTAATATTGTGTATTCTATATTTCATATATAACTGTTTATATATATATATATAAATTAGTATACAACGAATTTTAAATTTTATATATTTTATATATGTAGTTCATTAATTACAATGATAATAATTTTAAAGAATTATTGAAAAATAGTGAATTTTTTTAAAAATTTATAATAGGTTTAACAATTTAAATATAATTATTAACAACTATGAAACATCATAATTATCTATCTATATATATATATATAAACAAACAAGATAAAGAATAAAAATATTTTATAATTAATAATAAAATAAATAATAATAATAATTATTATGAATATTAATATAATTATTATGAAAAATTAGAGTATAAAATAAAAATCTTTAAATTTATTTAAATAATGTTATAATGTTATATATAAAGTAAAAAAAAAAAAAAATTTTTAAATTTATTTAAATGATATTAAAATATTTATATATATATTTTAAATTGTTAATACAAATAATATATAATTTTTATTTATTTGTATATTTATTCATCAGTTGTTTATTATATAATTTTTAATATAATAAGAAATAAGTAAAAAAATTTTGTGAAAAAAATAAAAACATAATTTTAGTTTTTTAAATAGAAATATTATTATTTTTATATATTATAAAATCATAAAAATTATTTATTTTTATATTAAAAACTATTAAAATCTTAAAAGTTTTTAAAAGTTGATTATTTTTTTTCCCTTTTGTTATTTATAGTAATAATAATGGCGTCGTAAAAGAAAAAAATTTATGTTATAAAATAAAATTGTAAATTTGTTTAATAATTAAGAAAAGTAAACCGTTGGTTTGAAAGAAACTATAATTCTAATCTTCTCTTTTAACAGATTATAGAATTATAACTAGTCTTTTTGTATATTACAAAACAATTTTATTGCTATTCATATTATTGATCATAGTTTTTTATTTACTCTTTTTAATCACATATTTATTAAAATCATAATTAATTTATTTTCTTATTCTTTTTTCTTTTGTATAAATTACTATAAATGAACTATAATTTAATATTTTATATATTGTATTAATTTTCAATTTTGTAATTTTCCATATTTAAATATATTATATATTTAAATATGGAAAATAAACCTTTTCTAAATATAATTCAATAAATTTATTTTTATGATTACTTATTATTATTTTCTATAAAGGAATAATTAATGAAACAATATGCTATAGTATATATGATAAGATTAAATAATTTAAAATTATATAAATAATTTATTAATAATTAAATAATTTATGGAAAATATTAATATAATAATATTTCATATTAAGTTTATTTTTTTTAAATAAAAATGGTGAACTAAATTTTTTATAAAAAATTTAAAGTGTTATTAAAAAGAATAATGTTTTATTTTAATTAATGAATCTAGGGAGCTAATATATTATTTTTTTTTCTAATGTATTACCAAATTTTATATTAAAATATTAGAGGAAACAATAATAAGAAATATTTATTTAAAAATAAAAAAAAAAAAAAAAAATACAAATAAATAACTAAATAATAATAATAATAATTAATAATATTATTAATATTAATGAAGAAAATCATAATAAAATATGAAATAATTGAGTAAAAATTAATTATATAATTTTTTTTAAATATATAGCAGCAATTATTGCAAACTTTAACTTTATTTATTTATTCATTTATTAATTACAAGTATATTTTTTTTTTAAAAAAAAAAAAAAAAAAATTAATAAAAAATATTACTTGTCCAAATTAAGCATAATGATTTTTTAAATAGTAATGTGAAATAAAAGTAATATTCAAAATAAAGTATATAAATAAATTCAGAAAAAAGTTCTTACGTAACTAACCTCACTATAAGATTTTTGTTTATAATAATTCTAATTTAAATTGACAATCCGAAAGAAATTATGGTCTTCTCCTTCAGAAGCATTGGTCCTTCTGATCTGTCTTATTGCTTTTTCAGAGTTGACACTTCTGGTTAGTTTGCGCTTATACTGTAGGAATAAGCCCCAGACATAATTTCTGAAAAGAGAGCCGTAGAAATGATTTGATTATTAAATAAAACATCCTATTCCTTTTCATAAACTAAATCAATAATACCTGCATCTCTTCCACAAAGAAGGAAGTTAAATACTTGGTACCACATCACATATATATTTATACACAATAAAAATAATTTCGTTTTAAAAAAATTTTTTTAAATAGTAATATATATTATATATGTTATTCATTAAGAAATTATTATTAAGTATTAATTTATAAATAAAGTATTATATTAAATTTTTTATAATGTTAGTACATTGGCTGTTGGTGTACTGTTTGGCTTTGTTAAATATATTTTTAATGAAATATTAGATACCGAATATGATAGTATATAATTATTTTTATTTCAATAACTATTTATATAATTACTATAATTCTATTTATTTATTTTTCTTCAACTTAATATCATAGTGCATTTAATAAAATTTTAACTGTAATTATTAAATATATACATACATAGATTATGTAAATAATTCAACATTATTTTTAATAAATCATTTATGCTTTTTAGCTTTTACATTCATTATAGGAATATAGGTGTTAGAATTTTAAAATATGAAGATTTTTATTAATATTTATTAATGCAAAATTATTTCTAAAAATTAAATTTATTTTTATTATGTAATATTATATTTCATTATTATTAATTTAATAATTAAAATAATAATAATATTATTATTATCAAAGATATATGCATTTTTAATATAGGACTCTACAATCTGGAGATTCTTGCCCACCATTACTATTAATTTTATCATCTTTTTTAATTTAAACTTTTTTCAAAAACCATTTTCAAATACATTAGAAGAAATATTATTAGCACTTGGTTTATGGACTTTTGTTGCAAGTGGATCACTTAGACAAGCAAATTTAAGAGAAGGAAAAATTAATGGATGAGCTGCAAGTAGAAGGGCAATTGAGTAAATAAATAAATAAATAAATAAGTTTTTAGTTGTTAAAACGCTTTATTATTGATTACGATTACGATTTAAATTATTTATTTTATTAAATAATTTGGTAATTACTAAGTTACGAAAGTAGAAAATTTTATCATCTTTTATACTAAATGTGCTGATGTCAAATAAAATGAAATAAATTTAGCAATGAAATAAATAATGTAATTCAAATACAACTAGATTAATTATAATAGCGAAACAATTTAATATAATTTAATATAATATACTTCATTATATTCTACGTAAATAAATAAATAAATAAACATCATAAATATTAATTTTTAAATTATTATTTTTATTTATAGTTGGCATTAAAAATTTATTAATTAATTAATTATGAATGACAGTAAAGTATTTCTAGAATACAGTCTTCATCTTAAATTTTTTTTTTCTCATATAAATATTTCATAATAAAATACCATATAATAGAATATTATATAATAAAATACTACACTGTAAAATACTACATAATAAAATTCAGTATTGCAAAATATTACGTAGTGAAATATTATATATTAATTTAAAAAAAAAGACTATATAAAATTTTTTTTTTTTTTATTTTATTTTTCTTTTTTAACTTTTTTTTGCTTTAATCTTACGATGTTTTTGTATTATTTTTTGTATTAAATAAAGTTCCAAGATTTATTATATCCGTATAATACCTATATTTTAATTTTTACTAATTCTTTCAATTGTTGCTTCTACTTCTTTTGACCAGTCTATACGGTAAATGGTAATAAATTCTAAGACCATAACAGAGAATAATGCTAGTGCCATACCAATCCATATACCTAAATATTATTTATATATTAAATATATTAAATATATTTATTATATTTAATATAATAATTTGTTCAGTTCTAATTTACTATTATATATATATATTAATTTATTTAAAGATATAAAAAAAAAAATTGTTATAAAATTTAAAATTTTATTTTTGCTAATTAAAAATTTAAAATTTTACCATTTAAATCTAAATTGAATACAAAACATAGTAAAATACCAAGTGGTAAACCAATAATCCAATATGCGACAAAATTAATTAAAGCACCATTCTTTTGGTGTCCTGAACCTTTCAATATACCTGTACCTATGGTGGCTAAACCATCACTCAATTGATAAAATGCACCAATAATTAATATATTTGAACATTCCTTGATAACTTTTTCACTGTTCGTAAATATTTTAGGTAATTGATGTCTGAAAATCAATAGAACTAGTGAATTTACTAAACCAAAACAAAATGCCATAAATATTGAGATTCTTGTTGTTGCAATTGCTTTTTTACTGCTTTTTTCACCAAGGCTTTATTTTATAAAGCATTTCATTTTAATGTATTATATGATATAATATAATATAATGTTATTCATTTATTTATTTATTATTATTTTATTTATTGAATTTTTTTTTTATTTTTTTTAATATTAAAATATATGAATATTTACTGATATCCAAGTCTTAGAGTTGTCGCCATAGATAAACCCATTGGTATATTATAGGAATAATTTGTAATTGATGAAAATATAGATTGTACTGCTAATTGAGTTTCGCCAAGAATACCTGCCAGTAATGCACAAACCTCATAAGCCCACCATTCATTACAAACCATAATAGCACCAGGAAAACCTATATAAATATTATTTTTATAATAATAATTATTATTATTACTATTACTATTTCATTTCATTCTATTTTGTTTTTTTGTTAAAGTTTATTATAATTCAATATATTTGAATTATAAAATTATTAAATAATTAAGTTAATTTTAAGGTATATATTATTTACCAAGCTTTAAAAATTCTATCCATTTTTTGAAATTGAAGATACACTTAAGATCTAGACCTCCCCAACATTCTTTACCATTAACATATTTAATGTAGAGTAATCCTATAATACTCATGTATGAAAAAGTAATAGCAGTTGAAAATGGAGAACCAATGTATGCAATTTCATCTGGAAGTGGACTCCATTTTGAAAAGATGAAATAATAATGAAGAAAAGCATTGATTGGTAAAGCACTGGCAATAATAAATGTTGGTACATACATTATACCTTGAATTTGGAGTAACTTTTTTTCACATTCGAAGACAACATATGGTATTACTAATTATAAAATAATAATGAAATATTTAATTAGTAATAATATATAAATATAAAAAAAATATAAATATATATTAAATATACATAAATATTATTTTATTTAACTATATTTTTAAAATAAACGGATTACATACAACCCAAACATGAAAATCTTGAAAATACCCCAGCTAATTCAGAGATATCAGGATCTTGTTGACATAATAATAAAATAGGTTCAGTGAATTGCCTTAATTAATGTTACATTAGTGAAATAATTAATAAATAAATTAGTGTAGTAATAAATATATAAATTTTAAAATATAAATAATCAGTAATTATCTATATACCAAAGACCAACGATAAAAATACAAATAGTCATTAAAATTACAAAACCTCTTTGTAGAATTTCTCCAACAATCTTCTTTTCTTCAAGAGTATTGGCTGCAGCATAGGCTTGTGAACAAAGTGTATCTAATGCTGAATCCATACCAATTAATAAACACCAACCAGTAACATTGCAATATGTACTACCTGTTATTGTAATATTATAGATTAAGATTAATCAATTATATAATAGTGATTTATGAAATCATTACTAATATTATTATTATTATTATTATTATTATTATTATTATTATAATTTTAATTTATGATTTAATAAATAATATTTGTAGTATTTTTGGTTTTTTTTTTTTTTTTTAGTTTTACCTAAGGTAATAGCGGCAAGTTCAAATGCTGTTCTATGACCAATAAACAATATAGGCATCATAAGTAATGTATTTCTTAATATTTCAGAAAAGATAATAGGAATTGAATATTTTGATAGAACTTTAAATTCTGATTTGTATAATTTTCTCATTTTTGATACATTTTCAATATCATCATTATCGTTATTGTCATTTTCTTGTTCATACTGTAATTCATTACTATGAATAAGAAGAGGGATATTTAAACCATTTTCATAATTACCTTTTACAACTGTATAGCAATTATTTGTTTTTACTCCAGCTTTTCTAACACTTGAAGGGTACAAACCAGCCATTTGGAAATAATAATATGATGAAGATCCTCCAAATGGTGAATGATGAGACATTCTTTTAAAGTAATCCGGCTGAAAATTTAGTGTTGAAGTTGAAATATTTGGTGGTATAGTACCATAATCCTTGATCATATTAATAGGATTTTCAGGTTTAGCGGATCTATTATTATTTTCTCTTGAAGTTGATGTTATGTTACGAGGTTTATTATCATATATTAATTTAATACCATATTTTAATTTAAAATCCTTTTTATTATTTGTGATTGATGGCTTATCCATTATGAATATAATTTATTTATTGTAATATAGAGTATAACTTATATTTGTATATATATTATATTATTATTATTATTATTATTATTATTTTTTGATTATTTACTTATTAACAGTGTTGATAAATTTTTTATATATTCTCAAAATTGGAATATTATTTAAACAAAGAATATCCTGAAGATAAATTAAATTATATGATTGAAAGTGATATTCTGTCATCCAGTAGTTAAAACTTTTGTAATAAAAGTCTGATAATATTATGTTTTTTGCTTGCTATATATATTAAATATATATATATTTGAATATTTAATTATTGAATAGACAAATACTATTTTTATTGGTTGAGCAGTTTATAAAATTATTTTAAAACTATTTTCTTTATATATTTTTATTATTATTATTTTTATTTTTTTTTTTTTTAATATTGTATAAGTAATAAATATGAAGATATTTTATATGTATTTAAATATTTTTAAATAATATAAGTAATGATGAAAGATTTATTTTAAAGATATTAACTTTTTTTTTTTTTCCATATTTCCCCCTTTTTTACGAAATTAATATTTAATTAATAAGTAATTGATATCAATTAAATTCTTCAGCTTTAAATATTTATAATATTTATGAAATAAATTTAATTTAAATAATCTTAATTACAATTTAGTTAATTATATTTTTTTTTCTATTTATATTAAATTATTTTATAATATATATTTTAAATATATTTAATTAATATATTTAATCATATATATATAAATTTTTTTTTTTTTTTTTTTTTTTTTTTTTTTTTGAAATATATTAAATAGTTAGTAAAATATGTCTTATATAATAATAAAAAAAAAAAATATACTACTAAATTATCGGATACTTAGATATATAAAAATATTATAAAGTAAAAAATATATTTTTTTAAATTGATAATTTTTCGATTAAAAAAAATGTAATAATAAAAAAAAAAAAGATTTAATATAAATGAAAATTCAGATAATTTTAATAAAAACTTAGATATTTAATTTATTGAAAAAGTAAAATATGATATAATTTTAAATTTTGAATGAATGATTCATTTTTTATTATTATAAATAATAAAAATATAAACTTTTTTTATTTTAGATATTTTTTTATTACAATTAAGATTTCTAAGAAGAAAAAAAAAAATTAAATAGTTTAGATTAAAAACCAGTTTAAATTATTTATTTTTTTCTAATTACAATAATAATTGGTATAAAACTTTTAATATGGAATATATGAATATTAATATGGTTACACAATTTTTTTTTCAATTATTTTAATTAATTTATAAAATATTTTATATTATATATTATATTTAAAATATAAATATATAAATGCAAATATCTACATTTAATGTATTCTTAAAATAGAAAAATTTCTTTATACTACAAAATATTATTTAGTAATATTAAATTATATATGTGAAAATCTCATTTACAAATATACAAATATACAATAAAAGTTATAAAAATTTAAACTTAATAAATATTAATCTATAATAAATTATTAAATTGTTAATATATATTGTTATAGTTCAATTTATATTATTTATATAATTTATATTTTTAATAATGCCAATTCGTGTAAAATTGTCATTTGAACCACCATTACCACCAATTCGATGTTTATATGCAATAAAAGCAACGGAAGTTTATATTAAAGATTTAAAAGAAAACATTTTAGATGATATTCTTTATCAGTCTTTATTAATAAAAAAAAGTGTTCAAAAGATTAATTCATCTTTATTAAAATTATCATTAGATGGGTATGAACTTGTTGATAATGAATTGACGAAGGATGTAATTCGAAATGATGATTTGATAAGGTAAAGTATAGCACATTAATGTAAAATAATAATAATAATAGTAATAATAAAGGTGTGATAATAGATAAAAAATACTAAAAAAAAAAAAAAAAAAAAAAAAAAAAAAAAGATAAGATAACACTAAATAAAATATAAAAAGTAAAACAAAGCAAAAAATGAAATAAAAGATAAATTGTTAAAAGTATTTTAATATAAAAAAAAATAATACTTATTTATTTAATTATTTTAATTATTATTTTTGTATTATTTTTAATATAATATATTATAAAGCATTGAATATGTAGATAAAAATGAAATAGATTATATAAATAAAAGAAAGGCCAAAATCTTAAAAAGTTAATATTATATATAATTTTCTTTCAATATTACATATATTTTAGATAATAATTTGAATAATTAATTGAAATTTTTTATTTCTAAAATATATCATTTTGATCATTTATCAACAATTATTTGAAAGATTTATATTCAAATAAGAAAAAAATAAGAAAATTAGAAAATAAAAGAAGTAAGATTTATTCAAAAAAAAATGAATCAAACTTCAGTAGCAGTAGCAGTAGTTCTATTGATAGCAGCAGCGATAGTTATGATAACGATAGTAGCAGTAGCAGTAGTAGTAGTTCAAGTGATAGCAGTAGTAGTATCAATAGCAGTAGTAGTATCAATAGCAGTAGTAGTAGCAGCAGCAGCAGTAGTAGTAATAGCAGTAGTAGCAGCAGTAGTAGCAGTAGTAGCAGTAGTAGCAGTAATAGTAGCAGTAGCAGTAGCAGTAGTGACAGTAGTGACAGTAGTGACAGCAAAAACAGCAGTAGCAGTAGTAGTAGCAGTGTCAGTGACGAAAGTAACAACAGAAGTAGTAGTAATGAAAGTTCAAATAATGAAACTCATGATGAAAAAAAGAATTTAAAGAAGGATAACAAATTAAATACAAACGAAACTAATATTGATACTGATAATATTTCATTTAATATAAATCAAAGATCTGAGTTAAATAAAAATTTTAATATAGAACCACCATTATTATCAGGTACTCACAAAAAAAAGGTTGTTCAAAATATAAAAAATATAAAAAGTTCACATGTATATTTTGATGAAGATAATAATAATGGAACAAATGTAATTATTATTTTTTTTTTATTTTTTATTTATTTATTTATTTATTATTAATTTTTTTTTTTTTTTTTTTTTTTTTTTTTTTTTTTTTTTTTTTTTTTTTTTTTTTTTTAGTTATTTATAATATAAAAATAAGTTTTAATAATAATATAAACTTCTTTAATAATAATATATATAATTTCATATATATATTTATATATATATATTTTATGAGTAGGAAATTAGTGATGACGAACCAAAAATGATTATTACATATGCTGATCTTCATGATGGACAACAGGAGTCAAGATCGAAAAGGAAGAGAAGAAGAACTAGAGGAAATAGAAATAAAAATAAAAAAATCAATAAAAGCAATGATAACGAAGAAAATAAAATAGAAATATTTAAAGATAAAAAAGAATCTGATAAAATTAATAAAAATAATAGAAATGATATAGATAATGAAAAAACCAATGAAAATGAACTAAAATCAAAACAGAATAATGAACAAAAAAAAAAAGAAATATATAATGATAATAAAGAAAATAAACAAAATGAAAAAATTAAAAGAACAAAAGAAGATTATGAAAAATTAAACCCAATTGATAGTTATCTTGAAGTCGGAAAAAAAATAGCATTTAAGGTAATATAAATAAATTTTCATATGTTATTTAATTTTTTTAATTAATAAAAATAATATTTATTTTAAATGATAATATATCTACTTTTATTTATTATTTTTTAGACATTGGATATGGGTAGTGGATGGACTCCTATGGTTTCTGATTATAAAGTTAGTAGTAAACTTAAATTTAATATAATACAAAAATAATAGAACAAAAATTTTTTATTACTAAATAATTCCTTTATAATTATATAATAATGAAAATAGGAAGCTACTGTTGTAAATTATAATACTTCAACTAAAGAGGCAACATTAAAATTAGAACCTCAATTTATATCACATAAAGGTGAAGAATATTCTGAAATATTTAATAATAGTAAAAATTCTGAAAATGATAATATAGAAGTTGTTGTGGATGATGTTGGTTTTGCTAATAAAGAAGAATTTACCATTAATATTTCTGACTTGATAGATGCGAAAAAATTAGATGAATGAGTATTCTATTATTTTTAATTATTTTTTTCTTTTTTAATTTATTTATTTATTTTTATGTATTTAATTAAATTTTAATAATTTATTTTTATTATTATTATTTTTATTATTATTATTAATAATTTAATAAAAGTTATAAAAAAAAGTTTTTTTTTTATAATTATTTTTTAATTAAATTAAATAATTATATATATAATTACTGTTTAATACATTTCAATATTTATTAACAATATCATAAATTAAATAAATGTAAAGACGTTCTAATATAATAAATTTTTATTAATTTATTTATTAATTTTTAGTAATGAATTTTTTTTTTTTTTTTTTTTTTTTATGAATAATTTATATGAATTTTAAATTTTTAAATTTATAGTATGAAAAGATAAATTTTAATATTTGTTAAATTGAATATATAAATAAATTAGTATGAGAAAAAAAAAAAAAATAAAATAAAAAATAAAAAAAATAAATATAAATATAAATATAAATAAATTATGATATTTGATTATGATTATGCTTGTTTTGTATTGATCAATATATGAATAAAAGTAATTATAATAAAATAAATAAAATAATATATATATAACCTATATATATATTTATGGTATATGAAAAAAGTAAAAATTTTTTAAAAAAAATTTATATTTTTTAATGCTATATCATAAAATCATATAAATATTAAAATCAACTATTATATAAAATCTATTTGTAATATAACGATGAGTTGAAAACAAAACTTTTATAAGAATTATATTTATTTATATATAAATCAATTATATATACAAATATAATGTTTAAATAAATTCTCAAAATTAAATTTTTTTCTTTTTATTTTTTATTGTTTTTCAATTTATTTAATTTTCTTTTTTAAGGAATTTTTTTTTTTTTTTTAATTAATTTCATCCTATTTGTTTAAAAATTTCCATCAATTTTAATATTTCAGTGCTTTCAAAGACTTTTTCAGTTTTTTTTTTTTTTTTTTTTTTTTTTTTTTTTTTTTTTTTTTTTTTTTTTTTTTTTTTTTTTTTTTTTTTTTTTTTTAATTCTTGTAATAATCTTAATAATTTACTTGGTTCTGATGTACAATTACCTTTGTTTATTGGTGATATAATATTTTGATTTATTAAAACTTTTTCTTTTAATGACTTTGATTCAATATCAATTACTTTTTGATTTTTTGATACTTTTTCATTTTTTAATTCATTTTCTGTACCAAGATTATTATATTTTTCGTTACTACTAGTTTTATGAATGGATTTAATAAGAACAAAGAAATTATTAATGAACTTTTTTAAAATAGAATCATCTTCTATAATAATATTATTTTCTAATTCCGATGAAATAATTGAATTTACTTCATTAATATCATTATTTTTAATGAAATTCTGTAATATTATCATTTTTTCCATTTTCATTAACTTCTTATTTGAAGTAATACCAGCTTTTATTAGAATATTTTTTAGTAATGTTATAATTATTAATGGTATTATTTTTATTGAGTTCTATTTTGTTATTATTAATTATATTAGAAATAGTTTTTCATTACTCCATGGGTTTTATTTATATAAATATTTTTTTCTTCTAATGTATTGATTTATTTATTATTATTTGTTATATTATTATAATTATCATTATTTATTTTTTTAAGACTAACAATTTTTCTTCCATTATTTATAATATTTCTATACTTTCAGTATTGGTATTTATACTCTCAACTTCAATGTTAATATTATTTATTATACTATTTGTATTAGTTTTATTTTTATTTGAACTATTTTCTATAATCACAACATCATCATCATCATCATCAATAATTTCTATCTTATCAATAGTATTATTATTATTATTATTATTATTATTATTAGAATTTATCTTTTTTGGTCTACCTCTTTTTCCTTTAATATTTGTAACATGTTTAATACTTTCATTAGTAATATTAATAATGTTATTTTCATCAATTTCAATTTTGTCATCATTTTCATTATTATTAATTTTTCTAGGTCTACCTCTTTTTCTTTTAATATTTGAAATATATTCAATACTTTCATTAATCATATTTCCTTTGGTTGTATTAATGCATTTACTTTCATCAATTCTTTTTCTTTCAATATTGATAATATGTTTAATGCTTTCATTAGTAATATTAATAATGTTATTTTCATCAATTTCAATGTTGTCATCATTTTCATTATTATTAATTTTTCTAGGTCTACCTCTTTTTCTTTTAATATTTGAAATATGTTCAATACTTTCATTAATTGTATTATTATTTTTATTTTCATATTTTCTAAAATTATCAAGATTTATGATTTTTCTCTTTTCAATATTATCAATAATATTTATTTTATTTTTATCAATTTCATTACTATAATTATTATAATTATTTCCAATGTTATCATTATTTCCAACGTTTTCACTATTTTCATTAATATTACTATTACCATTTATTTTTCTAGGTCTACCTCTTTTTCTTTCAATATTTGTAATATGTTCAATATTTTCATTAGTTATATTAAAAATTTTATTTTTATCGATTCCAACATTATTAATGTTAATAATTTCTGTATTTTCAATATTATTAATATTATTTAATGTATTTTTATCAGTTTCAATGCTATCATCATTTATAATGTTATTGTTATTTTCATTATTATCATCATTTGTTTTCTTTGGTCTACCCCTTTTTCTTTTAATATTTGTAATAAATTCATTACTTTTATTAGTTGTATTAAAACTTCTATTCTCATCTATTCCAATATTGTCATTTCTAATGATCTCTATCTTCTCAATACTATCAATAATATTTAGTTTATTTTTATCAGTTTCAATGGAATCAATATTTATAATTGTATTATTATTACCAATGTTATTATCATTTATAGTGCTATCATTATTTTCATTATCATAGCAATTTATTTTTCCAGGCCTACCTCTTTTTCTTTCAATATATCCAGTATTTTCTATATTTTCATTAATCAAATACATATTCTTATTTTCATCAATTTCAATAATATTATTATTGGTTATATTATTATTATAGTTTTTTTTATCTAGAATATAACTTATAACATTATTACAGTTATTTTCATTATAACTTTTTCCTTCTATTAAAATATTTGAATTGTCAACACTAATTTTTTGTATTTTATCAATATTATCAATATTACTTTCTTTTGTTATAAAATAAGAATTCTCATTATTAACAATTTCTAACTTATTATTGTTATCATTATTATCATTATTATTATTTATTTTTCTAGGTCTACCCTTTTTTTTTTGACTTTTTTCAATATTTTCCATATTTTTTTCCCTTTTAATTTCAGTATTAACATTATTGACTATATCATTTGTATTATCTTTAACTTCTGTGCTACTTATTAATATCACATCATTTTTACTTTCATTGATGTTATTTTTTGCCATTATAGCTAATGAACTTTTATCATTGATATTTTCTATTTCATTAATGTTATTATTATTATTAAATTTTTTAGGTCTACCCCTTTTTTTTTTATTATGATTATTATTTTCAATATTTCCATCAGTAATATTTATAATTTTATTTTCATTAGTTTCATTGTTGTCCTCAATGGTTATAAAACATATATTTTTTTCATGTTCAGAGTTGTTTCTTAATACTCTATCACTTTCATTTTTAACGCTGGATTTTCCTTCTAATAAAATATAGAAGTTTTCACCGTTTATATCATCATTATTAATATCACCA
This sequence comes from Neocallimastix lanati (nom. inval.), assembly GCA_016946835.1. Classification (NCBI taxonomy): domain Eukaryota; kingdom Fungi; phylum Neocallimastigomycota; class Neocallimastigomycetes; order Neocallimastigales; family Neocallimastigaceae; genus Neocallimastix; species Neocallimastix lanati (nom. inval.). The sequence goes on along the minus strand of JACVTC010000039.1, from coordinate 480,939 downwards.
TTAATTTCATTATTATTCTTTATAATACTAGTACTAACCTTCTTCCTTTTATTTTTTTCATTAATTTCGTTATTTATATTAATACTTTTATTTATATTTCTTTCATTATTATTATTAGTATTATTATTTGTATTAATTTCATTTACAGAATTACTTCTTAATGTACTATCATTTTTATTTTTATTAGACTTTTCAAATGAAAAATTTGAATTTTCATGTAAATTATCCACATCAACAATATATGTGGTGTTACTATTGGAAACATCATTAATTTCATTTTTAGTAATAAGTTTTTTAATATTTCTTTCATAATTTGCATTATTTTCTATATTATTATTATTTTTGGTAGTAATAATATTTTTATTTTTATCATCATCAATATTACTATTTATTGTTTTATTTGTATTGATTTCATTTTTTGAATGACTTCTTAGTTCTCTATCATATTTATTTTCATTTATACACTTCTCCTTTAATACAATATTTGAATGTTCATTATCATTTGAAACATCATTAACAACATTATTAATAACATTATTATCATTATCACTACTCATTTTACAATTAATATGAGTACTCAGTCTTCCACGTTTTCTTTTATCACTTGTGGCATTGAGAATACTTTTATTATTTATATTAATACCCTTATTTATATTATTTTCAATATTGTTTCTATTAAAGATATTTTCTGTATTAATTTTATTTTTAGATGCACTTCTTAATACTCTATCACTTCCATTTCCATTCTTATTTCCTTGTAATTCTGAAATAGTCGTTCTTTCATCATTATTTGTAATATTTTCATTAATGAAATTATCATTTTTATTTTTATTGTTTTTATAATAGTTAGTATTAATTACATTATTTATAGTAACTTTATTATTGGAGGCACTTCTTAATATTCTATCATTTTTATTTTCCTTGATATTTGAACTTTTATCATTTATAATTTTTATGCTTTCATTATCTTGAAAACTATTATATATTTCATCATTATTATTATTATTCTTACTAATAGTTTTTCCTTTTTTTCTTATGTTATTCGCAGTATTTTCGTTTTTTTCATTTAAGTTGTCATTTCTATTTACTTTATTTTTATTATAATTCGCATTAATTTCGATATTGGTTTTATTTCTAGAAGCACTTCTCAATACTCTATCACTTTTATTTTCATTTTCATTTTCCTGTGTTGATACAATAATTGGTTTTTCATCATTATTTATAATATTTTCATTAATGATATTATCGCTTTTATTCATCTTACATTTATTACAATTAGTATTAATTACAACATTTTTATTGGTATTAATTTTAGATGCACTTCTTAATACTCTATCACTTTTATTTTCATTGATACTTTTTCTTTTAGATACAACATTTAAATTAACATCATTATTTATAATTTCTAAATTGTTTTTATCATTATTATTTTCATTGTTATTTGTTTTTTTCAATAAAATATTTGAACTTTTATTATCAACAACACTAACATCATTATTCATTTTACAACGTCTACCTTTTTTTTGTTTATTATTTATATTATTTTCAATATTCTCATCTACATTCATACTTCCTTCAGAAGAGTTTTTATTAATTGTATTAATAATATCAATTTTATTTTTTGAGGCACTTCTTAATACCCTATCACTTTTATTTTCATTAATACTCTTTTCCTTAGATATAGAATTTAAATTTATATTATAATTTACAATTTCTATTTCATTATTATCTTTATTATCACTATTTGTTTTATTTGGTGTAGCAATTGTAATAGATTTTCCATGCTTTCTTTTATTATTTAAAATATTTCCATTATTTCTTGAAAAATCAATTACTTCATTTTTATTATTATTATTATTATTATTATTATTATTATTATTATTATTATTATTATTATTATTATTATTATTATTATTATTATTATTTGTATTATTAGTTTCAATTAAATTTCTTGAAGCACTTCTTAATACTCTATCACTTTTATTTTCGTAAGTATTCTTTTCTTCAAATATAATATCGGGATCCTTATCATCATTTATAATAATTATTTTTTCATATTCTTTATTATTATTATTATCATTACTCATTTCGTTTATTATATTTTTTGTATTCAATTTTCCATAATTCTTTTTATCATTTGAAGAATTTTTAACTTTTTTATTAGAAGAATTAATTTCTTCATTTTTTTCATTCTTTATATTATAATTATTAGTTTCAATATTATTATTTGTTTTATTTCTTGAGGCACTTCTTAATACTCTATCGCTTGTATTTTTAATAATCTTCGAATTACTCAACAACGCTACATTTGAACTTTTATTATTGTCAACATTAGTGTTAGTAATATCACTTATTTTACTAGATTTTCTTTTTATTTTTCTATTATTTATATTTTCAATACTACCATTATCATCAAATGAGTTATTACTAATTATATTACTCAAAATGATGTTATTATTAGAACTACTTCTTAATACTCTATCACTATTTTCATTTGCGTTTTTTTCTTTTAATGATATTATTGATCTTTCAGCAATTTCTTTATTATAATTTATTCTTTTAAGTTTACTTTTTATTTTTAAATTCTCTATTTCTTTAGTTATACTATTATTATTTTTATTTTCAATAATATTGTTTTTATCTTTATTAATTACATTTGTTGATACACTTCTTAATACTCTATCACTTGTATTTTTACTAATATTCTTTTTTTCAGATGAAATACTTAAATTTTTATTATTAATAAAACCATTATCATCATCATTATTATTAAGTTTTCTTTTACTAACTGTAATATTATCAATATTATTTTTATAAATTTCATTTTTAGAAGCACTTCTTAATACTCTATCACTTTTATTTTCTTTTGTATTATTTTCTTCTAATATTACAATTGAATTTTCATTATTAACAATATTAATATTATTATTATTTACATTCTTATTGTGTATACTATTAAATTCCTTTTCGATAATATTAATATTGATATCATTTACTGAATCGATTTCAATATTTTCTAAATTGCTACTCATCATAACTTTAGTTTCTGGAGAATCTTTATCAATTTCTTTATCATTATAATTATTAGTATTATTGTAAATATTATATCTTTCCAACATAATAATTGAATCATTCTCATTTCCATTAACAACATCAATATTATCATTACTTTTAACTTCATTATTTTGCTTTTTTTTATTGCTTTGTTTATTTTTGTTTATTTTATTCTTATCAATATCAATATCATTATCATTATCATTATTATCACTATTTTCATTATTAATATTATTACCATTATCATTACTTTCATTATTAACATTATTATCATAATTATCTTTATTATCAGATACATTAACTATATTGCTTAATGAGTTAATATTTTCAGTTATTTTTTTTGTATTAATCAATTTATTTGGATTATTAATTAACATTTCATTATTTGTATTTCTTTCTTCAATTACAAATTTTGAATGAGTTATCACATTTTGTATATTATTATCATTATTATTGATACTATTTTCATGATTTATATTTTTTTTAGTACTTGGTCTACCTCGTTTTCTTCTTTTAATATTATTATTTTCCGAATTTTCCGATGTGATGTTTAAATTAATTGAATTATTATTTTTAACTTCATTATTATTAATATTTACCACTTTTTCGTTTCTTGATTTACTTTTAGATCTTGAATACTTTCTTTTATTAGTTTTATTTTCAGTTTTATCATTTTTTTCATTTTTATTAAAAACATTGGTATTCAGATTAGTGACTTCAGTTTCATTCGGTTTAACTGAATTTTGATTTTCCTTATTTATTACAGCTTCATTAGAATTTATTTTTTTCAAAAGTTTTTTCAATTCTTCAAATCGATCAACAGGTGTTGAATCGTCTTTTAATTTAGATCTATTATCTTTACTTATTTTTAATAACAAAGTCAATAGCAATTTACTATTATCAGTTTTGAGAGTTTCATTACTTGTTTGTGAATTACTATTTACTTCACTTTTATTTTCTTTAAGCTTTTGCAATAAACTATTTTCATTTTCATGTTCTTCATTATTAGTTATACTATTAACTTCGATTGAATTATCATTAATATTACTTTTACTATCATGATTTTTATTATTACTATTTTCATTATCATCATTATCATTATCATTATCATTATCATTACTATTTTCGTTATCATTGTTTTCATTATTATTATTACTATTATTGGTTTTAAAATCATTATCTATATTTTTATCCTGAGTTTTGATTGCATTTGGATTCCCATTTGAAAAATTTTTTGCATAATTATTAAATTTATCAGAGCCCCATCCTGTTCTATCTACTTCTTTTCCATAATCAACAAATATTTCTTCCCCGGGTTCAATATTAGATATTGCTACAATTAGTACTTGATTTACTTGATTTCCTTCTCTAAATTCAACATTAGGTTTTCCATTTAAATTTTCATTCATAAAATGGAAAGGACAAAATATTTTTGGATTATTCCAATATGGTTGTCCATTTTCGTCAGTTGCATCAAGAACTGTTTTACGATAACGAATCTTTTATTATTGATTATTCAATATGTAAATAATATATAAATATAAGAATAAATATAAATATAAATAAATACAGAACAAATATTATTTATTAACAATTATTATAATATATTATTATTAAATATATATTTATAATATTAGAATTAGATATGATTATTACGGAGTAATTAGATGATAATCCCTTTCCTTCTTTTAAAGAATCAAATTCCCATTCGGTCATTGGAACACCAAAATAAAATCCAAGTACAGCGTATTTAGGAATAAATATTTTCGCAAATAAACCTCGTCCAGAATTATTTATCTATTTTATTTATTATATATTTATATAATCATAAAATAAATAAACATATAAATGAACAAACGAACAAATAAATAAATAATATTTTATATAGACTAATGTTTAGATTAAAATTTTAATATATTTTTGAATTTTAATATTTACTGTTGACTTTTTAACTTCGACAATTTCATCTAATGAACTTGGAATAAATTCGTCGTCTAAATTTTCTTTATCTTTATTATCATGTTCACCTGAATATGAATCTTCATTTATTTTATCATATTTGCTATTATTTTCATTATTTGTACTATGTTCATTATTACTTTCATTATTTGTACCATATTCATCAACACTATTACTTTCATTTATTGATATACTACCTTCATCAATACTATTCTTATTATCGTCAATTTTTATTTTTTTTCTATGATTTGGACTCATTTTCCCTTTTCTTTTTCTTTTTTTATTTTTCTTCTTCGAAATGTCTTTATTATCTATTTCATCTATATCCTCTTCAGGATTAAATCCGTAATTTCGTTTTTTACTAAATGTCCACCACCAATCACCTTTTAGTAACTTATTCCATTCGTTATATTGCTCTATAGCTTTTTCTAAGTTACATGGCTCAAAAGAAAGTCGAAAAATAGTTGAACGTGCACCTGGAGGTTTTTTAGGAATGAATAATTTATCACGATTTACAGTTAAAAGCATACTTGCTGTATTTACCGGTGTCTATTTATTATGTATTAATATTAATGTTTTAACATTTTAATATATATTTATATGTAAATATATAATTAATTAATATATTTATTCAACATTTATAATTTTTTAATAAAAACCATTATCAATGATAGAAAAATTATAATAAAAAATTTAATATTATAAAATTTAATAATACTTTTTATATAAATTATTTTTAATTAAAATAATAAAATAATTAAAATAATTAATTTATTCGTTAATATTTTTAATATTAAGATTAAAAATAATCTTAATAAATAAAATAACATAAATATTACTTTTATTATTTAATTATATTATATAATTATAGAAAGTTATTATATAAATAATTAGTTAATAACTCAATCCTTATAAATTTAATTGTTATTAATACCTTTCCATGAAAACATTTAGGTAAATTCATAATTTCTGAGCACATTTCATCAAGTTCTAATGTACGTTTAATTAATACCATTCTTGGTAATGGTCTATTTGAAATACGTAATGCTAAATGCATTATAAAATTTTGATTATACCATCTAAATTTTCTACTCTTTTCATTTTCATTTTCATTTTTTTTTTTACCTGTAATAGTTAATGAAGAGCTTCGAACTTTTTTATAGTTATAAATCTTTCTTTCACCTTTTCTACTTCTTAAAGATCTCACATTTTGTGGTGATTCATCTTTATCATCTTTATCATCATTACTTTCTGTTCCTTCAATATCTCTTTCTTTTTCTATTTTTTCTGTTTCTTCCATAATACTTTTTATTCTATAATTCTATTTTTTCTTTCTTTTATATATAGATTTTAAGTTTCACTTATTAAATATATTTATGGTAATTCTTTATTACTATATTTTTATTAATAGGTATATATTTTATAAATTTAACATATTATATCTTTATTTTCTTTTTTTTATATTTTAAATAAAAGAAATTGATATTTAAATTAAAGAAAAAATATATATACTAATAATTATAATAGTATTTTTTATTTCAATATTACATTGATTTTTAATTTAAATTAAAAATAATAATAATAATAATAATAATAATAATAATAATAAATAAAATAAAATAAAATATATTTATAAATAAAATGAAAAGTAAAAAATCAAATAAAATAAAATAAATTTTAATAAATTTTAATAAAACATTTTTTATAAAAATATTAAAATTGGATTAATTTAATATGATTAGTGAATAATTGATTTAAAAATATAATTTCTAATTTTTATTATTTAATATTCCAATAGAAACAAAATATAGTACTAAACTAATACTACGACTAATACAACTACTATAGCAACTACTACTTTTACAACTACTACTACAAATAATAATAATAATAATAATACAACTTAAATAAATTATATAATAAATAAATGTATAATTATTTAATTATTAAATAGATTTATATTAATGTTATATATTTTGTGTAACTTGAATATATGTAACAAATGCGTTCACGTGATATATGATGCAATCCATCATACATCATTAACTATACTCTTCTTGTTAACCATAATACTTAACATATTATTATATTAAATAAATAAGCAATATACATCAGATTAAGAGTCTCATTTGATTCTTTCCTAACATTCAAAAGTAGTATATAAGAATCGACATATCTCAAGAAAATACTTTAGCTATAGATCAATGCCTTAATGAAAAGTTCTACTTCAACGAATGGAAGTTTTTTATTTCAAACGCTGATAAAACATATATTATTAAGGAATTTTTGAAAGCTAATATTATTGAATTATTCGTTATTTAAATAACGAATTCTTTATTTATGTTCCAAATGTAATGATGCAACTAACAGGGATATTTCTGAGATTATTACTAACTTATGCCTCCCAATCAAGAATCTGCTATTATAGAAGGATAAATTTGAGTTGGAGATGTTTTTCTTTTTGGATTTTCTCTTAATTGATTTTCCTTTTACTTTCTTAAAGCTGGTGTGACAATGGGTTTAGGATTACTCTTAAGATTTTTTTGAACTTTCTTTCCTTTATTGTGTTCAGAGTCAACATTTTCCTTGTCCATCTTTCTTTTTATTGCCTCACAAAGATAATCGACAAGTTCTTCTTCTTCTTCTGAATCACTGAAGTAATCAAAAAAGAATTAATTTTCATCTTCTAAATAGGTTGGTTCAATATATTATTCATCTGATGAGTATATCTAATTCATATTAAATTTGTTCTGGTTTGCAGTTGACTGAAACTTGACAGTAGCAATTTTATTTCGATGGAAGTGCATAGGCTTCCCTTTTTTCATATAAACCATATATATATTTTTTTTTAAAAAAAAATCTTTCAATAAATTATCATAAATTAATAATTAAAATATAAACCAATTTATATATTGTTAAATCATGAAATATATAAATTGTTTTAATATGTCGTGATAGTTCCTTGTAACTTTTGAGCGATAACAACTATAGTCCATTATTAAGATTAAACAAGTTTAATCAAATCAAGGAAGTAGCAGTACTAAAATATTTTTATTCACTAACATAATTAGAGTTAAGAAAATAATAGACTATCTCTTTCAGTTATCAGCAATAGCAGAGGCTCATGTATTATGCTCAACAGTATAATTTGCCCTCTAAGAAAGTCAAGATAGATTATTATAAATATTTATAATAAAATAAAATAATTAATTATAATTCTTTTTTAAATTATTATTATTATTATTTATTATTATTTATATATTAATTATTATCTAACAATGAGCTTGGATAATCTGACGGTATACGCTGTCTGACCTGCAGCTTGCCTCTTCATTGGCGTCATGTCACTAAGTTACCCTCAATACTATATTCAGTATAAAATATAGAGCAGTTAAGAGCCTTCTAGCTACGCGGAATAAATTTAGCCTGGAAATTTATATTCAAGATTTCTTTAATAATGGATCATAAATTAATAATAATTGTTGATCTAAACATATTTAGTATCTATATTCACTAATATTTCCAACAAATTTTACTCTTACGTTCATAGGAAAAATAAATTAATATTATAGATTACACAATAATTTAATAAATTCGGTATAAAATAAATTGTTTTATAAAGATGTTTTATTAATAATATAAAATATAAAAATTACATTCAACTTAATTATTAAATCAACTATAAATTAAAATATAAACTATACTATTTTTATTATTTGATCATTATTTTATTGGAATGTTGATAGTCGATTCCTTCTCTATTTTATTCCTTTCTTCAATTCTTGATTTTAGTATTTATACTTTTTATCAAAGTTAAAGTTGGTGGTATTTCAAAATATATCAAGAGATAATAAAAAAAATTTTAAAAAAAATTTAAAATATGAAATTAAGGGATAATAAAATATATTTTAGGAATTAAAATTAATAAACAAAATAATTGTTAAATAATTTATATGAAAAGTTTTAGATAAATGATAAATAAATTCAACATAAGCAATACTCTAAAAGGAAAAACATCTTGCAGAGGAGACAAAGGCATATCTTAAAATAAAAAATTCTTTAGACGAAACAGTATACAAAAGTACAATTGGATCTCTGATTTACTTATCAAAATGTACAAGACAGGAAATTTCATTTGACTTAAATAATCCTTCCAGAAATAGTGGACAATCAACAATTTTAAAACAGAACAAGTAAAAAACGTTGTGAAATACATAAATAGTACAAAAAATTATAAAATTAAATATGATGGAAAGGAGGGGTTAATTACATGCACAAAATCAGATTTCGTAGGTGTGAAGATTTAGACATGTCTACATTCGTTTGTAAAATTTACTTAAATTCACTTCTTATTGGCATTTTGTTAATAAGGGTAAATATATATTTTATAATTTTTTCTTCTTATTAATAGTATATTAATAAGGGTGATTTATTATTCATTTAATTTTCATCTTATTAGTTACTTAGTCAATTAGGTTTCAATAGACAATATTTTTTCATTCTTATTATTATATATTAATTATAAGTAAATAAATAAATAAAATTCATTTCTATATTTTATATAATACATTCTCTCATTTTCTTCTTATTGATTTAATCAATACAAATGTTTACATTTTATTTATTTGTAAATTTAGTATATTTATATTATATATTTTTCTTTTTGAGTATTTTTTCTCTCTTTCAATAAGGATATTTCGTTTTTTTTTTTTTTTTTTTATATTTATTTTAAGTAATATTTAACTCATAAATTTATATAATGAAATAATAAATTAGTAAAATGCATTTATTAGTAAAATAATGTAAAAAAAAATAATGTAAAAATAATGATAAATAAAAAATGTTATATAAATTTATAATATATTTTCTTTTATTTAAATTGTATTAGTGCTTAAAACATTTTTCTAAAATAATTGAAGTAAGCAGTAGTGTCGAATTCATAATTGTTATCATTTTCAATTTTGATAAATACAAATTTTAGAATAATGATACTTGACATATATATCCTCGTGCTGGTTTCTGTTTTATATTCTGACATTATTATTTATTATAGTATATTTATGAGTTTTGTTTTAGAGTTGTTGAGAGTCTTAACCCTTAATCTGTTAAAACATTTTAATTTATGATTAATAAATTTATTATTATTTGAATATTTAGGAATTAAGTATTATTTTTAAATGCAAATATTACAATGAGTATTATATGTATTTACCTATTCTTTTTTTGTAGCACATTAGATTCATATATATATCTTGTACGTCAATAACTCTTATATACACAACTTCAGATCAGCTAACAATAACAATAACAATAATAATAATAATAATAATAATAATAATAATAATAACAATAATAATAATAATAATAATAATAATAATAATAATAATAATAATAATAATAATAATAATAATATAATAATAGTAATAATAATAATAATAATAATAATAATAGTAATAATAATAATAATAATAATAATAATAATAATAATAATAATAATAATAATAATAATAATAATAATAATAATAATAATAATAATAATAATAAATATTTACTATTTAGGATTATTAGATAATAATTTTAATCATTTTTTCTCCATCTTTATATATTATATATTTAATATATTCAAATATATAAGCCAATTAAGTAGATATAATATTTAATCCACAAAATTTTTGAAAATTTATTATTAACTTATAAAAGTTTTTCTAAACCTTATAAGAAATATAAATATGGAGATATTTTTCAAATAAATTTTTTAAGTATTTAAATATTATTTAATATACCATTAAACAATTTAAATTTTAATGTCTTAAATATTCAAATTCATATTTAAAAGTATGAATTCATTAAAGATAACATTTCAAATTTTTAAAAGTATGAATTCATTAAAGATAACATTTCAAATTTTTAAAAGTATGAATTCATTAAAGATAACATTTCAAATATTTAACAAAATTTATAAATTACAATAAATTAATAATATACTATATTGTAGTTCAAACAAATATAAAATATATAATAAAATATATATTAAATATTTATTATATATTATATAAATATCTAATATAAAGGCCAATATGTAATATACTCCTATAATTTATAATATAAATATGTAAGTTTAAATTAGAAATTAATTGGAAATAATGGAAATAGTATATAATAAATTATTTAATTATTTGTTATTTTGTAATTATTTCATTATTAATATTAAAATAATTTATATATATATAATTTTTATTTATTATTAAAGTTTATTTTTTTTTCTTATTTTTTATCAATTATATAATTTTTATTTTTACAGTTATTGTGAAATTAGAAGTATTAGGAAATTTAAAAATTTCTAATTAGAAAAAATAATAAAAATCATAATAAAAAATAAAAAAAAACTTTTTATTAATGTATATTTTATATTTTATATTACATAAATGTTAAATGATTTTATATATTTTATTTATATAATATTAATTATTATTCAATTTCCATTGAAGACTATATAAATTAACTCTCTCTAATATAATAATCAATAATCAATATATTCCCAAAAATAGTCTTTTCTTTTAAAACATAAATCTTTGCTATTATTTTATTTTTAAAAATTGGAAAATTCAATTTTTTAAATAACATTTTTTTATTAATATGGTTCGTTTAATTGTTAAAAAAGTGTTAAATTCAAAAAAAAAAAAATTTTTTTCATCTAGAAATTTGAATTGAAATTTAATGTTAATAAGAATTACAATTTTGCAAAAAACTATCAACTAATTAAATTAATAAATTTTATTATATTTAGTATATATTTATATTATATAATACAATATATAATATTAATTCAGTAATTTTTATATTTTAATATCTGATATTAAAATTATCTCTAGATACATGAATATATTTTAATATATTTTTTTTTTATATGAAAAGAATGATTTTTATTAATAGTTTTGATATCATTAAGTTTTATAAATTTTAAATAAATAAATAATAAATAAAAAAAAAAAAAAAAAAAGAAAAAAATAAAAAGAACAATGCTTATTTTTTATCTTTTTCCGTAAAATTTTAGTAATTAAAATTTAAAAAAAGTAAAATCTAATACAATTCAATTAAATGAAAAATAAAATCTTAAATTCTGAAGAATAAAATTAAATACATTTTAATATATAATTTAATATAGTAAAAAATTATAAAATATTAAATATCAGAAAAAAAAGTTAAATTTAGTAAATGGCCGATCATGTAAGATTATTTCTTACTCAAAATGATTTGGGAATATATGCAGATAGATTTATTGAAGAGGGTTTTGATAACATGACATCGGTATATATATATATATATATATATATTTTTTTTTTTTATATATATTTTATATAATTATTTTTTAATGAACATTTATATATATATATATATTTTAATAATCAAAGAAAAAAATATTAACAATTTTTTTCTTATAATATTAATTAAAATAAGTTGTTAGATATTACGGAATCAGACTTGGCCGAGTTAAATGTTAAACTTGGTCATAGACGACGATTACAAAGACTGATTGCATATCAAAAAGCATTATCATATTTTGACCCTATACCAATAAATAATACACCATTAACACCTCCCCCACTACATAGCCAAATCAATTCGCATACATCTTCATCAAGTATTAATTCAACTACTACAAATTCAAATGCAAGTAACAATAATAATATTAATACTCCATCATCTAATACTAATTCTCATGCTCAATCATCAGTTAGTTCTATCAATACATCACTAACATCACCCAGAAAGAAGATAGGAAGAATAAAGCAAGTAGATATAAATCAAAACCCATCATCGGCAAATTTATTATTATTTCATCAGAATCAAATACCAAACCAAAATTTATTACAACATCAAAATTCAATACAATACCCACTATCTTTTCTTCATCATTCCATACCTACACCCGTATCGTCATCAAGTTCATCTTCTATTACTAATTCTAATAATCAACAGAATGGATCTTTTAATCATCACCCATTATTTATATTTACTGATTTAATGGATAATTCTTCTAAAAGAAAATATAAAAGACATCCAAAACCTGATGCTATGGCTCCAGTTAAGCCACTATCTGCTTATGTTCAATTTTGTCAAGATGTTCGTGAAGAACTGAAAATAGAATATGGAAAAGAAAAATTTGAAATGATGTCATTTAATGAAATATCACAGGAAGTTGGACAAAGGTATATGTCAAAAGCTAATCAAGATATATATATATAAAAAATCATCCGTGTTATTTTGTTATTCTTTTCAATATTATTATTTAATATTTATTGGTATAAAAATTATCACATATATTTATCTGTACAAAAATACACATGATTATAACAATATACTAATTTTATTATTATTATTATTATTATTATTATTTATTATTATAAAAAATAATATATATTTTTATCAAAGATGGAGAAAACTTGATCCTGAAAGAAAAGCAGAATTAGAAAAAATAGCTGAACAAAAAAAAAAAGAATACGATGAAGCCTTAAAAGCATATGAACAGTCTGAAAATTTTAGGGTAATTTTATTTTATAAATAATTTATATAAGTAATTAAAATAATTAATATAATATTTTTATTTCAATAAAATTATATATTATTTTAATAAATAAATAAATAAATAAATAAATAAATAAATAAATAAATAAATAAATAAATAAATAAATAAATAAATGAAATTTATATTTAATAATAGAAATATCAATTATATTTAATTGCATGGCATGCACAACAACGTTCTCAAGGTATAGATAAATTAAAAATGTTTTATAAATAATAAAAAGAATATTGAATTTTGGGAACTCTAATTTTGTATTATTAATAATTATATAGGTAAAAAGACCGCATTAGACGAAAAGTTTGATAGAAAACGTAAAAGAAATAATGAAAAATTTCAAGAAAAATCAAATACTAATCAAAATAATTCACAAAATTCATTTAATAATCATGTTCAAATACCTCATATGTCTTATATACCAACACCAGCTTTATCTTTACCTATTAACAATGCGTTGATACAAAATAATTTAATACAATCAACTGGAATAAATTCTATTAATTCATCTCCAACAATTTATTCAAATTTAATGATGTATTCAACACAAGATGAATTGCAACAGGCATTATTATTAAATAATAATAAAATAACAAATAATAATAATAATAATAATAATAATAATAATAATAATAATAATAATAATAATAATAATAATAATAATAATAATAATAATAATAGTAATAGTAATAATCAAACAGATGTAAATAATAATAATAATAATAATAATAATAACAATCATAATAATCATAATAATCATGCAATGAATAATGATAATACTAATAATAATAATGAAAATAGCACTAATAGTTTAATAAATACAGAGAATAGTAATATTTCAATAAATAATAGTTCAAATACAAAACCAAATAATAAAACTAATAATAATCATAGTAATAATAGCAACAATAATAATGAATGTAATAAAATTAGTAATAATAAAAGTAGTGGTAGTAATAATGATAATAACAATATTAATCATAACCAACAACACATTAATAGAAATAATGATAATAAGAATGATAATCCAAATATGCAAACTAATAATGATCATCAAAATCATACAAATAATAATAATCAAAATAATTTATTAAACCATTGTAGTACTCCCAGTCCACTAAAAGATAATAATAAATTAGTAGTATCTATGTTATCTAAGCATCACGCTCCATATAATTCTTTAAATCATATAACTTCAATATTGTCACCTAATCCCCAAAGTTCAAATTTAACTTTTCAACCAAATCTTCAACAGTCGTTAATTTCTTTAAAGCCAACCATTACACATTATGATGGTCAAGTAGCCGTTAGACCTCCCTCAACTCCAATCCAAAGTTCAATAAATACAACAACAACTAATCCTCAATCAATTCCTTTATTAATTGATCAAAATCCTTCAGATTTAGTTCAAAACCTTTTTCAACCATATGTACAATTTCCCAATCCTATAAATGTATCATCTAATTTTTCTGATTCTACTAATACTTTAATTAATTCTCATCCAAATTATTCATCATTTTCTAATCAAAATCCTATTTCTTTAAACCCTCATTTATTTACTAATCCTTCATTAATATCACCAACGTCTGTACGAAATTTATCGATTAATAGAATTAGACCAAGTTCTGTCAATTTTATAAATAAAAGCAACAGAAAAAGAGTTAAACGATAGTTTTTATTATTTTAATGTTTTAATATTTTTAGTTCATTATATTATCACAAAATTAATATTTATCATAAAATATATTTGAATAGATACTATTAAATATTTGTTATATAAGATATTACTATATTACTATATATATATATAATTATTTAAAAATGTAAATATTATATATATATATAGATTATTAATGACGTATTTTTAAAAAATTATAAAATATTAAAATAAAATTAAATACAATAAATTAAGTAATATAAATTACTTTTTATTTTATTAATATTTTTTTTTTTTTATAAGGGAAAAAAAAAGTTATAAAATGTTAAATGTTATGAATATAATCATAACATTTTAAAAATTTAAAAATTTATGGAATATAATCATAATCTAATTAATATATACTAATTATTTAAATAAATATTTATATTTTATACCTTTTTTTTAAAAAAAATATAAACTTTTAAAATTTATTTTTAACCAATCAATTTTATTTTATATAATGATGGCCAATAGTAAATAGTAATTATAAATATATTTTTTTAAAAATTAATATTAAATAATAAATACTGATTATATAAATGAAGATATATTTTAAGATTTTTTGATTATAAATATATTAAAAAAAATTATAATATTAGAAAATTAAATTTTTTTTTTTTTTTTTTTTTTTTTTTTTAATATTATTTAATTTTTATTTTATTTTTATTTTTATTTTTATTTTTATTTTTTTATAATTTAAATAAATAAAAACATTTTGAAATACGAAAATGTCTTCAGATTTAGAGTTATTAAAGAATAGAGTTGTATTAGAAAGTGATCGTGTCTACAGTGTAATTTACATTGAATAATTTATAAATAAGTTATTTAAATAATTAAAAAGATATAATATAATTAAATTTATTATAATGAAAATTTAAATTTTTTAATAGGTGTCTTCTATGGATGTACCTGGCACCTTTCCAGGTGTTGATGATTCTTGGGATATTGAGAAATTTAAAAAAGTATTTTCGTAAATTTAAATTGGCATTTATTTAATAAAATAATTTAATATAATACAGATAAAAATATATTTTGTTAAAGAATATTTAAAAAATTTCTAATTTGAAATTCTTATATATATTTAATAGAATTTCAAAGTTGTTATATCAGAATTAACTAAAGAAAACATTGAATTTGATTTAATCGGTATTGATGCTTCTATAGCTAATGCATTTAGAAGAATATTAATTGCTGAAGTAAAAAAAATTATTCATAATTCTATTTAAATTCCAGAGGATTTTCAAATATTAATAAAATTATTTTAAATAAATTAATATATATAAAATAATATATAATAAAGGTTCCTTCAATGGCAATTGAAGATGTTTTTATTTTAAATAATACATCTATCATGCATGACGAAGTACTTGCACACAGATTAGGTCTTATTCCAATTAAAGCAGATCCAAATGATTTCAGTTTCCGTTGGGGTAATTATAAAAATACTATATAATTTCAAAAATATATTAATAGATTATTTGCAACATAATATATATATTCATATTTTTTTTTCTTTATTATAATTATATATATAAATATACCCAATAATTATTTTTTTTATTTAAAACTTAAATCAAATAATAACAAAAATTTAATACATTATAATGAAATATAAATTAAATGAATTTTTGAATAATTATATTAATTTAAAGAAACTGCTCAAAAGAATGGAAATACTCAAGGTCCAACTGATGCTGATACTATTGTATTTAAATTACAAGTTAAATGTACACATAAGAAAGGGGTACCAAAAGATGATTCTTTAGAACCTTCTGAATTATATGATAATTCCTCAGGTATGTACTAAATGAATTTAGAAAAAAAAAAAAAAAGATAATTAAAAAAGATTGAATATATATTTAAATGATATTAAAACAATGTTTGATATGTTAAAATATTATGAAAACAAAAGTTTATTCTGGTCAAATGGTTTGGTCACCACAAGGTCGTCAAGAAGAATTCTTTAAAAATAATCCACCAAGACCAGTTTACGATGATATATTAATTACTAAACTTAGACCAAAACAAGTATAAATTTAATTTGATTTATTAGTATATAATAAACGATAATGATATTATTAAAGTATTAATAAATATTAAATAATTATTTATTATTAATTAAAAGGAAATTGATTTAGAATTACATTGTGTCAAAGGTATTGGAAAGGATCATGCTAAGTTTTCTCCAGTTGGTAAAATATTATGAACATTTATGTTAAAGTAATGAATAACATATAAAGAAAATATTTTCTAATTTTTTTTTAATTTTTTTTAATTAATATGATTTGCTAATAATAAAAAATCATATAAAATAAAATTGAAACCAAAATAAAAGCTACTGCTTCATATAGATTACTTCCAGATATTCAAATAAAAAAACCAATTATTGGTAAAGATGCAGAAAAATTTAAAAAATGTTTCCCAGAAGGTGTTGTAGAAATTTTTACTAACAAAGGTATGAATAACTTTTATTAATATTCATCCATAAAAAATTTAAAATATATGTAAAAATTTAATAATTTTTTTTTTTTTTTTTTTTATATTAATAAATAAAATATCATTTTTAATAGATGGTGAAAAAGAAGCTCGTGTTGTTAATCCAAGAAAAGATACTGTTAGTCGTGAATGCTTACGTCATGCCGAATTTAAGGATAAGGTTTTATTAACAAGAGTTAGAGATCACTTTATTTGTAAGTAATAAATTAATGAGTTTTGAAGCTTATAAAATAATAATTTTAAATTATTTTATCTTAAAATTGATTATATATATTCAAATTTATTAATATATTTATAAATAATCAATATTATATAAAATAGTTAATGTAGAATCTGTTGGTGCTATTCCACCACAACGATTATTACCAGATGCTGTTAAAGTTTTAATTGAAAAATGTAAAGTTCTGAAAAGATCATTAGCCCAATTAAATCAAAGCAATTAAAAATAGTAAAATTTAAAATTTCAATTTATTTTATTATATAATACTATTAGAAATTAAAGTTTTTATTAAAAGTTTTTAAAAATAATATCATGAAATATTTTTATCATATTTTATTTATCCTTTTTCAATAATACTTATTTAATAATAAAAATTTCTAAAACAATATAAGAAAATGTCAACTATTTGTTAATTTATTTATTTAGATTTTTAATATTTATAAAAATATGAAAAAATAATAATAATAATAATAAAATAAACATATAAATATAAATAATAATAAATATAATTTTTTTTTTTTTTTTTTTATTGGGTAACAATAATAATATAATATTTTTTTTATTTCAATATCTATAATATATAAATTTTTTTAAAAAAAAATGAATTATGAATATATATATATATATATATATATATTTTTTTTTTTTAATAGTAATAAAAAACAGAAAACATATATTTTTTACGGATTAAATGTTATTTAATTAATGTAATAATAGGAAAAATTATTATTACTATTATTATTATTCATTAAATTTTTTTTTTTTAATTTCAAATTCAATGGAAAATATTAATATAAGAATAATTTTGTTATATTATTATTATTATTATTGTTATTAATAATAATAATAGTAAAAATACATAAATTATATTTTTTTATATTTAAATGGAGAAGTTTATTTTAACTTTCTACATACTTTGAATTTAAACATATAATATAATAATATTAAACTCTAAATAATATTAAAAATAATGTTTATACTTTATATATATTTTATTATAAAAAGTATAGAAGACTTAAAATTTTTACTAAAACCATAAAATTATAATAATTAAAAATCAATAATAAAAATAATTTTAAATTGAAACAGTGAATTATAATAATTAAAAATTGTATTAATAATATTAATCACAAAAATAAAAAAAAGTGACAAAAAAAATCAGTGACTCAATAACATATATGATCATTTGATATATATATTATTTAATAGATTTTTTGTTGATAGCAAAATAAATATTAAAAAAAAAAAAAAAAAAAAAAAAAAAAAAAAAAAAAAAAAAAAAAAAAAAAAAAAACAGAAACATTCTCTTAATTACCATTTTTTAGTTTTGAAATAATAAAAAATGGCTGTAAGTTTTTCAGCAAACGGTAAAGAGGTGAAAAGCGCATATGATTCTATTTTAAGCGGAGAATCAACTTATGAATGGGCTTTATATGGATATCAAGATGGCACAAATGAAATAGAATTAGTTGATTCAGGAAGTAAGAAAAAATTATTATATTTAAAAAATATTAAATGAGTAAGAATGAAAGAATGAGAAAGAAAAAAAAAATAAAAATAAAAATAGAAAAAAATACATTTAATTTTCAATAAATGATTTATATAATAAGAAAAAATTTTAATAGTTATTCATTAAAATTTTAATTAATTTTTTATATATAAAAGGTGGATTGGAAAAATTATGTGATGAATTTGATGAAGAGGAATATCAATATGCATTTGCCAGAGTAATTGGTAATTATTTCTTTAATATACTAAATAAAATATATATCCTTTAATTTGTATAGTCGTATATTTAAATATTATGTTTATATATCAATATATATAATTTCATATATTTTAAGATCCAAATTCAAATTTACCAAGATTTGTTTTTATTTCATGGGTATATATTACAATTAATATAATTTTATTTACTTCTTTGTTATAGTAATATATTAATAAAAATAAAATTATAATTAGTGTGGTGAATCGGTACCATTTACTAAAAAGGGAATGTATAATGCATTTACGAATGATGTTTTAAGATTCTTTTCTGTAAATATTATCATATAAAAACTACTTAATTAAATATAATACAAATTTATAGATATATATAAATAAATTGTTATTTGGAATAAACTAAAAAATTAATATAAATTATGTGTAAGAAATTAATAAAATATAAATTTATAAATACTCTTTATATATATAATATATAATATATATAAGGGATTTCATATTCATATTAATGCTCGTTCTAAATTTGATGTTGATCCTGAAGAAATTATGAAAAAAGTCAAAAATAGTTCCGGTGCTAATTATTCATTCCATCAAAAACAAACAGTGAAGAATAATGTTTTTAATGTAATTATGTATTTCCAATTATAAGTATTTAAATTTAAAAAAATTAAAATTCTGATTATTCATGATTAATTTATAAAATAATATATATTTTTTTATTTTTATATTTTGAAATAATTTTTTTATTATTAAAAAGAAATCAGAAGTTGAACAAAAAATTGAATTAAAAGCAGAAGACAATAAATCTTCTGAATTGTCTAAATTCCCATCTTTACAAAGAGCAAATCCATTGAATAATCAAAGTACTACAGAAGCAACTCCAAAAGCAAATCCATTAAATAATACATTAGAAGAATCAAAAACAAGTGATATCCCAGAAAATAGACGTTCATCCATGACTAGAAGACGGAGTAGTGTAAATTATAATCCATTACAACCAAGTTCTTCGAGAAAGAACTCAATGGTTAAAAGGGATAGTGTATGAAATATATTATATATTACATAATATAAATACATATTTAAAACGTATTACTATGATTAGTATATAATATTTTTATTATAATTATTATTAATAGAAAATAATTATTTTTAAAATTATAAATAAAAATATATGAATAAATATATATATTTAATTGAAGTCTATTGGAAGTTTTCAAGCTACAATTGAAAAAAAGGATAAAAATGAAAAACCACCTTATTTACCATCTAATTCTTTCAATACAAATCCTGTAAATAATGAAAATTCTACATCCACTAGTAATACAACTACTCCTACTAGTGCTGAATCACCAACTCGTCCTTCATTGAGTAGACGTTCATCTTCATTTTATAATAGAAGACGTAGTAGTGTTGATTATAATCCATTGCAACCAAACGCATCAAGAAAGAATTCTTTTGTACAAAAAGAAACTGTAAAATAATATAAATAGTATTTTATAAATTAATATACATTAGTAATTTAAATATAAAATTATTGAATAAATTTCTGAATAAATTTATAATAATAATATTATTATTTGTATAAAGTCTGTTGGAAATATTTCAGCTGCCTTTGAAAGTATGAATACTAATCAAAAGGAAGATTCCCGAGTTTTTGAAAGTATTAGTAATAAAATTTCTGCTTTCCAAAATCAAATTGAAGTAACAAATGAAAATAATAAGAGAGAACAAGCTATTCAAAGAGAAATATCTTCTAGAAGTTTGAAATCATGGAAACAAAAAGAAAATCCCCTTCAAAATCAAAAAGAAGAACCAGAAACAGCTCAATCAGTACCAACTAAAATTGAAGAACCATCGAAAGTTGAAAATATTAATGAAAATACTTCAGAAAAACAATCTGTTCAACAAGTATTAATTAAATTATCTTATTTATTTCTTTTTTCTTTTTTTTAACAAAACCATTTATATTAAAATTTACATTCTAATAAAATTAGAGTAATAGTATGACTGTAAAAGCATTATATAGCTATGATGCTCAAGAAGAAGGAGAATTATCATTCGAAGAAAATGAAATTTTAATTAATGTTGTAGAAGTTCCAGGTGAGGGCTGGTGGAGTGGTAATAATTCAAAAGGACAATATGGAATGTTCCCGTCTAATTACGTTACATCTGTAATAAAAAATGAAATTTTAAAAATTACATTTTTATTGAATTATTAAAATATATATTATTATAATTATTAATAATACTATTATAATCATACTATTGTTGATCAAATTTTTTAATCAATTTAATTAAAATAGTATCTCAACCAAACAATTGAAGAAGAAGGTGCAAATGAAGAAATTATTGTTCAAGAAGTTATAGAAAGTAAAAATTATTTTTATAATTAATTATAGACATGTGTATTTTTTTTTTTTTTTTTTTTTTTTTTTTTTTTGCAATATAAAGAAATAACAGTTAAAATTTTTTCTTTATTATTATGTATATTTAGAGCCATCTGTTTCGAATGATGATAATGTATAAATAATATTAATAATAAAATGAAATATTAATATTATAATTAAAATAATTAAAATAATATATTAACCTATTAAAAATTTTATGGTATTTGATAGACTAATAATACCGCAGTAGCACTTTATGATTATGAAGCCCAAGATGATACTGAAATTAGCTTTAGTGAAGGTGAAATTATTACAGGAATTATTTTACAAGATGAAAATTGGGGTATAGGCATAAATTCTAAAAATCAACAAGGAATGTTCCCTTTAAATTATGTTCAAATTAATTAGAAAAATTTAAAATTGCATATATTATTTTAATATGACTAAAAGAAAGTTATTTCTCTTCTAAATTTTCATATATTAATTTTTTATAGTATTAATGCGTATTTTATTTTAATTAAAATAAAATTTAAACATTAATTTGATAAAGTAATATAAATAATATAAAATAAAAAAAATATTATAAATATTAATAAATATATTTTTTTTATTTAAAAAAATATGTATACTAATTATTTTATAGAATATAAAAATATAAAAATTTAATAAACATATATTTAATTAAAAATCAAAAAAATTAAAACAATAATTAAATATTTTTGAATATTGTATATTTCAACAATTAAGTTTATGAACATTTATGGAGGTGTATTTATATATTTTCTTTTATATATAAAAATAAAAAAATAAAAATAAAAATAAATATAAATATAAAAATAAAAAATATTAGTAAATTATGATTAAATAAAGTAAAGAATTTATAATTTTCATATTTATATATTTGTTTCTATTATTATTTTAATTTATTTTATTTTCTTTCTTTTATTTTTTTCTTTTTTTTATTTTAATGTTTATTAATATTTTAATGTAAATATAATGAATAGTATATTATTCTTAATATTTATAATAGTCATTATGTTTTTTTTTTATTAGTTTTTTTTTTTTTTTATCTGTTTATGATAATCTAATTAATTGATGATATTATTTCCATTTTATAAACGATAAAATTTTTTTCATTTTTTTAAACTTGTCTTAAATTTAATTTATATTAAAAGACATTTTATTTATATTATTTATTTGATTTATATATATATATATATATATATATATAAATGTTTTTTTTTTTTTTTTTTTTTTTTTTTTTTTTGAATATAAAATTTTTATTATTTTTATTATTTTATAAAAAATAGTTTTAATTTAATATCTAGAATTATTTCTATGTAATATTTAAATTATTTTCAAATATTTAGTTATTTAAAATTATGATAATATCATTTTTTTTGTTGACTTTTATGTATATATTTTGCATTTATTATTTAATTTCTGCTGAAGAATAAATTTCCACATTTCTTGATTTCAATTCCTTAAGAGCACTCTCAAGTTCCTTTTTATTGATTTCTTTTAATTTTGAAACAACATCATCCCATGTAGTCTATAAATATTACATTATTATTAAATATATTGGTTAAGAATTTTATTAAAATTTTATATCGTATATTACATATAATAGTATATAAATTTACCTTAATATCACGCTTGAATCTTGCGGCTATATGAAACACTTGAACTCTATTTGGATCACCATTATTTAATACACTCTATTTTTTATAAAAGTAATATATTAAATTGATTTATGCCAATTTTTTTTGGGAAGTATAAAAATTAGTATTTAATACAATAATAAAACATAATATATAATAATTTGTTATTAAATTAATAAAAATCTTATATAATGTAAAATTAAAAAAAAATTAATACTTTATTGTCTTTTAATATTTTGTTGATATATACCTTAAATTTCTTTTCTATGAAATTCAAAGAATCCATTAAATCTCCAGAACCTGTTATTGTAATTCATAATATATATATATATATATTATTTATTATAAATAAAACTATTGAAAATAAATTTATTTCATTTAGAGGTGAACAGTCAAATAAAAATTACCTGTATAATCTGAAAACTCTTCACAAATATTTATTGATTCTATTCTTATTTTTTCTTCAAATAAATCTTTTTTATTAAATAGTAAAAATATTGGTGTATCTTTAAATATTTCATTATTTGCAGTTTGCTTAAAAAGATTAAAACATTCTTGCATTCTATTTACACTATTATCTTCATATAAAACAGAATTGTAGCCATTTAAATTTACTATAAATAAAAGTGCACTAACATTATCGAAACAATGAAGCCATTTACGTCTTTTTAAATTTTTTATAAATATAAAATATATATAAATATATATATGCATAAGTATATGTAAATAAATTATTTATATTAATATTAGAATATTAAAGTCTATTAAACAAAAAGATAAAAAATCAATTATTATTATAACTAATATTTAATTAAATATTTCAAATTACCTTTCGTTTCTTTGACCACCAACATCAATTACACTAAATATTATTATAATTGTTATTACATATAAGATATAAACAGTAATATAATATTATTTTATTATAACTATAATAAATGATTTTAAAATGACAGTATTTCATTTTTTAATATTTAATATTTCATACGTGAATTTTAATGGAGGAACATTTATTTCTGTTGAAATAATACCAGTTGTCATAATTCTTGACATAACATAGTCCTAAATTATAAATATGCAGTTTTTAAATTTTATTGATTAATTAATTAATTAATTATTTATTTATTTTTAAATTTAAGTAGAATTCTAATTCGAGTAAATATTTTTATTAATAAAAAAAAAATAATATAAAAAATAATTAAAAAAAAAATAGAAAATTCAAATACTTCTTCTGTTAGTTCAAAATCTTCATCAACAAATCTCATTACATTATCAAAGTAACTATCATAAAATCAAATTATATTGATTTAATACAATAATATAATAAAAAATAATACAAATATATATAGAAAAGAGCAGTATAATAATAATATTTAAATATTTTAATTTTTATTTTAATATTATATATATTTTTTTAATTATTATAATAAAAATGATATCAATAATTCAATAATTCTAATTTTTTAAAAATTACTAATATGCAGCATCCATAATCCAAAAATCATTTCTTTTTTCCCACATTCTTTTAACAGAAGGTTCTTTTGTCCATAAAAAATCTATTGCAGATGCTACTTCTTTTGTGAAATGGTTTTCCTCATCATTTAGAGATACTTCTTCTGTAGTTTTAAGAAAGCTTGATAGCTCCTATTTTTAATTATTGACATTTTAATTTTTTGAATTATTTTTTAAAAATAATATATATATGTATGTATGTATTTAATTTCTCCGTTTCATAATTTTTTATTTTAATAAATTTATTAATTAAATTTTCTAAAAAAGGAAAATAAATAAATTAATTTCTGACTACAAATAACAATAAAATTACTACCATTAGTTTTACTTCTAATACTGTTACTATTACTAAAATAAATTAATATTAATAATAGCATAATTAAATAAAAAGTGACAAGGGTAATCATAAAAAAAGAAAAGAAATAAAAATAAATAATAATGTTGTTAGCTTTTCTATTTACTTTTGATTCTGGCATTTCGAATTCTAAATTGTGATTATTTATTTGATCTGTTAATATATTCATACATTGTACTGCATTTCTTCTTAATCCAATTTTATATTCTTCTTTTTCATCATTTTGTAATTCGATTTTATGAATAAGTTTTAATTGTTTTAAAATTGTACTTTTTCCTGATTCTCCAGAACCTTTAATATATATAAGTTCAAGGAAATATGTTTTTATATATTATTTCATTATTTCATTGTATTTATTGTTATTATTATTATTATTATTATTTTTTTTTTTTTTTTTTTTTTTTTTTGTGATAATTATTTACACAAATATTTATATTTAATTTATATATTTATTAAATTGTCGTTAATATAATGTTTATTTTATTTGAAAATATATCATACTAGGAGAATGTTATAATAATAATTACCAAGAAGTAATATTTTTAGGTTTAGTTTTTCTTCAAGTGCATCTATCTCTAACCTATCATCTTTTTAAAAAAATTAACATTTATATAATTAATTTCATAAATTCTTTCTTTACAATTATTAATATATTTATTTTCCTTTCATTTCTTTTTTATTTTTCCTTTTTAAAGTAGAAATAAAAATATATTTTAAATATGTATTATAATATATATAAATTTTATACCTAATAGATCTTTTGAATTTACTTTATTCTTTTTTAATTTCTTGATAATATTCATATCTACTAATTATTATTTTTTACTGTATTGTAAATTATGGATGATATATTATATTTTTACAAAATTGATATAATATAATTATAATTATTCTTTTTAAGAATTATTGTCTTTTTTTTTTTTTTTTTGATATATTAATAACGTAATAATCACAAATCACTTTACAATTATTAAAAATAAAAGCTTTTTTAACAGTCCACAAAATTAAATCTTATATATAGTATTTAATTTTATATAATATAATGAAATATTGATATATTGATATTTATATAAATTATTCAAAATTTATATTCTTATTGTAAAATATTTAATATACAACTTTTTGATTAATTTAATAATAAGATAAAAATATTTATTATTTCTTTTAGGAGGGAAATCAAGTTTTGGTATTATTATGATTGTATTACAAATTTTTATTTTATTATTTTATTATTTTTATTATTATTATTATTATTATTATTATTAAAATTATTAAAATTTTCGTTTTAATATAATCTAGAATATCATAATATTTATTAATTTCAAAGAAATAAAAATGAATAAATTTCAATTATGAACATTGAATATATTAGAAACGTTCTAATTTTTTTATTTAAAAAAAAAATTATATATATATAATTTATTATTATATAAATATTCGATAGCATTATATTTGATAAAAAGTATACATATAAATAGGGTTTATTATTAATAAACATGATTTATATATATAGTAAATAAACTTATTTAATTTTATAATGTAAAATTTAAAGTTTTTATAAATACTTTTTATATCACTCATTATATTAATTTATATTAAAAGAAAAAAATAAGGAATTAAATTTTTTTTGACAATGAGACAAATAATTTTTAATAGTATTTATTTATATAAAACATTATTAATAAATTAATTATATTATTATTAAAATTATTATTTTTATTAGTAATTTTTTTTATACATATTTTAATAATTATAATAAATATATGCTTAATTTTATTTTATTCTATAATTATTTTTTAGTAATATAATAATTATGAATGTATTAATAGTATGATATTCCTTTGAATAATTTAATAAAAAATTTAGTAAAATTATAAATCAAAATTTTATTAATTTTCATTATAAATATCTTAAATGATAATTAAATTAAGTATGAAGAATATCAATTATTAGACAAATAAAAATAAATAATAAATAATAAACAAGAAAATCAAAAAAAAAAAAAAAAAAGAATGAAAAAGAAAAAAAAAAAGAGAAAATTTTTTTTTTTTTTTTTTTTTTTTTTTTTTGATTTTATTATATAATAATTTATAATAATAAAATTTAAAGCAAATAAATTTTATTTTAGTATTACTATTATTACATATTCAATTTTGTATAAATAACTTATTTAATAAAACAATATATAAGAGTAAATTCAATAATCAAAGATTTATCGCAACTTAATAATTCCATTCATTTTTTCGTCTTTAGAGTTTTTAATACTGTTTGGTAAAATTTTTAACTATCTGATATTTATCTTTGAATTGACCTCTTTTAACTTTTATTTTTTTGTTTTTGCTTTTGTTTTTTTATTAAATTACTGTGCCCTTTAGCTTTCAAGATAATCTATCATTTCTTTAATATTAAAATCTGTTAAGTTTAAGTCATTGGTTCATACATTTTTGCTTTTTTTTTTTTTTCATTTATTATTATTATTTTTTTTTAAGTCTTTATATATTAATGTAACCATACGTAATGCAGTAATTTCCTTTTTATTTGCTTTATTAATGTCAGTTTCGAATCATTACTTATAAATTATTCAACTATTTTTTTTTCTTTTTACACCTAATAAAGTATTCTACAATAGAGTAACTCCTTTTATAATTTGTTTTATGAATATATTCAAAATATCCAACTAATTATTTCATTATATTTTCATGACCATTATATACCTCTGTACTTAAGGGATTAATTCCATTATTATTTACATTACTTATATCATTAATTATACTGATCAACTAGGTATATAACAATATTTTCATATTCATTTAAGAAAGCCTGATGCAAAGGGTGGTTCCAGATTTATTTACTTTTATTGATATCAGATTTATGATCAATCAAACGTTTCAAATTATTTTCATAGCCAAAAACTTATTCTGATCTACTTCATATAAATTCACTTTTTCTATCATTCCAAATAGTTGCTTTTGTAATTATTGTATATCACTTTCCATTCCCATTCATTTATCTTCGGTTTGTGAATTTTTTTTTTTTTTTTTTGAATGGTTTTTGCTATCTGACTTTTCGGGAATGATTCTAATCAATAATTTTATTTATATTATTAACCATTATCTTATTTTTAAATCTTCAACTCAAGGATTTTTATAAATTTATATTAAATGAATATAAAATTGTTTATATTATTAAAATATTTAATTATAATAATTTATTACATATATTTAATATATAATTACTATTTATAAAAAAAATAAAAAAATAATTTTGACAGATACGTATACTTTATTTGTTGTATTATTTAATTTTGATTTAATGATAATAATTCAATAAAAAAAAAGATTGAATTAAATAGTACATCTTAGTATAAAGGTACAGATGATCAACTTTTACAGTAATTGGTTTAATATATACAAACTATTTAATACAAAGTAAGAAAAATGTTAGTAATTATCCTAAAAAATATATATACAATTTTTTTTTTATTTTTTTCTTACTCAATACCCAACATAAATAAAATTTAAAATTTAAGATATTAAATTACTTATAATATTATATAAAAATTAATTTTTAATATTGAAATAAAAATACTATTTATTTATTTTATAATTTCATAGAAAAAAAAAATTATGATTTTTAAATATATATAAGTATATATTAATATTTATTCATATAACATATTTAAAAATTTTAAATTTTTTTATTAAAAAGTTATCAATCATTCATTCATAATAACGTAATATTATATACATATTTGTTAATCTATTATATATATATATTTTTTTTATTTATTATATTGTTTTTATTATTTTTTAAAATTAAACATTGTATATATCAAAAACTAAAATGAACAATAAATGAAAAGAAAGAAAAGAAAGAAAGACAAAAAGAAAAAAAGAAAAAAAAAAAAAAAGGAATAAGTTATATGAATAATCTTGTAAAATATATCAAATATTTTCATAATACAATTAACAACAATACAAAACTTTATGAATAAAAAACATCAGAAAAGAATAAATTAGAAGTAAAAATTTTAATCAACTAATGAATGGAATATATAATAATCCTAAAATATCTAATAATTAAATAATGGAACAAAGAGATACTATAGAAAGAACCACTCTTGCAATTTTAAATAGGTCATATAATATAAATAAATATATATTTTTAAAAAAAAATTATAAAAAATAATTTTACTACCACTTATTATTATTCAAATATTACTAGTTATTTTTTTTCAAACTAAGATTTATGAAAGGGGAAGACAAAGGGGTCTCCATTCTCTCTCATAAATGTATCAGACTCTCAATGGATTTTTTACCATACCGTTTCGATGGGGATTTCTCTCTAAGAAAGACTAATATGAAAAAGCATTTCCTATACTCTGCTTTATACGACGGGCTTTTTATTAGTGATCTCTTGAATCATCATTAAGGAAGGAACAACTTACTAATCTTTTCACGGATCAAGTGCTCTACTTGCAACTATATATTATAAAGGAAAATTTACTATGACGAGCGAACAACCAAATTCATTTATAGGAAAAAGCATCTTGAGAGGTTGGAAATCGCTCAATATAAATTCAGGAGGTAGTCGAGGGGTCGATTCAGTGCAAAATTCAAATATATTATTAATTCTTCAAATATTATTAATTTTTAATTTATACTAAATTTTGAGAATATATATATAGTTTTTAAAAAAAAATATTTATTTATTTTCAACATAATTAATAAATAAAAAAAGAAAGCGATGCTCAGACATAAACAAAATTTCCTTTTTTTTTTTTAATTATAAAATTAAAATTAAAAATTTTTTTGTAATAACCAAATAGCTGTTTTAATTATTTTTATTATGGTGAACTTTTATTAGCAAAAGATATCAATTTAATATATAAGTTTTATTTTTCTAATATTCTACAAGTACCACAAGGTAAACTAAAAATTTGTACTATTTTAGAAGTTGATGAAAATTATATTTTATATGTTTCAGTAACTGAAACATAAACAGGTAATTTAATAAAATTAGAATAATAATTAAGAAATATTGGTGTTTAAAAGATTTATTAAAGATTATAAAAATATAAAATAAAAAAATTACTAAGAAAAAAAATTACTAAAATAATAGTATATAGATATTTTATTTTCAAAAATAATTTTTATATTATTATTATTATTTATTTAAATATATATTTTATATTATTATATTCATTTAATTAAATATATTTTTATTATTTTTTGAAATTCTAGTTTTAAAAATGAAATAATTATTAATTATAAAATTTTTAATTGGTAATAATTGATAAATAAAAATCAATTAATAAAATATAAGATATCGGAAATTAAAAAATCAGATATTGGACATAAAATCAATAAGTGTGCAATATTATATAAGATTGGAACTAAATAAAATATAAAAAAAAAAAAAAAAAAAAAAAAGATTTTAAGAAAGGATTAATTATTTTTTTTTTCCTTTATTTTTTTTTTTTTTTTTTTTTTTTTTTTTTTTTTTTTTTGCTTTATTTCTTTATTTTTTATTAAATTTATTTGATATAATTAATTTTTTAGATAAAATTTAAATAATTATAAAAATATATAGTATTAGATTCCAAAGAAAAAACTAAACATAAAGAATAAAAAGATTCTACATAAAAAAAAAAAAATTAAAAAATATTTATTTATATTTATTTATTATTTTATTAAATCATTATTATATAATGACAGTATATTATTACTCTTATCTATTTTAATTTTAATAATTAAACTTTAAATTATATAATATAATTAAATTTGATAATATTTAAAAAAAATAATAATAATATTTTATAACAATAAAAATGATATATTAAAAAAAGTGAAATAAAATGAATAATTACAAAGCCAAGTTAAACTATTAGTGATACTGATATCTTTATACTAATATTAAAAGTTTTAATTTGTAAAATACCTTGTTGATTTTGATTATTTAATTATAGAATTATCTATATATTTGACCTACAATAATTATTTCCTTTTTTTGTTTTTTTTTTTGTTTTTTAAGATTTTTATTTTTAAAATCAAAAGATAATAAAAAAATGTATTGAAGAATTTAGTGAGCTCTATTTATAATATATTAGTATATTATAACAGTGTTAAATATTTAAAAATAATAATAATAATAATAATAATAAAAAAAATGGATGTTACAATTTGATTAGATAAATTTGAAGAACTATATTGTAATTATATATAGAAATTTCGAATATAAAAATATTAATAAAAATTAGAATATATTTGATTTAGTATTCATTATTATCAAATATTGTAGTTTAGATTACTTGACATATTTAATCATAAATTTTCTTTGAAAATAAGATCTTAAAAAAAAAACATTTTAATTAAGATACGTTAACACCTTTAGTTTGATTTATAAATAAAATATCATTATATACCTACCTTTAATGAATTTTAATACAGTGTATTTAATTTTTATAATAGACAAAAATAATAATAATTTAATACATGAAGTTTGTATTAATTTAATTAAAAAAAATTTTTTTTTTCTTATAGAATTATTACAAATATGTATAGCTTTTTTAATAAACTTTATAAAAGTCATATGATCAAAATAAGATCAAACACATCTTGGTTTTAATAAAATTTAAATTAACAATAAAAAAATTTTTTTTTTTTTTATCACATTTTAATAGAAAAATTTTTTAACATTGGAAAAATGTCAGATCCAAAATCTCTTACAAAAGTTTTCTTTGATATTGCCATCAAGAACAAGAAGGCTGGTCGTATGGTCTTCAACTTATTCAAAGATACACCAATTACTTCCGAAAATTTCCGTTCCTTATGGTAATTTTTAAAATTAAATTAAAAAAAATAGTGAGAAAAAAAAAGATTTTTATAAATAAAATTAATTGATTCTAATTTTTTATTTTTTTTCTTTTTTTTTTTAAAAAAAAAAAAAAAAAAAAAAAATTATATTTATAATTATTCTCAAATTTTTATTTATTTTAAAAAAAAAAAAAAAAAAAAGTACGGGGGAAAAGGGTAAGGGTCTTTTAGGAAAACCACTTCACTACAAAGGTACAAAATTCCACAGAGTTATTCCAGGTAATTATTAAAATAGATTATAATTTAACAAAATAGAATGGCAAAATTATATATATATATATATATATATATAATAAGAATTAGATGTTTAATACACTTTTATTAATTTATTATTTAAATAAAAATAAGGTTTTATGGCTCAAGGTGGTGATTTCACACACGTAAGTATTCTTCATATTTCTTCATAATTATATTTATTAATTTATATTTATTAAAAAACTAAAATGTTGATAATCCCTGTTTAATAGGGTGATGGTAGAGGTGGTGAAAGTATCTATGGATTTAGGTATAAAAAAATAAAATTTAATTAAATATAAATTTCTTTTCCTAACTTTTTTATTTTTATTTATTTATTTATTTATTTATTTATTTATTTATTTATTTATTTTTTTCTTTTACAAAATAATTACAAAATAATACAATTTTAATAAATAAATGGTAATTTTATATATGTATATTATATTATATTATTATTATATTAGATTCAAGGATGAAAACTTTAAATTCAAGCACGACACTAAGGGTTTATTAAGTATGGCTAATGCCGGTCCAAATACTAACGGTTCTCAATTTTTCATTACTTTCACTCAAACACCATGGTTAAATGGTCATCATGTTGTTTTTGGAAAGTTAACTTCTGGTGAAGAAATTCTTGATATGATTGAAAGTAAGATTAAAATTATATATAATTTTTTCTTTTCTTTTCTTTCTTTTATATATATATATATATATAATAAATGAAATTAAAAATAAAATAAAATAAAATAATAATAAAAAAAAAAAAAAAAAAAAAAAAAAAAGAATAAAAAAAAAAAAAGAATAAAAATATATATATATATATTTACATATATAAAAATATATATTTATGTAATTTATATATAAATAAATTTTAATATAATTTAAATATTATAAAACTAAACGTTATAACTTTTATAAAACATAAATTTTAATAGAATGTGGTTCTCAATCTGGTGCTACCACTGAACCAGTTGAAATCGTTGATTGTGGCGAAATTAAAGAAGATAAAAACTAATTAATACATATATACATTTAAAAATATTAAAATTTTAGATTTCTTATTATTAGAGTTTTAAAAAACAAAAAAATAAAAAATAAAAAAAAATTGCACATATAAAAAATAGTAAAAAATAAAAAGATTTATATTTAAAATATATAACATAATAAATTATATATTTATTATTAAAACAACGTTTAATAGAAATATATAAATATAAATATTATAAATAAGAAAAAGATATAAGAATAAATAAATTAATAAAAGAAAAAAAAAATATTCTTTTTTTTTTTTTTTTTCAAAATGAAATATTATTAAATTATTTATTAATATTCATTACATTTATTAATTTTTATTATATTTTTTTTATTTTTATTTTTATTATTATTTTTTAATTTTTATTTTTATTTTATTTTTATTCATCGGTACACTATATATTATATATATATATATATTTATATTTAAATTATTAATTTTTATTTTATTTTGTTCAATCTGAACTTTATTATTCATATTCTACTATTTATTTTTATTTTATTCAATCTGTACTTTATATTTATACTTAAAACTTATTTATTTTTATTTTATTTTATATTATATTATTTTATTTTTTTTTTTTTTTTTTTGAAATAAATAACAAATATTATAACTAATAATAAATTATAAATCTTATATAGAAATACTCTAATATTTGTTAATTTAAAAAAAAAAAAAAAAAAAAAAAAAATTACTTTAATCAAATATTAGAGCATTTTCGAATAGAAATTGGTCTTTATTTAATATATATATATATATTTTATTATTATAATTAATTGTTTATATAGTAAATTATTAATTTTTATTATTTTTTTTTCTAGCAAATTATTAATATAATATTATCTATAACAATATTGTCCTTTACTTTTTTTTTTAAAAAAAAAAAAAAATAATAAATAAATAAATAAATAAAATAGATAAATAGATAATAAGTTTTCACGCTACATGTATATATATTATAATTATTTACAACAAATTTTATTTTACTAAATTTAAAAAAAAAAAAAAGGTTGTATTGAAATTTTTAATTAAACCTATATACATCATCCTTTATACATATATTATAAATAATAACAATATAGCTATATATAATATAAATTTCAAAAATATCTTTTTTTTTTTTAATTATTATTCTAAAATACTTTCAAATAAATATAAAATAAAAAATAAAATAAATAAAAATTTTTATTAAGAAATGTTTAAATAAATTAGTAAATAAAAGAAATGTAATATGTTATTTTTATTTTTTATTTTTATTCTTATTATTATTTTTATTTTAATCGTTATTTTATATATATAGATGTACTTTAAGCTTTAAAAGCTTTAATCATAAATATATATATTTTCAGCAAATAAAAAATTAAAGCTAATAAAATCCAATTCCAAATATAAAATTTAATATTAAAAAATAAATAAATAAACAAGTATAAAAATAAATAAATAAATATAAAAATAAGTAAATAAATATGAATAAATAAATATAAAAATAAAAATAAATAAATAAAGATAATAATAAAACAAATAAATTACTATCATAATAAAAAATAACATTCATCTTTTTAAAAGATTTTTAATTTTAGATATTCAAAAAAAAAAAAAAAAAAAAAAAAAAAAAAAAAAAAAAAAAATTTTTTTTATTAATTAATTAAAAATTTTTAATTAAATTATTTATAAACTTTAATAAATAAAAAAAAAAAAAAAAAGCTTTTTTTTTTTTAAATCTTTATTCGTAGCACAAAGTCATATAAATATTTTATGTTTTTATTCATTTTACATATTTTTATATTTAATTTATATTCATAAATAAAACGTTTTAAAAAAAAAGGATATATGTTTTATCTCTTAATTACTGGCTTTGATTTATATATATATATATATGTATATTTTATCAAGAAAAAAAAATGAAGTTGTATATATATATTTTATTATATTAATATTTTTCATATTATTTGAAACTTTAATAAAAAAGTATTAATAAAAATATTAAAATGGTGAAGTTATACTTTACTATTTATTTTACTTTATTATATTTTAAATAATTTTTTGATTTTTTTAACACTTGAAGATGAAATATAAATATTAATTTATTTTTATTTCATAAAATTTGTAGGTTTTAACACTTTTTTTTTTTTTAAATTATATATATATATATATATATATATATATATATTTATTCAAATAATTAGATAATAAAAAAAAACAATCAATTAATAAAAAAAAAATAAATAAATATTATTTATTTAATATGAATATAATAATATTTTAAGATAGTAATGTGAAATAAAAAGTAATATTCAGAGGCATTGGCCCCTGTTAGCCTGTCTTACTAAATTTTCTGCATTGATGATCCTGGTTTAGTTTGTGCTTATACCATCGGAATAGCAATCCTTATCGAATATTATTACTTGACATAATTTCTGTGAAGAGAGCCACAGATCACGCGAAGAATGACGTTTTTAATAGTCACTAAAAATGATTTGGTTAAAAAAAAAAAAAAAAAATTTTGTTGTAAGTATTTCAATACTATTCTCTTTTTCACAGAATTCTATTCATTCATTGGTATTCCAACAATTAAAGACAAAAAAAAGAAAAAAATTTTTTTGTGTTAGAATATGAAATTAGAATTTTTTTTTTTTTTTTTTTTTTTTTTTAAGAATTTAAATTAGGTATATTGAGTATATTGGGAGCATTGAGTTCATGATTGGCATTAATAGTATTTACTAAATTTAGTTGGAACTGAGATTTGCTAAGTTTATATTATTGAGTGTATTATTGGATATTAAATTTTTGTTTTAAATACTATATAATGGACTAAAAAGAGAATATTCTTCAACAACTTTATTTATTACTTATTAAGTATGTGTTATATTTTTATATTTTTATATATAACATATTTATTGTATATATATATATATATATAAAAAAGAAAAAAATTTAAAATTTTATAGTAATTAATTTATTATGGTTAGTTTTTAAATCATTACTACCAAAAATAGTTAATATAATAAATAAACAATATTTACAACAAATAGGATCGTCTTTGCCGTATTAGAACAAAATTGGCTTTATTAGTTGTGAAGAAGTTTTTTCTTTTTTTTTTTTTTTTTTTTTTTTTTAACTTTATATACCAATTAAAGTAATAGTTCAAGAGAACCACTAATAATCAATAAAGAATTAGTAAAAAAAAAAAAAAAAGGTAATTCACCTAGCTAATTCCATCCATAGAGACATTAGATTTAGTATCATTTAAGAGAAATTATTCTATTTTTTCATATCTTGGAAGTATACACCAAAAAAAAAAAAAAAAAAAAAAAAAAAATAAATAAAAAATAAAAAATAAAAAACAATAATAATAATAATAATAATAATAATAATAATAATAATAATAATAATAAAATTATCATATATTTTACTTTACAAATAATATAAAAGTATAAATAAAAATATTATAAAATCAAAATAAATTATTAGGACATTAGAATAATTTAAATAATATATATATTCTCTATTAATATTGCTATTATTTCTATTTAATTGTATGTTAATAATTTATTTTAGAGAAGATTTTAGATTGATAGAAACATAAATAGAATTAGTACTAACAATAATAATAATAATAATAATAATAATAATAATAATAATAATAATAATAATAATAATAATAATAATAATAATAATAATAATAAAGAATAAAATGAATGTATATAAAAATATATATAATAATAAAAAAAATATTGAATATTTATTTTCTCAAAATATATATATTTACTATAAATGAATTTTTAATAATACGTAATTATATAATTTAAATGTATATTAACATAAGAAATATATAATAATATATAATAAATAATAAACATGAAATAAAAAAAAAATAAAAAAATAAAATAAAATAAAATAAAATAATTAAAATAATAAAAAAAAAAAAAAAAAAAAAAATGAAATAATAATAATAATAATAATAATTGATAACAATAATATTATTATTACTATTTATTAATTTATTTATATATGATTATTAATTAAAAATTAAATGTCTTCAAGGATTCTTTTCTTTTTCATTTTTATTATTTTTCTTAATTTATATTTTCTTGTTTTTCTAAATTTTCATCCACTTGTTTTGGTGAAACTTCTGGTTCAATACCTTTTTCAAGACCAACCATCTCTAAACTTTTTTCATAGAATTGTTTATGAAGATTTTCATTGTAGGTAAGATGATTAACAGAAAACCACTTTCTAGAATTTGTATAATAATTACCTTTATATTATTATATTTTTAATTAAAATAAAGGGAAAGAGAAAAATAAAAATAAAAATAAAAATAAAAAAAAAAAATAAAAAATTATACAGATAGATATCATGAATATTAATAAAATAAAAAAAAAAAAATAAAAAATAAAAAATAAAAAAGTATACAGATTTATATCATGAATATTAATATAATAAAAAAATAAAATAAAAATAAAAATAAAAAGAATTATTGAGGAAAAAAAAAAATATATATATATATATATATATAAATTTTATGTAATATTAATAAAATAAAAATAAAAATAAAAATAGTATTATTATATAAGTATATTTCTTTTATATATTTAAAGATATATTATTGATTATATATAAAAATTATATATAGGTATATATAGATATATACCTGAAGCGGTTTCACATTCCTTACTACAAGCAACATAAATTTGAGATTGAGCCCCTTGTAATGGAGTAATCATAGTAACTTTTTTAAATAAACCATAAAGTGTTTGACCAAATGGAACATAAGAAGAATATTCATTCCAAAGTGGAGTATCAACA
This sequence comes from Neocallimastix lanati (nom. inval.), assembly GCA_016946835.1. NCBI lineage: Eukaryota > Fungi > Neocallimastigomycota > Neocallimastigomycetes > Neocallimastigales > Neocallimastigaceae > Neocallimastix > Neocallimastix lanati (nom. inval.). The sequence goes on along the minus strand of JACVTC010000039.1, from coordinate 442,339 downwards.
ATACCAGGATGAACTGCATTAATCGTAATATTAGTACCAACTAAACGTCTACTTATTTCTTTTGCAAATAAAAGACAAGCAAGTTTACTTTGACAGTAAGCCTTCCATGGTGTATAACTTTTTTCTAAATTAACATCATCCATATAAATAGAAGCTTGTGGCATAATATGTGCAATAGAAGATAAACATACAATTCTTGCAGGGGCTGATTTTTTAAGTACTGGCATTAAAAGATGTGTTAAAAGGAAATGACCTAAATAATTAGTTTGGAACTTGAAATATAAATAAATAAATAAATAAATAAATTGCATAATTCATCAATAATAAAAAAAAGTAAAAGAACTATTATATATACATATATATATGTAGATTTTTTTTTTTTTTATCATTTTTTCATTTCTTCATTTTTTTTTTTTTTTTTTTTTTTTTTTTTTTTTTTTTTTTACATTTATTTACTTTTCAAAATATATTTGAATTTATTTGAATAATTTTTTTTTTTTTTTATTAAAATAATTATTTAAAATACTAATATACTTAATAATAATAATAATAATAATAATAATAATAATAATAATAATAATAATAATTATAATAATAATAATAATAATAATTTATTTACTTGAACTTCATTTCCATCTTGTGTGACTGTTCTTTCTTTAAGAGCTAAAACACCAGCGTTATTCATTAAAACATGAATTGGCCTTTTACTTTCAATGTATGAATTAGCAAAAGCATGAATAGTTTCAAATTTACATAAATCCATGTATTCTACTGAAACTTTTTGATTATTAGATTCCTTTTTTATTTTATCAGCACTTTCTTGAGCCTTATCAATATTTCTAGCTAATAAAATAATTTCAGCATTAGCTTTGGCTAATGCAAGGGCACTATAATAAGCCTATTAAATTGTAAATGTTCAAAATAAAAATAAATATATATATACACATAATTTAAACAAAAAAAAAAAAAAAAATATATATATATATATATATATATATATATATATATAAAATATAATATAAAATAATAATAAAATTTTTTAAATTTATTTTTATTTTTAAAAAGCTATATTTGTTTTATATTTAATTAAATTATTTGAATTATATATAATTTTTTTTTTTTTTTTTTTATTATTTTTTTTTTTTTATTTGTTCTTTTTGTAGTTGTAATTTATTAATTAAATGAATTTATTGATATGTAAAATTACTGGTGTTAGAAAAAAATAAAAAAAAAATAAAAATAAAAAGTTCAACTCTTTATATTATATAAACATTTACCAAACTTCGATAACCAGTAATAACAATAACTTTTCCAGTTTGGTCAGGCACTTCAACAAGTTTCATCTTATATATATTTATATATAGAAATAATTAGTTATTAATAATAAAAAAAAAATAAAAAAATAAAAAAATACAAATAAATAAAATTTAAAATGAGAATACAGAAAAAGAAAAATCACACAAAATAAATATTATAAAATTTAATTATTGTGTAATCATTAATAAAAATAAATTAAAAAAAAAAAAAAAAAAAAAAATTCATTGTATATATTTTATTTTATATATAAAATAAATAATAATAATTTATTTAAAAAATTTTAAATACACATTTTTCATATATACATTTTGTATATAAAAATGCATTAATAAAACATATATATATTTATTATTATTATTATTATTATTATAATTATTATTATTATTATATTGTTTATAATGACATATATTTATATTTATAATTTTTTATTATTTGTATATATGATATATAAAAATAAAAAAAAAAAAAAAAAAAAAAAAAAAAAAATTGTGTAATATACATAAAATTTTAATTTTAAATGTATCGCATTACATATGTATAAAATTTAATTAATAAATTATAATTATTAAAGGTATTTATTTAGTTATTAATTATTTATATTATTTATACATTTATTTATTAATTAGGAATGTTTTTTATTATATCATAATAATAAAATAATATCATTTTGTTTGAATGTATAATTTCATATTAAATAATATAAAATATTTAATATAAAAATATAATAAAAATAAATAATAATATTTTAATAATTAATATTAACAATAGAAATATTAAATTATTAATCCTGTAAATTAAAAGTAATAATATTAATTTTTTTTTTTTTTAAATAATATTAAAATTATATATATATATAATTATTTAATATAATTATTAAATATATATATATACATTTTAAAGGATTTTTAACCTTAAAAAATTAATAATGAATATTATAAAAAAAAAAAAATATGTATAAAAAATTATATATAAAAAATTTGGAATAAAATAAAAAAATATTAAAATAGTAGAAGAATTTATTATTTCTGTAATAATAATTGTATCCATAATTAATATCAAATATATTTTCTTTTAATATAGCATTACTTTTAATATTTTTAATCTTTAATTTTTTTTTTTAATTTTTTATTAATTTTAATTTTTTTTTTTTTTTTTTTTTTTTTTTTTTTTTTTTTTTTTTTTTTTTTTTTAATTTTTTATTAATTTTAATTTTTTTTTTTTTTTTTTTTTTTTTTTTTTTTTTTTTTTTTTTTTTTTTGGAATGAAGATGTCTATAATAAATGAATTATATATTTAATATTCCAAACCAATACATTATATATATAATATTATGTACATTATAAGTTAAGTCACAAAATTACTACATCTCCAGAGACATTAACTATAATAAAAGCATCATAATTTAAATTTTTATATGATAAACTTTATTATTCTTAACAATTACATTACTCTAATATTTTTGTCTTCCATTTAATTTCTCTCCTCTTTCTTTTTCTTTTTTTTTTTTTTTTTTTTTTTTTTTTTTTTTTTTTTTTGTTCTTTCTTTTTTGGTTATCTTTTTTTTTTATCTCATTCTTTAATGATTTCCTTCATTAAATATTTTATGGATTTATATTTACCAATATTCTTAAAATAAAAAAGTTCAATTCATATGTTTGAATATTATGTTATTAAATTTTAATTTTTGATATGTGATCACTTTATTTATTTTTATTATTTTTATTATTATTTTAATAACTATATATTTTTAGTAATATTTTATATTATAGGATTAATTATCATAATCCTTAAATGTATATACATTAATAAAATTTAATTTAACTATATTAGTTATAATTGTAAATATATGATGTACATCATTAATACGCCTCATAATATTTTACATTATACAAAATAATGAAAAACATATTTAATTTAATAAATAAGTAAATCTTAATTATACAAGACTTAATTAAAATATTAAACTTTATTTTTAACATTCCCCCTAAAGTTTAATATTATTTAGATCATAGAGAATATTATTTCTAAACCTGGTCATTAAAGTAGAATTTAGATATTTGGTAAATCCATCGGATAAGTTATTTTCCGATTTTATATACTTTAAATTGATATAACCTTTCTTGATTAATTCTCTTATACTGTGATATCGTAGGTCGATGTGCTTAGATTTCGGATTAATAGTTTCATTTTCGCAATTGTAAATTGCAGCTTTATTATCGGTGTTTATTGTAATAACATCCTGCTTAAGTCCAAGTTCCTTAAATATATTTCTATACCAGAGACAGTGTCTTGCACACTCATGAATTCCATAATACTCACTTTCCGCAGTAGAAACTGAAACACAATGTTGCAGTTTGGAATACCAACTAGTAGGAGCTGAGTTTATCATCATTACAAATCCAGTAGTTGACTTCCTTGTTTCCTTATCACCACCTAAATCGGCGTCAACTGTAACGAAATCTTCAGTTAGTAAAATTAGAACTTTGGTTCAATGGTTAGTTACATTGACCATGACCAATACTTCATGGGTTCGACTCACACCTCAACCCATTTTGCATTAATAATTATTTTATTAATTATTTTATTAATTATTAATAATATTTTCTTGAATATTCTTTCTGTATAAAATTATAGAAAGTTAAAGATTCTTTCGGTTCGTAATTCAACCGAAATGAATTTAGAAATTCTTATTATATAAATTATTTTATTCTTTTTGATAAGATTCATTTTCATCAATTAAAATCTATATTCTAGAAACTTTACATTATTAATTATTACAAACATATTTCTAAATATTTCTTTAAAATTATTTTTACATGTTAAAACTGTTTTTCCGTTAAAAGTATAAATAGTGCGAACTTCACGAATGAAAATATTTTTCTTCGTGCTTTTATTAATAATAATTAACGTATAAGTAATTCGAAATATTACCTTGTTGATTAATATTAATAATTATTTTAAATTTTATAATTAATAAAAAATATTTCTAATAAAACGAATTATTTATACAGATAGTGTAAACCTATTGAGTTTTCTCCTTTCTGTGTTTCTATATCTCATCCCGCCTTTACAATAGAAGCACCTCCGTTACAATAAAAGCACCTGCTAATCCAAGCCCTCAATACCTTTGCGCTATCCCGCAGACATTCTACCGTACTTTTAGGAATTCTACTTTCTCAATATCTTTTGGCAATCGTTGGGTTTCTACTTTTACTAATACCTACTCTTCCGGTTCTCTCTATCTTAATCTAATAATCTTTGAATAAATCTTTTTATTTACTATCTCTTTAATACCGGACTTCTATATCTTTTAATCTCGGATTTTATCTCCTCCCAGACGAATAATTACTGCCTATTGATTCCTATTCAAATTATCACCTTGTCTGTTTTGAGTTACCTTCACTATTATATAATTCAATCCTTTGAATCTATTATATTACCGGATAATCCTAATCCTATGGTTGTTGAAATTAATTCTTATAACAAAAATTCTTGTACTACCCGATCAAATAATTCAATTTAAATTTGTACTACCCTATTAAGATAAAACTTGCATTACCTTAACCTTTAAAAAAAAAAAAAAAAAAAAAAAAAAAAAAAAAAATTTTTAGATAATATTAAATTAATCTTGTATTACCTTAACCCTTTAAAATTAATTCTAATATTTACCAACAAAATTAATTTATAATTAGATAAATAATATTAAATTAATTTAGTAAGAAAAATTTTTAATTTTTAGATAAATATTTTAGATTAATTTAGTGAATAAATCAATTAGTTTTAGATAAATAAAAAAAAAAAATTTTTCTTTCATTTAATTTATCACAAAAATAATAATTTTTTAAATTAGCTTAGTAAAAAAAAAAAAAAAAAAAAAAAAAAAAAAAATAATAATAATAATATTAATATTAATAATTGTAATAATAATTTTTTATTTTTAATTATTTTAATAAATTACTTGCTTGAAATAATAGCAAGAAAAACTTGTTCAATTTTATTTTTTATTTAATTATTTAAAAAAGCGTTTATACGAGCGAATAGAGCTCATATACAGAGTTAGAAGAATTGTCTTCTTTAGTGTTGCACTCGACGAATAGATTTGGTTCTAGACTAGGTAAAACTCTATAAGAGAGCACCGTAGCCTATTATAAAGGAAAACGGTTCTAGGTTTGCAACAACTCTGGCGAATAAGGAGCTTACGTCACCGAAGGCGTAAGATTAAAATTATATAGTATTTTAAAATTTTATTTCGTGCTTACTCGCGGCACTAGTTATAATAGTACTGACGGTTTTTTCTATAGTTGTGAGTCAATAGTACTATTCTATTTTATCAATCAATAATTTTATAATTAATATTATAATTTTATAATTAAGAAAACAAAGATTAAAATATAAATATAAGGTTTATACGACTTCCAAAGCGACAGAAGTTGGTCTCTGTTTTCGTAACATTTTAGTGTTCAGATACTATTGATATAGGGGAAAATAATTTGTTTTATTCTTTTCAGCTAACAATAAGTTAGACATAATAAAGAATCTAACAATATTACTTCCTTTTGTCTATAAGACATTAACAATCGATTTTATCTGCGTTATCACTAAAAGGCTAAAGGAACTTATCGTATAAAACTTTGATAGATTATATATTTAGTTGGTCCAATACTATATAATCTAGTTTATATTTCAGTAATTTTTGATAAATAATTATAAAATAAAAATATTTAATTATAAAATATTATAAAGTGTTAGTAAAATTTTGTGTTCTTATCCATTAACCTTGGAAACCTACCAATAAACAACTTTTGAACTTTTGGAATCTCTACTACCTATCTACTACCTTTTGGATTATTGGAATCTCTACTACCACTTTGGGAATTTCTGGATTCTACCGCCTATTCTTTACCTTTGAAAACTTATTCTACTTTACCTTATTTATTTTAATATGGACAACTATTATCAAGAAAATCCTACTTTTAAGGACGGTTTTGCTGGTGATCGTCGATTCTTTAAAGGATTTCTAGCTAAAATGGAACTTATTTTTATGATCCAACCAGAAAGATTTGCAAACGATGAAGCTAAAGTAATCTATATCATTTCTCGTTTGTATGGAAACGCCATGAATTGGGCTGCTACTCTCATTGAAAACCAAGATCCTTGTCTCCTTAATTACAATCAATTCATTGCTAGATTAAAATCAGTATTTGGAAGCTACGATTCTACCTTTATTGCGAACCAGAAATTAAGAACAATCAAACAAAAACGAATTGGTGAAGTCAGAAATTATATTTTAGAATTTAATAAATACGCCGATGAATCTTCTTGGAATGAAGAAGCCAAGATGGACGCCTTTCTTGCCGGTCTACACGACCATATTGCTACTAGAATTTTAGAAATGTTTCCTGGACCTCAAACCCTCTTTGCTATGCAAACAATTGCATCTAGAATCGATAATCGTATCTCTACTCATAGACAATTTTCCAATCTTCAAGGTCAAAATTCAAATAATAGTAATAATAATAAAAATAAAAAGGGCAAAAAATCATTCTTTTTCCAAAAACAATTTAAATCTAAACCTCATGGACCTCTTTCTCAAGAAGAAAAAGAAAGAAGAAGAAGAGAAAATCTTTGTCTATATTGTGGATCCTCTGAACATTCTCTCGACAATTGTCCACTTAAAAATAAATATAAAAATAAAAATAAACCTTCATCAAGTAGCACTTATGTTTCTAATCCCGAATCAAAACCTATTTCTAGACCTAGAGTTTCTGACTCAAATCTTCCTATTTACGAATTTTCTTTAAGTATTGATAATACAAATTCTACCGCTAAAATTCTTCTCGATACTGGTTCTCAAATTAATTTAATGGATATTTACTATGTTAAAGAAAATAATATCCCGTATTCAACCAAAACTAATTTTCCTAAAGTATCTGGCATCGGTGGAAAGCAAACTATTCTTGGAAAAACTCTTCCTATTTCTATCACTTATAATAACCATAAATGTAAGACTCAATTCTATGTGGTTGACCTTCCTTCTTATTGTGCTATTTTAGGTTTCGAATGGATTTCTACTCACAATCCTGATATTGACTTCAAAAATAAAGTCTTAAGATTTAATTCCAATTATTGCGTTGAAAATTGTTTAATCATCCCTAACTCCTTTACTTCTTATGTTCCTTTAAATACTACTAAACAAAATGACAAAAATGAAAATGAAGAAATCAATAATAAAATAAGCAAATCGTTACCAAAAAAATTACTTCCATTTATAGACACTTTCAGTGAAATATACACTAATCAATCACCTCCTTATTGTCCTTTTGATAGCGAGATTAAACCCAAACAAAATGAAAAACTTCATTATGACCCAATCTACTCCTTAACTAAAAATGAATCTCTAGCTTCGAAGAAATATATTAAAGAAAATGAAGACAAAAAATTTATTAGAAAATCTAAATCTCCAGCTGCTGCTTCTGTTTTATTTGTTCCCAAGAAAGACATAAATGACCTCTTCCGTATTCATAAACCACCCTCCGATTTTTTTTCTGATAAAGATTCTCAATTCACTTCAAAATTTTGGTCAGCTATTTGTAAATCTTTCAATATCACAACGAAACTTGCTTCTCCCTTCCATCACCAAACCAATGGTTTAACGGAGAGGGTGAACTCCGTTATTGAACAATACTTAAGATGTTATTCAAACTTCAAAGGTTCTGATTGGTATAATTTTTTATTCCTAGCAGAATTCAGTTATAATAATTCAATTCAAGAATCAATTAAGCACTCACCTTTTTATGCAAACTATGGATATAATCCAAGATATTCACCATCAATTCCAAACAGTACAGATGTTCCTAGAGCTGATGAATTTACAAAAGATTTTTCAGAATTATTCAAAACACTTAATGGAAATTTACAACAAGCAAGAAAAAAGCAAGAAGAATTTGCAAACAAACATCGTATTGAAGCTCCAAACTTTAAACCTGGTGATAAAGTGTGGATTAATAGTTCACTTATAATTCATAATGGAAATAAAAAACTTAAACCCAGAAAACTTGGTCCATATAAAATCATTAAGAAAATTTCTCCCGTTTCATATAAGTTAGACTTACCAAAAAAAATCAGAATCCATCCTGTAATACATGTTTCTGAACTTGAACCATTTTATGAAGATCACTTTGGACGAAAGAAAGAACCACCACCACCGATAATTATTGACAATGAAGAAGAATACGAAGTTGAAAAAATTCTTGATAAAAGAAAACATTATGGCAAAATCCAATATCTTATTAAATGGAAAGGTTATCCTTTATCTGAAGCATCTTGGGAACCCGAAGAAAATCTAAATTGCCCTAAACTCTTAAAAGAATTTAACAAAAAATAACTAAAATTAAAACTTGAAAATGAATCTTTACTTTATTAATATCAAACTTATATTAATTTATTAATATCAATATTACTAAATATTATTTTATATTATTAAATATTATTAATATTCATGTATTCTTATTATATATTATATTCATGTAACTTTATTAATATCATGTAATTTTATTCAAAAAAGTTCGTACTATAAAATGGTTAATTATTATTTTTATTTTATTTTATTTTAGTTTAGTTTAGTTTAATTTAGTTTAGTTTAGTTTAGTTTGCTTAATTTTAGTATAAGTTATGCCTAACTGTTAGATTCGTCTGGTATCCGAATCCTGGAGGCGGACCATGTAACGAAATCTTCAGTTAGTAAAATTAGAACTTTGGTTCAATGGTTAGTTACATTGACCATGACCAATACTTCATGGGTTCGACTCACACCTCAACCCATTTTGCATTAATAATTATTTTATTAATTATTTTATTAATTATTAATAATATTTTCTTGAATATTCTTTCTGTATAAAATTATAGAAAGTTAAAGATTCTTTCGGTTCGTAATTCAACCGAAATGAATTTAGAAATTCTTATTATATAAATTATTTTATTCTTTTTGATAAGATTCATTTTCATCAATTAAAATCTATATTCTAGAAACTTTACATTATTAATTATTACAAACATATTTCTAAATATTTCTTTAAAATTATTTTTACATGTTAAAACTGTTTTTCCGTTAAAAGTATAAATAGTGCGAACTTCACGAATGAAAATATTTTTCTTCGTGCTTTTATTAATAATAATTAACGTATAAGTAATTCGAAATATTACCTTGTTGATTAATATTAATAATTATTTTAAATTTTATAATTAATAAAAAATATTTCTAATAAAACGAATTATTTATACAGATAGTGTAAACCTATTGAGTTTTCTCCTTTCTGTGTTTCTATATCTCATCCCGCCTTTACAATAGAAGCACCTCCGTTACATCAACATAAACATTAAAATTAAAAGTATTAGTATAAGTGAATTTAATTCCATAGTTAGGATTACCTTTCAAGTATCTAAAAATTTTTAGTACATTGTACCAATCTTCGTATGTTGGATTATCGGATTTTCTGGAAGCTTTACTTACAGAAAATAATATGTCCGGTCTCGTGCTGATAGCTAAATATAACAAAGATCCTATAGCTTGCTTATATTTTGTTACATTAAATTTTTTACTCCTTAATTCAATAGATTCGATTGGTGTTGTATTTGATACTGGGTTATATTTATTGATATTAAACTTATTTAAAATTTCATTAAGATATTTCTTCTGATGGATAATATAACCGTCATTACATTTTACAAATTTTATACCTATAATAAAGTCTACTTCACCTACATCTGTAGCTTCAAAATTATTTTTAATTAAAGATTTTGTTTTAATTATTTCATCATCCGTTCCTGTAACAATTATATCATCCACGTAGACTGCTAGTAAACATACAATTTCGTTACTTTTATCTTTTTTAATATAGACGCATGGGTCACTTAAAAATCTTTTAAAATTTAATTTTAACAATACCTTATTTAAAGTTTCGTTCCACATTCTTCCAGACTGTTTTAACCCATATAAAGCTTTATTTAATTTACAATATCCCTTTTGTTTCATACCTTCTGGTAGCAACATATAAATATCCTCATTCAATTTGGCATTCAAGTAGGCAGCCTTAATATCCATTTGATGTATATGGAACTTTCTTTGGACTGCAATGGCAATTATGATTTTAAGTGTATCTTGTTTGAGGGTAGGTGAAAAAGTGTTTTTATAGTCAACCCCATATATCTGGCTGTAGCCCTTAGCTACTAATCTTGCTTTATATTTAACAATTTTACCTTCTGAGTTTCTTTTGTATTTAAGAACCCATCTTGTAGAAATGATATTTGCGTCTTTAGGAACTTTATTAATAATTGTAAATACCCTCATTCTCTTCATATTATTCAATTCTTCATCCACTGCTTTTAACCACATGTCTTTATCATTCATTAAAAATATTTCTTTATAATTACGTGGTTCAATAAACTTTTTGTCGTCTATTGCTAGAAGTGCAGTTGTATCTAAAATATCTTTAATATTGAACGATTTCACTTTCTTTGTTGGATGATTTTTAATCATATATTCATTGTTATAGCGTTTTCTACGTTTATTATTGTTTTTTCTTATATATATATTACCACTATTATTAGATTGTTTGGTATTTTGTTTATTTTTATCATTATTGTTTCGTTTATCAGCATTCTTATTATTTTCATTATTTAATTGATTAAATTTTTCACTATATTCTTTCGACTTATTTAAAAGAAATTGAATAGTTTCCTCTTTACTCTTAGCATTACTTATTCTATTAGAAATTAATTTATTTTTATTTTTATTCTTCTTAAGAGTTATTTGTTTATTATCATTATCATTATTGATAATTGATTTTTTACTCTTATTTTGGTGTTTATTTGTTTGTTTATTTTCATTGTTTACCTTACCACCTGAATTGTTTTGGTTAAATTCTTTATTGTAATTATTGCTAAATTTTACATTCTGTATATGATAATTCACATTGGAATTATACTCATTGGCATTAGTTTGTTTATTTAAATCATTTAAATTTATTTCTTTAATTTTATTTGATTTATATAAATTTATCTCTTTATTTATATTGTAATTATTTTCTCCAATGACGTTAGAATTATTACCATTATTTAAATTATAATTTAAGTCACCTCTCATATAATAATTATTCATTTTATTATTATCGTTAATAATTATATTATTATTATCACTTACTTTATACACGCGTGGATTGTTATTTACATTATCGAACGAATTATGTAGGTTATTTTCTTCTAAATTATAATTATGGTTATTTATTTCATTATTTATTAATTCAGGATAATTTGAATTATTACTTACGTTTATATTTAAATTATTTTTATTTAAATTTATTTTGTTTATTTCTGTGTTTATTCCTGAATTTATTCCTGTGTTTCTTCCTGTATTACTTAATTTTCTTTCATAATTTAAATTAAAATTATTGTCTTTAATTAAATTTAAATTATTCGGATCATTATTATAATTATTATTAGTATTATAATTATTATTAGTATTATAATTGTTGTTAGTATCAATTAAATTATCAATATTAAATTTTTCTTTATTTCCATTACAAAAATCTTTATTATTTTCTTCTTGGAAATAAATAGAATTAATATTTTTAGGAATTAAATTATTTAAATTAATTTTATTATTATTATTTAAATTTAATGATCCTTCATTAGAATTATAATGTAAATTATTTAATTGGTTGTTAGAATTGGAAATTGAAAAATTATTATTATTATTATTTTCTGAATTGTCCATATATTGAGTGGGTCCAATAGTTTTATTTTGATTTTGTAAAATTAAATTATTATGATTCATATTAATAAAATTATTATTATTTGGATGGTACATATTATTAGGATCATAATTATGATTATTGATTAGGTTATTTATTTCGGTATCGTTATTATTATTATTATTATTATTATTATTATTATTATTATTATTATTATTTATATTATAAATTTCATTATATTCACTATTATTATCATTTGTATTACTTTCATTGTCATCATTGTTAATATGATCTATTTCTTCATTTTCATAATAATTAGTGAAATTAATACTGTCTGGTGATGTTAGAGGGGCACTTATATTTGCGGGTTCATCTTCGAGGAATTCTACAGTGCGAGCTAAAACTATTTTGTTATTTTTAATGTCATATATTTTATAAGCTGTATGGTTTATTTCATCATATCCAAGGAAAATACCTGGGAGAGTTGTATTGCAGAACTTCTTCCTAAATTGTTTTGGAACAAAAAAATATACACGACACCCAAAAACTCTGAATTTATTATAATCAACTTTATCATTGTACAGAATTTCATATGGTATTTTGTTATTATTACCTTTATGGGGTAACCTGTTATGTATATAATTTGCTGTGGTTACAGCATCTTCCCAAAATTTATGATTTAGCTTTGCATCGTTTAACATAGCGTCACCATTAGATATTAATGTTCCATGAAGTCTTTCCACTCTTCCATTTTGTTGTGGATTATGAGGAATAGTATGTTCATGTATTATGCCTGTTCTTTCATAAAACTCGTTGAAATTGCTATTGAAAAATTCAGTGCCGTTATCAGTTTTAATGTATTTAATATTACAATTATCAAATAAGTTCTTAATTTGATTATACCATATAATAAAAGTTTTGAATGTTTCACTTTTTCTTTTTATAAAAAGGACCCAACTGTACCTTGAATAATCATCAAGAATAGATAAAAAATACTTATTCCCGTAAATAGAATAGTCGGGAACAAATACCAAATCCATGTGAATAAGTTCAAATGGTTTTGTCATATGATTAGTAGATGGTTTGTAAGGGAGATTCTTTAATTTCGAACAAGAACAAATTTTACACTTATGCTTTATATTTATTTTATTTAAATTATCTTTGATAGAGTCAATATTAAAATGACCCATTCTTCTATGCCAGAGATTCATATCAGAATCGTTTAAGGCATCTTGTAAACTATAACATATAATGTTATTTGAGCTATTACTTATATTATTTTTGCTTGTTAGTATTTTGTAAACTTTAGATTTATTTGAGAAAGATGTATAGATTCTTTTGCCATTATTGTTATATAAAATAGCGCAGTTTTTATCGTTGTACTTATTTTTACAAAATACAGTTTTATAATTATCCTTGCTTAAATGATCTATGGAAATTAGACTTCTTTTAAATGATGGTACATAAATGACATCGTTTAAAATAATTTTGTGATTATTAATTAAACCAACATAATTACCAATGTATTTTGATTTTACCATTCCTCCATTAGCAAAATGTATATTGATACAGAAATCACGTGTATTTGTTAAAATGTTTTTATCATGGGTCATGTGATATGACGCCCCAGAGTCCAATGTCCATAAGATAATGTTGTTGTTATTTTTGTTTGTTTTATTAATTTTGTTATTATTATTTTTGTCATACTTGGCAGTATAATAACTTAAGCTCTGCCTAGTATCTTGCTTTAATGAAAATTTTTAATATTGTTTTTATTCTCTGTGTTTTCTGTTGTAACACAGTTAGATTGACCTTCTTCCCTTTCATCATTATAATCCATATTTAATGCATTACTGTAAATATCAACATATCTATCTGATTCTTCTTCTTGGTCATTTATTTCTACATTATCGGCATGTTTTTGATGTTTTATCTTTTTTTCTTTATAATGTGCTTTACCGTATTTATCGTACACCACACCTCCGTGTATTCTTCCATTTTTGAGACACTCACGTGATATATGACCAAATCCGCCACAATTATGACATCTGATATTTCTTTTACTGCGCTTTCTATTTTGTTTATTTCTACTGTTACTTTCATTAATTCTTACTTCATTATTGAATACCTTAGCCTTTTCTTGTTTAATTTTTAAAGTATTCAAAAATTTTATTCTTGGAATTGATGTTTTTAGCATATTACAACATCCATTCCAATCATTCTGAAAACCAAGTAAATTTGTTAATTGGGCAATATCGGATGGGATAGCATTATATAAATAATTGAATTTTCTTTCATCGTTCACATTTTCCCCAAGTTTCTTTAATTTGTCGAAGGTAATTTCCATGTTGGCTATAAAAATTCCTATGTCTGTGGATTTATCGTAAGTCATGTTCTCCAGCTTTTCGTTTAATTGTAACTTCATTTCTTCATTACCTTTGGTAAAAGTTTTCTTTAGCAATTTCCATATGTCGTATGCGGATCTATTCTTGAAATCTATACTTAATTTAATTTCGTTTTCTAAATTCATACTAATATATCTTTTTGCTTTGCTGTCACCAACTATCATTTTCGTTGTGACTGATTTATGGTAATAAGTATCAGTTCCTCTAATTTTCATACCCTTTAAGGATTCGAAATTTTCAGCGTTGTTGGCAATTTTCTTCATATTATCTTCGTAGATATATTGATCTAATTCATTAGCAGTTAATATTAGATCCATATCTGAAGCCCAAAGTGGATAGGTTTCCACAGTAAGTTTTTTATTACTTAAA
>JACVTC010000039.1:405000-422500 GCA_016946835.1 Neocallimastix lanati (nom. inval.) | reverse complement strand
TTCTTATTATTAATGTAACCAAAATAATTATTTTTTTTATCATATACTATTTTAAAAAGATATTTATTTTATATTAAATAGTTTTTTTTTTTTTTTTTGAATTTAAAAAACTTACAGTGTGAACACCAGCACTTTTTTGTTTAAAAGTAGTAGCTAAACTGATTGGTGGAATGACAGCACCAGTTACTGGATCTGGTTCTTGACCAACATGAATGGCACGAGTAGCGAAACTGTAATTTTCTTCAGACATATCTGGAACTCTAATTATTTCATTTTAGAATAACATAATATATAAAGAATATCAATATTTGTTAAAAATAATTTTTTTTTATAAATGAAAAAAAATAAAGAGTCGAGATATAAAAATAAAAACTAATCAATCTTCCAATATTAAAAATTTTTAATCGATGAAATCAAAATATATTTTATATTTCAATAATTCATTTATTTATTTATTTATTTTTTGTTTATTTTTTTTTTCTTTTTATTTATTTTTATTTTGATTCATATTTGACATTTTTTCTCTATAATTTGTACGAATCTTGTTTTGTATTTTAATCGCTTTTGTAAAAAAAATTAATAATATAATAATCGTTAATTCATTCTTTTATTTTTATTTTTTCTTGTTAAAAAATTCTTTTTTTCTAATCTTACGTTTCAGTTTCGTTGAGTTGAGTAGATTTTTTTGTGCTTAACATATTCTTTTTATTATATAATTTTAAAGATAACTTTAAAGAATTATTTTTTTTGATTAAATTAGATTGAGAAAAGAAATTAAATTTTAAGTAATTTAAATTTTTTGAAACTCCAACAACACTAAGCATATTTTATAACTAAAAAAATTAATTATTGTTTTTAATTATTATATTAAAAAAATTAATATTGTATACTTTATAAAAAAATAATAATAATTTGTCTTTCCCATATATTTATATTAAAAAAAATTTTTTTTTATTAATATATCCTATTTCCATATATAAATTGTTATTGATTTATTTATTTATTTAAATTTTTTTTATTCCTATTAAAATAATATTTATTGGTTTATGATATATTACGATAATATATTTTCTAACTATTGTTATTATATTAGTAATACGGAGTGTATAATATATAAATATTGTACTCTAATATATTAGTAATTAAAAAAGTAATATAAATAATTGTAGATACGTAATACAAACAAAAAATTAAAAAAAATAATTTAAAAAAAAGTTTTTTATTTTTTTATTATTTTTATTTTAATTTTATTTTATTTTTTAATTTTAATAAAGGTTTTATCTTTTTTTTTTTTTTAAAATTTTATATATATAATATTTGCATATTTTTATGTTTCTATATATCGGATATCTGAGGAGTTGTGTTATATTTAATATATTTTCAATATTTCAATACTTCTTTATTTTATTATTTAATATTTAAATATTTAAATATTTCTATATTTCATTATTTTATATTTCAATATTTCAATATTTTATATCTCTATATTTTATATTCTATATTTCTATATTTTATATTTCAATATTTCTAAATTTTATATTGTATATTTCAATATTTTATATTTTATAATAATTATTTTTTCAATAGTTTTGAAGCATATTTAATTTGTATTATTATTAGTAGTATTTAAATTAATGAATAATATATAAATAATATTATTAAATATTATAATTATTATTTATAAGAAGTTTTAAAAACGATATTTTAAATTAAATAAATGAATAATTATATTTTAAATAAATTAATAACGAATATATCTTTTGAGGTATTATAAATCATATATGAAAATTATAATATCAATGTATTATTTTATATTGAATTCTATTTATAGAACTATTTATATTATTTATTTACAATATTTATTTAATTATTTATATTACTTTAACAATTAATATCTTATTTAATATTTCATATTTATTATCTTATTTAATATTTTTATTTTTATTTGTTATTTAATATTAAAAAAATTTTTTTTTTCATTTTGTATTCTAATAATTTAATATTTTTATCTTTAACATTTTAAATATATTTTTTTACTTTAAATGTTTTCTATATTTACTATTTTGAATATATTTACTATTTTGAATATATTTACTATTATGAATATATTTACTATTTTGAATATATTTACTTGTATTGTATTTAAGTTTTTTCGACTGTTGCAAAAAGGTAAATTATAAAATAAAATAATAATTATTTCGTATTATTATTTTAATTATTATTATTATTATTATTTATTTTAAAATAAAAATAAAAATAAAAAAAAAAAAATAAAAAAAAATTTAAAATTCAAAGAAAATCACTATTTTATGGATTCTGTTAACTAATCATTTAAAAAATGATATGATAATTATCCAATTAAATGATGGCATCTCAATTTTTCTTTTTTAAATAAATATTTTATAATAAAAAATTATGAAATTTTTTAAATATAAAAAGGAATAAAAAAATATAAATATTAAAATATTATAAACATTAATAAACATTAATAAACATTAAAAATATATCAATGTTTATTATGTATAATAAAATATTAATAAATTATAATAAATTATAATATATAAAAATTTATATAGAAAATAAAAAATAAACAAAATAAAACATAATACATATTTTAATATATTATTTTAATATACATAATTATATCAAATTGGAAATATTTTATATATTAGAATATAAATGGTATAAATGGTATATATAAATGTCATTTTATAATATATTATAATTTATTACATATATATTGTATTTTTATATTATATTGATAGATCATAATATAATATATAATGAATATATTCGGTATATTATTAGCTTTTAAAATTTTTTATTTTAAAATTTAAAAAAAAAAAAAAAAAAAAAAAGACAATCAAAAGTTATAAACAAACAAACAAACAACAAACAAATAAAAATAAATAAAATAATACAAAAAATAAAAAAAAAATAAAAAATTACATATAAAAATGCCATTAAATATCATCTTTTCTTTAAAACAAAAAATAAAAAAAAATTAATTAAAAGACAAAAAAAAAAGTCTTCTTTATTATAAGTTGGTACTTTGAATTAGGATGTTTATTTTTTGTTTTTTAAGATAAAGAAAATTTTTAAAAAATAAATATTTATAGTTTGTTTCTAATTTGATTTAATTATAATATATATTATTTTTTTTTCTATTTAATTAAAAGAAAAAATAATTCATTGAAATATAACATTAAGAATAGGAAATAAAAATAGAGAAACTATTATTGTTATTATTATTAATTATTAATTATTATTACCATTAATTATTCATTATTATTAAATATACATTATTATTAAATATTCATTATTATTAATTAATCATCATTATTAATTATTCATTATTAACTATTATTCATTGTTCATTATTGTTATTCATTATTCATTATTAACTATTAATTAATCAATAATTAAATAAATAAATAAATATAGAAATAAATAAATTAATTAAAATTAATTTAATTAAATCATCTATAGAAATAAATAAATGAATATGTGTTTAAATAAATAAATTAATTATTAAGTACTATTAATAATAAAGTTTTAATAAAAAAAATACTCATTAAAAACATAAAAATAATTAAAAAAAATATTATTTATATTGAATTATATTTATATGAAAAAAAATAATGAATTATTATTTATTTATTTATTTATTTATTTATTTATTTATTTATTTATTTATTTATTTATTTATTTATTTATTTATTTATTTATTTATTTATTTATTTATTTATTTATTTATTTATTTATTTATTTATTTATTTATTTATTTATTTATTTATTTATTTATTTATTTATTTATTTATTTATTTATTTATTTATTTATTTATAACAATCAACATCATCGCCATCATCATAATAATTACTATATATTGTAAATTATATTTTTCAATATATAAAATTTTTAATTTTATTTATTTATTTTATAATTTAATATATCATAATTTAAACAATGACTCATATTTCTTTTTTTTTTTTACTTTATTAAAATCTATTTTTATTTATATTACACCTAATTTATTCAATATAAAAGTAAAATTAATTCAATCAATAGTCTTATATTAACCTATTTTATATATTGATATTTATATAATAAATACATTTTAATATATTAATTTCAATAGGTATATATATATATTTTTTAAATCAATAATTTAAAAGAATCAAAAATGAATTTTATTGGCTCCTTTTACTAATACCATTTTTTTAATTGCCAGAAAGTCTGCTATAATAAAATAAAGTTTACTGATTCAATTTATAATTAATAATACAAATATATATAAATTAATTTAAAAAAAAAAAAAAAAGATTTTTTTCCTAAACATTAATTAGAACATTTAATTAATTTAATTAATTTAATTTTTATTATATATATTATATTATTAATATTATTAATAATTATAATAAAAAAAAAAAAATCCAATTTGAATTCCACCACCAAAATTTCAGAGATCTCAAACAATTATTTACTTTCAATTTATTTTATTCATAGCGTGGAAAATATTAAAACAAAAGTTAATGTATTGGAATGTATGAAAATGTATAAAAATGTATTAGAATAATATTTTGATAAAAAGAAAATTTTTATTTTTTAAAATATTTTTTTTTTTTTTTTTTTTTTTAATTAAAGTTTCTTTTAATTAATATTTAATGTGAACGTTTAAGTTAACAAATAATATTTCATTATTATATCATATCAATAAAAAAAAAAGAAAAAGAAAAAAAAAAAAAAAGATAATACGTTTAATTATCTTTTGATTTTTTAATAGATGTCTTTTTTATTATTATTATTATTATTATCTTATCATTTTATTAAAACAAACTTTTAATTAAATTTTTTTTTTACTATTTAATTATTAAATATAAATAAATATAAAATGAAAATAAAAAGGATAAAAAAAATAAATTTTTTTTTTCTTGAAAGAAAAGATAATATAAAGGCAATAAAGGAGTTGATTCTTTTAAATCCAATCTCCTATGATTAAAAAAAAAATTACCAATCTCCTTTATAAAATAAAAAAAAAAAACTTTAAAAACTATTAAATTTATATGTATTATATTACTTATTATGATTTTATAAATATATTTATATATTTATATATATTAATCTTAAATATATATTTAAATGAATACTTTCTTAATGGTTAAATAAATAACAAAAAATCCACAAAGATCTAAAAATTTTTTTAAAAATAGTAATCAATAATTGTTAAATATTCTATATAATATTTTACCAAATTCTTAAAAGTTTTTAAATAAATATTATTAGTAGATATAAAATAAATAATTTTAATTATATAATATAGTCATTGTATAATTATGTTTTAACTAGATATAAAATAAATAATTATTAATTAATAAGTTAAAACATAATTATACAATGACTATATTTAATTATTATATTAAATATATTGTTCAACCATAAGAAAAGAAAAAAGTTTTATATATCAAATATTTAAATATGTAATTTAAATTGATAAAAAAAATATAATATAAAAAAAAAAAAGGAAAAAAGGAATTTTTTCCTTGTCAAAAAATTTTTTATTTCATTTGATCCATCTTTATCTTTTTTTTTTTTTTATTATTTTACTGATAACAATAATTTAAATGTTTTTAATATTATATACCTTTTTTTTTTCTTTTTTATTTATTTAATTTATTTTAATTTTTTAGTTATTTCTATTTTATTAAAAATAATTTTATTTTTAATCTATTGTTTTAGAAAAAAAAAATTATAAACATATTCTCATTTTTTTTTTATTAACACTTTAGTGCTTTATATTTAGTATATATTTTGTATTTCTTATCCAAAAAAAAAACTTTATTTTTCATTTATCAATATCTTATTTGTTCATTTTATTATTAATATTTATTTTATATTTATATATACAATAAATAATAAATTATAAATTTTATATTTATATATTATAATTATAAATTTTATAAACCTATATTAAATAATAATCTCAACCTTTATTTTTTTAAAAAAAAAAAAATTAAAATAAAAAAATAAAATTTAACATTAAAAAGTTAACTGTTAGTATTTTTTGTATTGTTAATATATTAAAGATGTTCGCTGAATATTCATGAATTTTATATTATTGTAAAAATCCATTTCTATTTCAAATTCTTTTTAAGTATATAAATATATTAAATTTTTATAGTTTCTTCATATTTACAATATTTCAAATTTTTCATAAATGTATTAAGATCTTATAAAAAAACCAAAAAAAAAAAAAAAAAAAAAAAAAATCTTTTGATATTCATTTTTCTTTTCAGATAGTAGCAGAAAAAATTATAATTATTAGTTAGAAATAGTTTTGCTTTTTATTTTAAATAATAAAAATGAAAAATGGATGAAAAAAGTTAAAATATTATTTTTTTATTGTGTTATATATGTATATATATACTTTATTATTATATTTTATTACTATAATATAACTAAAACTATTTACCGTATAACAAACAAGATAAATTTATTGAAATTATAGAGAATCACAATGTTAATGTATAATAATATTTTAAATAAAATAACTATTTAAAAATTATCATTCTCATTGATTATTAACTATATTAATATTATTTATTATTTATTTACTATTTATTATTTATAATTTATTATTTATTATTTATTGTTTATTATTTATTGTTTTTTATTCATAATTCATTATTTATTCAATTGTTTATATATTATTATTGATTATTAATTATTGATTATTAATTATTGATTATTGATTATTGATTATTGATTATTGATTATTGATTATTAATTATTGATTATTGATTATTGATTATTGATTATTGATTATTGATTATTGATTATTGATTATTGATTATTGATTATTGATTATTAATTATTGATTATTGATTATTGATTATTGATTATTGATTATTGATTATTGATTATTGATTATTGATTATGTATTATTTATTATTTATTATTTATTATTTATTATTTTATTATTTATTTATTATTTATTATTTATTATTTATTATTTATTATTTATTATTTATTATTTATTATTTATTATTTATTATTTATTATTTATTATTTATTATTTATTATTTATTATTTATTATTTATTATTTATTATTTATTATTTATTATTTATTATTTATTATTTATTATTTATTATTTATTATGTATTATTTATTTATTTATTTATTTATTTATTTATTTATTACTTATTATTTACTTTTTCCTAATTATTATTTAAAATTAGAGTAAAAAAAATTAGTATATAATTTTAATTCCATAATTTTGAGTATTAACAAATATCGTTTAAGAGAAACTATTAATTTTTTTAATTTTATTGTTCCTTTTTGTTTTTTTTAAAAAAAAAAAAAAAAAGAAAATATACGTATGTATATAAATAAAAAATACAGAAAATATTAATATCTTATCATTATTTTCTTTTAATAAATACGTAATTATTTAGATAAATAATATATAAATGGATATAATTAAAAAAGAACATGTATACAAAAAATTATTCTATTTTATTTTTTACTTCAATACATCTTTTCAATATTCGTTCTTATAACATGCTTAACCATTATTTTTTATATTGTTAAATCATTATTAATCAAAGTATTTAATGTGTAATAAAATAAATAATTTGACTTATTAAACATAAAAATAAAAAAGTATAAAATGTTAAAAAATTAATTATTGTTCAGTATTAAAATTATAAACAGTACAATAACATGTAACATATATATATAAAGATCACATAAATATATATATATTAATTAATTATATAAATAAATTATAAATAAATTATAAATAAATAATTTAATTAATAATAAATAAATAAAAATAAAAATAATAATAAAAAAAAAAAAAAAAAAAAAAAAAAAAAGATTATTTTAAGGATGGTGTCATCATAAGATTATAATTTAACCTTTTCACTAATTAAAAGAAACTATTTTAAAAATTTATAAATAATAATTAATTATAAATTATAATTTCAATTATAATAAAAAGAAATCCAATTTAATTAAATTATATTAAAATCATATATGTCTAATGTTTTATTGGAACAGAATTAAAACATGCCTAAAGAAAAGGAAAAATTTTATATGAAATTAATAGTTTATAAAATACCAGAGAATGAAATGATACATAATTTATATTTAAAAATAAAAAAAAAAATTTTTAAAATAATTATTTTTTTATTATAAAAAAATATAATTAAATAAAAAGAATTAAAAATATTTTTATAATAAATAAAATAAAAAAAATGATTTAAAAATATTTTAATAATAAATAAAAGAATTATAAAATAATAATTATAAT
Organism: Neocallimastix lanati (nom. inval.); assembly: GCA_016946835.1. Classification (NCBI taxonomy): domain Eukaryota; kingdom Fungi; phylum Neocallimastigomycota; class Neocallimastigomycetes; order Neocallimastigales; family Neocallimastigaceae; genus Neocallimastix; species Neocallimastix lanati (nom. inval.). Next base: position 414,186 of record JACVTC010000039.1, on the reverse strand, counting down.
AATTATTTATAATTCAAAAATTGAAATGAATTACTATACAAATGGTTATTTAAAAAAAAATTTTTTTTATTTATTTATTATATTATAGAATATATTATAGACAAAAAAAAAATTTTTTTTCTATTTATTTTATTTATTTTACTTTTTTAAATTTTCATTAAAATATTAAAATTTAAATAATTACCAAATATTAGTTAATCTTTTTTTTTTTTTTTTTTTTTATCAATGAAAATTCTCTCTCTTTTATTATTATTAATATTAATATTAATATTATTATTATTATTATTATTATTCTTGTTTATTAATTTATTTTTTAAATAATGTATAAACATTTCATAAAAAAAAAAAAAAAAAGAAACAAAAAATAGACATTTAAATATATAATAACAAATACGATAATGTATCCATGAATGTAAAATGATGTAAAATTAAAATGTTAAGCTTTTATTAACAAATAAAGAATATAAAAAATAAAAATAAAAAAAAAAATCATTTGATATGTATTGAATTGAATTGAAATAAATGATATTAATATAAAATAATAAATAAATAATAAATAATAAATAATAAATAATAAATAATAAATAATAAATAATAAATAATAAATAATTAAATAATAATTAAGAATAAATGTCATGATTCAAAGAAGATACTTCTTTTTTACATGAAAAGTGTAATAAATAAAGTAATGGTAAATTTAGTCAACTTTAATTCTTTTTTATTAATTTTATTATAATTATTATTATATTAATACAATTTTAAAAACGGATATAAATGTGTTTTTTAATTTTTATATTTCTATTTTTATATACATAATATATTTAATTTATATTAATTAAATTAATATTAGTTTAGTATGGTATCGGAATAACCATTCATCCTAATACAGTTCCATATAAATTTTAAAGTACTATAGAATTCTGTTTAAAAAGCTAAAAAGGAAAAAGGAAAGAAAAAAAAAATTATTCATTTATATTTATATACATAATTATAGAAACAAAATGCGATATAGAATTAATGTAAGATGAATTTATTATTATTATTAATCAATGTATTATCTTTATCCTTCCATATGTATTATTTATAATTTATATAGATATATTTATGGTTACATATTAATATTTATATTTATTAAATAAAGATGAAATTTCCTTATTATTTATTATTTATTATTTATTTATAAATACTCTTTTTATTATTTATTATTTTTTATTTATTATTTATTATTCAATTATTTACTAATAAATACTCTTTTTATTATTTATTATTTTTTATTTATTATTTATTATTCAATTATTAATTTATTATTCAATTATTTATTATTTATTATTTATTTATATTTAGTATTTAGTATTTATTATTTATTATTTATTATTTATTATTTATTATTTATTATTATTCAATTATTTATATATTATTATATATTATTTAATATGTATTATTCAATTACTTATTATTTATTATTTACTTTTTCCTAATAATTATTATTGTGAAAATTAAAGTAAAATAATTAATAAATAATAATTTTAATACTCACAATTATGAATTAAAATTATAAATATTAACAAATATCGCTTAAGAAAAGCTGTTAATTTATTTAATTTTATTGTCACCTTTTTTATTAAAAAAAGAAAATATACATATGTATATAAATAAAAAATACAGAAAATATTAATATCTTATCATTATTTTCTTTTAATAAATAAGTAATTATTTAGATAAATAATATATAAATGGATATAATTAAAAAAGAACATGTATACAAAATATTATTTTATTTTTTACTATTATATCTTTTCAATATTCTTTTTTTATTACATGCTTAACTATTATTTTTTATCATGTTAAATCATTATTAATCAATATAATTAATGTGTAATTCTTTAAAATAAAAAATTAATTTGACTTATTGAACAAAAAAATAAAAATAAAAAAAGTATAAAAAGTTAATGAATTAATTATTGTTCAGTATTAAAATTATAAACAGTACCATAAAATAAAATATATATTTATTTATATATATAGATCAAATATATATATATTAATTATATAAATAAATTATAAATAAATTATAAATAAATAATTTAATTAAAATAATCTTTTTTTTTTATTATTATTATTATTATTATTATTATTTTTATTTATTTATTATTAAGGATGATGGTGTCATCATTATATTATAACTTAACCTTTTCACTAATTAAAAGAAACTATTTTAAAAATTTATAAATAATAATTAATAATTTCAACTATAATAAAATGAAATCCAATTTAATTAAATTATATTAAAATTATATATATGGCTAATGTTTTATTGGAAACAGAATTAAAACATGCCTAAAGAAAAGGAAAAATTTTATATGAAATTAAAAAGGCAATTAATAGTTTTTAAAATACCAGAGAATGAAATGTTACAAAATTTATATTTAAAAATAAAAAAAAATTAAAATAATTATTTTTTTATTATTTTACTATAAAAAGTATTATTAAAAATATTTTAATAATAAATAAAAGAATTATAAAATAATAATTATAATAATTATTTAATTATTTATAATTCAAAAATTGAAAATGAATTACTATATAAATGATTATTTAAAAAAAAATTATTTATTTATTTATTTATTATATTATAGAATATATTATAGATAAAAAATTTTTTTTTCTATTTATTTTATTTATTTTACTTTTTTAAATTTTCATTAAAATATTAAAATTTAAATAATTACCAAATATTAGTTAATCTTTTTTTTTTTTTTATCAATGAAAATTCTCTCTCTTTTATTAATATTAATATTAATATTAATATTATTATTATTATTATTATTATTATTATTATTATTCTTGTTTATTAATTTATTTTTTAAATAATGTATAAACATTTCATAAAAAAAAAAAAAAAAAAAAAAAAAAAAAAAAGAAACAAATAATAAATATTTAAATATATAATAACAAATACGATAATGTATCCATGAATGTAAAATGATGTAAAATTAAAATGTTAAGCTTTTATTAACAAATAAAGAATATAAAAAATAAAAATAAAAAAAAAAATCATTTGATATGTATTGAATTGAATTGAAATAAATGATATTAATATAAAATAATAAATAAATAATAAATAATAAATAATAAATAATTAAATAATAATTAAGAATAAATGTCATGGTTCAAAAAAGATACTTCTTTTTTACATAAAGTGTAATAAATAAAGTAATGGTAAATTTAGTTAACTTTAATTCTTTTTTATTTATTTTATTATAATTATTATTATATTGATACAATTTTAAAATCGGATATAAATGTGTTTTTTAATTTTTATATTTCTATTTTTATATATGTAATATATTTAATTTATCTTAATTAAATTTATAATAGTTAAGTATGGTATCGGAATTACCATTCTAATACAGTTATTTGTAATTTTCATCTTATGTCTTTTTTATTAGTAATTTTGATCTTATATCCTGTTAAGTAAATAAATTAAATTTCAAATGCAAAATAAAAATTAAAAAAGTAAAATATAACCTCTACTTGCCTATTATCAGCCAAAAATCATTATTAAAAAAAAATCTATGATATTTTCTTTTTATTTATTAAATCTATATTTTCATTTATAACTTTAATTTAAAATAAGAATAAGAAATTAATAGTAATCAAAAAATAACAATACTAATAATACCTAATTATATCCATATTTAAATCATTTGAATCTTTATTTTAAAATTAGAATAAGAAATTAATAATAATCATAAAATAACAATATTAATAATACCTAATATATCTATATTTAAATCATTTGTAATTTTGTTTTTTACTTTTATATTTCTTTTCAATATTCTTCTTTATTACATGCTTAACCATTATTTTTTATCATGTTAAATCATTATTAATCAACATATTTAATATATAATACTTTAAAATAAAAAAATAATTTGACTTTTTAAAAATAAAAATAGAACAATATATAAAAAATTAATGAATTAATTATTATTCAGTGTTAAAATTACGTAAAATATCATAAAATAAATAAATAAATATATATATATTAAGTCAAATAAATATATATATAATAATTATAATTATAATATTATTTATTTTTCAATTATTTATTATTTATTATTTATTATTTATTATTTATTATTTATTATTTATTATTTAATATTAATTTATGTTTATTTTTATTATTTTTTATTTATGATTCAATTATTTATTATTTATTTTTATTCAATTATTTATTATTTATTAATTTTTATTATTATTTATTATTAACTTTTTCCTAATTATTATTTATTGTTAAAAGTAGAGTAAAAAAATTATATAATTTTAATTAATCCATAATATTAAACTTTAACATTTAGAATTCATAAAAATATTTTTGTATCCTCTATGACCATTAGTCCAAATTAAATTAATTTAATTTGGACTTAATATTAAAAATAAGAAAAGGAAAAAAAAAATAAAAAAAGTAAATTTAAATAAATAAATAAATAAATAAATAAATAAATAAATAAATAAATAAATAAATAAATAAATACAAAAAGAAAAAGCAAAACCAAATTCATTCATTTTCAATATATAAACATCATTATTTATAGAATGTTTCTTTTTCTTTCTTTTTTTTTCAACGTTAATTAATTTATATATATAAAAAAAATAGTTAAAAATTATTATTACTTCACTAAATAATATAAAAATAAATTAATATTAAAAATAAAAATTTAAAAAAAAATATATATGAAGAAAATATAACTATTATCTTATTTTATGATATTTAGTTTGTTTTTATTAGTATTTTAATTGCTTATTGTTTTACTTATTTTTTATTAGTACTTTTACTTGTTTATTAGTAATTTTAATCTTATGTAAAGTAAATAAGTTAAATTATTATAATATCAATGGATAAATAATTTTAAATAGATAAATTTATATTAAAAATAAATATTTTTTTTATTATAATTAAAATAAATTTGGAACTAGAAATGAAATGAAATTAATTCTATTTTATTTTTATTTTTAATTACTATTTTTTTTTTTTTTTTTTTTTTTTTTTCAACTTTGAAACTAATTAATGATTGTATTTTTATTTTATTTTATTTTTAATAGTAGTTATTAGTTTTTTTTTCAATAGTTTTATTTTATTTTAATTATTTTAATATTATTCTTTATTATTATTTTATTTTATTTTATTTTTAATTATAGTTATTCTTTATTATTATTCTATTATATATATATATATATATATATTTTTTATTTTTATTTTCAATAATTTTTTTTTTCAATAATTTTTTTTTTTCAATAATTTTTTTTTTCAATAATTTTTTTTTTTTCAATAATTTTATATTATTTTATTTTAATTGTTCTTTATTATTTTTTCAATAATTTTATTTTATTTTATTTTAATTATTTTTATTATTATTATTCTATTTCATATTTATTTATTATCTCTATATAATAGAAAATCTATATATCTTTTTTTTATTCGATTTTTTTTTTTTTTATTTCTTTGTCCTATTTTTGACATGTTGTAATTTAATATAAGTTATGTCCTGTTTAAGTATATAAATTAAATTATAATTATATAAATGATTAAATAATTTTAAATGGATAAATCTTATATTAAAAATAAATAAGTAAAATTAATTTCCAAAAAAAAAAAAATTATTTTTTATTACTTCATTCTTCATTAAATATATTTATATTCAAACTGTTATATATATAAATAAAAACTTTTATTCTTTATTTTAAAATAAATAAACAACAAAAAACATATATATATTTAAAAAGATAAATAAATAAATAAATAAATAAATAAATAAATAAATAAATAAATAAATAAATAAATAAATAAAAATGACCCAAAGTTCTGAAATAGTAACTATTGTTTCTAAAGATGGAAAAGAATTTAGAGTTAATGAAAATGCTATAAAGATTTCTAGTGTTTTTTCAAACTTATTAGAACTTCATAAAGAAGAAGAAGATAATTTAGAAAACTGTCGTATTCCAATTCTAAATGTTGAAGGAAATATTTTAAAAGAGGTATTTCTTTATTTATTATATTTTCATTTTAATTAACAAAAAAAAAAAAAAAAAAACTATAAAAAAATTTTTTTTATTTTTTTAATTAATAAAAAATATTATAATATTAATATATATAAAATAAAAAAAAAATGATTCTAATATTGAACGTATATTAACTATTAATTTATATATATACTTATTTATTTTAATAATTATGAAGATTATACGTTATTGTGAATATCATTATCAAAATAAAGGTACTGATAATCATGAATTTATCGATGATGAAGATATAGATGAATGGGATTTAAATTTAATAATGGTAATTTTGTTAATAAAAATTTTTATTATTTTTTATTTATTATTTATACATAATAATATCATTTTATTAAATAAAAATAATTTAAATAAATAATAATTATAATATTATTTTAATAAGTAAAAATAATATATATTAATAATTATTATTATTTTTTCTTCTTTTTGTTTTAATTATTATAATATATATTATTATTAATTTAATTATCTATTTTTTTTAATATTTTAAAAATTAGGATTTAGAAAAAGAAAAAGAAAATGGCCATAGAGATATATTAGAAGTTGCCATTGCTGCGGATTATTTAAATATTCCAAAACTTTTCAATATTTATGCAAAACATTTAGCAAGAAAAATTAGAAGTTATGATGCTGAAAAAATAATAAAATACTTTTATATTCCAAAACAAGAAGAAACTGCAAACATTAATTAAATTTCAAATGCAAAATAAAAATTAAAAAAGTAAAATATAAACTCTTCTTGTCTATAATCAGCTAAAAATAATTATTAAAAGAAAAGATTTATGATGTTTTTTCTTTTTTTTTTATTTTTATTATATCTATATTTAAATCATTTGCAATTTAATTTTAAAATAAGAATAAAAAATAATAATCATACAATATTAATATTAATAATATAATAATCCTAATAATATTAACAAATATCATTTAAAAAAGCTATTAATTTATTTAATTTTATTATCTCTTTTTATTATTTTTTTTTAAAAAAAAAAAAGTGTTTATATAAATAAAAAATAAAGAAATTATTAATATTTCATTATTATTTTCTTTTACCAAATAAGTAATTATATAGATAAATAATATATAAATAGATATAATTAAAAAATAACATATACAAAATATTATTTTATTTTATTTTATTTTTTACTTTTTTCCTTTTATTTTTCTTATTAATATTCTTCTTTATTACAGGTTTAACCATTTTTTTTTATCGTGTTTAATCATTATTAATCAACGAAATAATACATAATTCTTAAAAATATAAATAATTAATTTGACGAAAAACATAAAAATAAAAAAGGATAAAAAGTTAATGAATTAATTATTATTCAGTATAAAAATTATTACCATAAAATAATTATATATATATATATATAATTATATATATAATTATATAAATAAATAATAAATAAATAATAAATAATAAATAAAAAGAAAAAAAATTATTTAAGAATGATTAAAAGAAACTATTCAAAAATTTATAAATAATAATTAATTATAAATTATAATTTCAATTATAATAAAAAGAAATCCAATTTAAATAAATAATATTAAAATAATAAATATGGATAATGTTTTATTGGAACAGAATTAAAACATGCTTAAAGAAAAGGAAAAAATTTAAATGAAATTAAATAGGCACTTAATAATTTATAATAAATAATTATTTTTTTACTTTTAAAAAAAAGAATTAAAAAAAAAAAATTAAAATTATTTTTATAATAAATAAAGGAAAAAAAAATAATTATAATAATTATTTAATTATATATAATTCAAAATTGAAATGAATTTCTATACAAATGATTATTTAAAAAAAAATTTTTTTTTATTCATTATAGTATAGAATATATTATGCTAGATTTTCAAACTAAAATTCCTTTCACCAAAATTATAAATATAAATTTTCGTACCAAATGCATGAAGTGATAATTATATATATTATAAGATTTTATTTGATATTAATTAAATACTAATTAAAATAAATTAAATTAATTTAATCTTTTATAATAAAAAGGTCTGGGATTAGTAGAAGGTCTTATGATAACAAATAAAATAAAAATAAAAAAAAAGAAAAAAATTTATATAAAAGATTATCTGTGATTCTATTTACTAAAATCGTATCGATTATAGTGTCTTATATATATTATGTATTATAACACTTTAAAATAATATTAAAAACAATCCATTTCAAAATAACTATGTAAATATTAATATTAACATAATATAATTTATTATATTATTATATTATTATATGTTTCTTTTTGTTATTTTATTATTTTTTCTACCCTTTTTTGTAAGAAAATATTTTATTTTTAATAAACTATTAAACTATTTTATGAATATTTTTTTTAAATTAATTACAATATTCTTTTTCTAAAAATAATAAAAAATCATTAATATTATTTTTAAATTGCTTATGATTATTTTATATATCATTAAAAATATAAATAAATAAATATATTTATAATGCAATTAAAAAACATTATATTTATGTTTTAATATAACATTAAAACAATTTTAAAAATAGTGATATTAATTCTTTATTTAATTCTTCATATAAAAGATTTTTTTTTTCAAATGATTGATTAAAGAAAATCCTCAAAAACATATAAATATATATGGCGATGGTAAATTGATGTTATCCTAACTAATGGAACTAATACAGCAGTATTTTTATTATTTTTATTATTTTTATTTTTTATGATTATCCTTTTTTATTATTATTAATTTTTATTATTAATTTTATTATTTTTATTATTTTTATTTTTTATTATTATTATTACTTTTATTATTTTTATTTTTTATTATTATTATTATTATTTTTTTATTATCATTTTTTTATTTTAAATTTTTTTTTTATTATTTTAAAATTTTTTTTTTATATTTTTTTTAAAAAAAAAATAAAGAAATAAGGAAAATTTTTTTATTTAAATTTAATTTCTTTAAATTAATTCATAATACTTTAATTTAGATGTATAATTAATTTATATAAATTAAAGTTTTTTAAATTCGTGATTGATTTTGTTAACAAACCATAAAAAATTTCCGAAAAAATTTAAATATTATATAAAAAAAAATGTTTTTTTTATTATTATATTTACTTTTTGT
>JACVTC010000039.1:352500-400000 GCA_016946835.1 Neocallimastix lanati (nom. inval.) | reverse complement strand
TTTAATTAATTATTATTATTATTAATACATATACTAATTTCTTCTTCTTCTTCTTATTATTATTACTATTAATATTCATTCTATATATATATATATATATATATATATTTCATATGAAAATGAATTATTTTATTAATAATAATTATAATACTAATAATTTTAACAATAATAATAATAATCAAAAAAGTTAATCAAATTAATGATGTAGTAAAGAATGGAAATGAAAATTTAACCTATCATATTCATCAATATTATTGTTGTCATCATAATGATTGTTGCAACAATCATTGTAATAATACTAATGAAAATTGTAATTTGATGAATAATGAAAATAATAATAACATTAATAACTGCAATGATTGTAACAACAACAATTACTATAACAACAATAATAATAATGGTTATAATAATTATAATGATAATAACAACAACACTGATAATAATAATAATAATAATAATAATAATAATAATAATAATAATAATAATAATAATAATAATAATAATAATAATGATAATAATGATAATAATAATAATTGTAATAATAACTATAACTATAATAATAATTATAATAATAATAATAATTGTAATAATAACTATAACTATAATAATAATTATAATAATAATAATAATAATAATAATAATAATTATAATAATAATAATAATAATAATAATAATTATAATAATAATAATAATAATAATTGTAATAATAACTATAACTATAATAATAATTATAATAATAATAATAATAATTGTAATAATAACTATAATAATAATAATAATTATAATAATAATAATAATAATTGTAATAATAATTATAATAATAATAATAATAATTGTAATAATGATTGTAATAATTATATGAATAACAATAATATTAATTATTATAATAATAATCTAAATAATAATTGTATGAATAATAACAATAACAATTATAATAATAATAATCTAAATAATAATAATAATCTAAATAATAATAATCTAAATAATAATAATTTAAATAATAACAACTATTATAATACTAATAGAAACTTCAATAACAACAATAATAATAATAACAATTTAAATAATAACAACTATAATAATATTAATAATAACAACTACAATAACAACAATAATAATAATAATTATTATTATAATAATAATAATATAAATAAAAATAATAATATAAATATTAATAATAATTTAAATAACAACTACAATAACAACAATAATAATAATGACAATTATAAGAATAATGATAATAATAATAATAATAATAATAATAATAATTATAGTAATAATAATGCTAACTTTAATAATCTTGATAATAATGACAATATCTCTAAAAAAAATATTAAAGATAATAATACCAATAATAAGGATTACTCTAATAAAATTAATGAAAGTAATATTTATGGTAGTAATAAAGCTTTTCAACTTAATAACAGCAATAACCAGGATAAAAGTAATGACACCAGTCCTGATATAAAAAAGAAATATGATAGTAATGATGAGGTCGATCAACTCATTTATGGCAATAAAATTTTAAATCAGATTAGGAGAAATCAGAGTCTCAATAAGCTTCTGCCAAATAATTCTAATTATACCAAATTTCGATATAATTACAGCTCTAATTCTGAATTTGATCGTCCTCCCCTCTTTAGATATAACAATAGTAGCCATGGGAACAATAGTAATATCCTTTATGATAAGGATTACCATAGACTTTCTAGTGGTGATCTTTTTAATAAAAAGGAAATGGACTCCAACGATGTCTTCATTAAAAAGGAAATGGACTCCAACGATTTCTTCATCAAAAAGGAAATGGACTCCAATGATGTCTTCACTAAAAAGAAAATGGATTCCAATAATGTCTTCACTAAAAAGAAAATGGATTTCAATGATTATTTAAAGAGTGATGATAAGTTATTAGATAACTCTAAAAATCAATATTCAAGTAATGTTCTCGAAGAAGGTTCTAATAATAAAAATATAACTTCCCTGATTAATAATAATAATAGAACTAATACTAATACTAATATTAATAGAAATAATAGTAATAATAATAATAGAAATAATAATAGTAATAATAGAAATATTAATAATAGTAATAGTAATAGCAATTGTAATATTAACAATATTAAAAATAAAAGGAATGACGATAACGGTAATGTCCGGAATAACTTAATTAGTGATCATAGAGATCCAAGAAAAGAAGATAAATATAACGGTGATAAAACTGTTAATCTCAACAATAATATGAATGAATTTATCAGAGATTTTGAGAGTCATTTAAAATCCTATTTATATCGATCCTATAATAAAATTTCTAGAAAATACTTATCAGAGGACTCAATTAATAGCATAAATAGTGACTTTATGGAGGATAGATACTACAGCTGCAATAATAATAATTTTAATAATAATAGTTTTGATAATAATTATAATCATAATCATAATAATAATTGTAATTATAATAATTATAATAATAATACTAATAATAATAATAATAATAATAAAAATTATAAAAATTATAATAATAGTAATAATAATAATAATGATATTAATATTAATTATGACAATTTTAACAAAATTAACATAAAAAAAGAAAATTTTGAAAATGATGGTACATCAAATGATTACATCAATGAACTTTCGAATAAAATAAGGAATGAACTTAAGTTATTAAAAGAAAAAGATATCACAGAGAGAAAAAATAAAAATAATCTAAATGACTTCTCTAGAGAAAAATCATTAAAATTAAATCATTTTAAACCATATTACAATAGTAACAATAACTATTCTGATATTGGTTATAGTAATAATAATAATAATAATAATAATAATAATAATAATAATAATAATAATAATAATAATAACATTTACAGTAGTAATAATGAAAATTATAAAAAATGTGATAATGGAAAAAATGGAAATGGAAATAGATTTGGAACTGGAAACAGAAACATTCCATCTACTCTTTTTTCACAAGCACTCAATGGAATTCAACATTTAAATCCTCATAATAAAACTTTTCCAGTCGTCTCTATTAAATATTTATCTAATGAAGCCATCTTTGTTCCCACAAATCAAAAATTAACAGGAAAAAGAGACATTCAATCCCAAACCTATCAATCTATTGCTCAAGAAAAAATTATAAATAATAGAACTTCCCCACAAATATATCATTCTCATGATCGTTTTAATACAAACACATATACTAATACAAATACTAATATTAATACTAAAAATACGAATACTAATACAAATATCAATACTAATAATACAACTACTACTTATACTACAACTACAAAAAATAATACTAATAGTCAAAGTAATAATAATAATTCAAACTACGAGAGAAAATTTAATATGAAAGATGGAAAGGCAACTCTGAAAAGAAATTTCAAAGAATTAGATCAAATTATTAATTATGCTATTCAAAATTTCAATTTAAATAGCATAATATAATATCATCATAATTATTCATAATGAAACAAATAACTTAATAGATGGCAAAAAAAAAAAAAAAAAAAAAAATAACTAAAATAAAAATAAAAATAATGAACATTAATATTAAAAAAACATAAATAAATAAATGAACAAATGGATAATAAATAAATAAATAAATTAATAAATAAAAATAAATATTAATAATTATAATAAATAAATAAATAAAAAATAAAAATTAATATAGAACCTTTTTAACAACAACAACAACAAAAAAAAAATTTTTTATAAATATGTTAAATAAATTAATTTTTAATTCTATATCTATTAATTAAATAAAATAAATAAAATAAATAAAATAAAAATGACAATAATAATCAAAAATAAAAAAATAAAATAAAATATAATAATAATAAATAAATAAAAATTTTAAAATTTATTATATTGAAGCGATGAGCATTATTATTATTATTATTATTACTATTAATTATTTTAATTGTTATATATCTATATATCTATATATATATAAGCTTTTTTTTTTTCTTTTTTTTTTTTCATCAGTTTCTTTGTAAAATTTTATAGTTTATACAGTTATTATTATTATTATTTTATTTATACCTTACATCAAAAATTAATGAAGGTAATACCTTTTTTTAATTTAATATTGATTATTATTAGGTTTTTTTCTTTCTTTCTTTTTTTTTTTATTTTGCTTTTCTTTCTAATAATTACAATGGTCAATTGAATCTTATGATAACAATTTTTCAAGACATGAGGGTGAATTTAAAAACATTAAATATATTTATTAATGTTACTTGTTAGAAAATACATAATTTAATACAATATCATAAGATCAAATGATTATTTTAAATTTTTTTTATTTAAGGAAAAATGTTTTTTTTTAAATTATTTTTTTTTTTTTTTTTTTTTTTTATTTTGCAGATAAAACAATAAATTTTTTTTATTTTTATTGTTTTATGTATTGTTCATTATATAAATTGAATATTTCATTTATTATATTTAGGCAGTAATACAAATTAAATGAGAATATTTGAAAAATGTTTAATGATGGTTAAGTATTTTTAAAAATTTTTTATTTTATTATTTATTTTTTAATTAAATATTTAAATTTAATTTTATTTATTTATATTAAAAATCAAATAATTTAAAAAAACTTTTTTTTTTTCTAAAATATATAATATATTTTTAAATTATATATATATATATAAAAAAGTAATATATTACATAAATGATAAAATGGGTGTTTTGAAAATTCCAAAGTCAATTTTAAAGACTCTCAAAGATTATGATGATGAAATTGAAGTCTCTTCAATTAATTCTGTGAAAGGAGGTTGTATTAATGAAGCTTATCGATATGTAACTAATAAAGGTGATTTCTTTGTTAAAGTAATTATTTTTTTTTTTTTTAAAAAAAAAAAAAATAAAAAAATATAAATAAAATACAATAAAAAAAATAAAATAAAATAAAAAATAAATAATATAAAGAAAGTATAACAAAGTGAAATAAAATAAAATAAATGATAAATGATACAATATAAATCTTTTTTTTTTTACCATTTTTTTTAATTGTCGATGTTTAAATAAAATGTTCATATATTAATTAATAATACTACTGCTACTACTAATAATAATAACAATAATAATAATAATAATAATAATAATAATAATAATAATAATAATAATAATAATAATTAAATAAATATTTTGACTAAATGAAATGTTTATAAATATAATATAAAAACACTAAAATTTAATATTTTTATTTTTTTTTCTCTAATTATTTAATTATAATAAATAATATATTATAATATGATAAAATAATGGATAAATTAAAAATTAATTCACATAAAAAATTAAATTAATAAAAAAAAAAAAAAATGAAAATTCTAAAAAAAAAAAAGATAAATAAGAATAATAATGCCTATGATATGTTTATGGCAGAAAGTAAAGGATTGGAAGAAATTAATAATGCTGTAAAAGGATTTGCACCAGAACCCATTGGTTATGATTATTTAAATGAAAGTAAAAAAGGAGGAGCTTTTCTTATCATTACATATATTCCTTTAACAACAAATAATTCTCGTGAAACTCAAATCAAATTGGCTAAAAGTTTAGCAAAAATGCATCAACATGTGCCCCTCAATTTAAAATATGGATTTTGTATTCCCACTATGTGTGGTAATACACGTCAAGATAATTTTTATGAAAGTGATTGGGTAGAATTTTTGAAAAAAAGAAGATTCATTCCAATCCTCCATCACTGTATATCTACTTCTTCAAATCCTAAAGTTTTTAAAGAAAAAGGAGATTTTTTAGTTCAACATTTGGATTTATTATTTAAAAATTATTATCCACAATTATCTCTTGTACATGGTGATTTATGTAAGTTTTATTTTAAAAAAAAAAAAAAAAAAAAAAAAAAAAAAAAAAAAAAAAAAAAAAAAACTTTTTTATTATTAGAAGAAAAGAAAAAGTTATAAATATTAATGATATTAATAATTAAATAATAAAATTAAAATTGAAAATATAAGATAATATATTATTTATATAATTTTATATGTTGAATTAAAATTTCATTGTTAGTAATAAGTTTTTTTTTTTTTTTTTTTATTTTGAATATATATATATATATGTATATTTAAAAAAAATATATATATATTAATTTTTATAATATATGAAGTAATTTAGAAATGATAAATAATTCCTATACTAATATAAATTATATATATATATATATTTTTTATAATAATATTAATACTATATATTCTTTTTATATTTTAATTTCTAAATTTTTAATTCTTAAAAAAAAAATTATTTTTCTTCTATATATTATTTATATTTATTCTTATATATTCATTTTATATCGTTATATTAAATTTTTAGGGAGTGGAAATTGGGGTGTTAATTCAAGTAAGTATTATATTATTTATCTTTTTTTTTTTTTAAAAAAAAAAAAAAAAAAAATTATATATATATTTATTAAACAATTATATAAATATGTTTATTTATTCAATAAAGAATTGTTAATAAGCAAATTATTATTAAAAAAAAAATTTTTTTTTATCATTATTCTTTTTTCTTCTTTTTTTTTTTTTTTTTTTTTTTTTTTTTAATATTATTTTAAACTTATATATAATATAAAGAAACTGGACAACCAGTAATTTATGATCCAGCTGTGACTTATGTAAGTTAACTATTTTTTTTTTATTATAATTTTTTTTTTATTATAATTTTTTTTTTATTATAATTTTTTTTTAATTTATTAATAAAATAATAAATGATTTCTAAATATCTATAAATTTAAAATTTTAAAAAATAAAATAATATATATATAAAGGGTGACCATGAATACGAATTAGGTATTATGCGTATGTTTGGAGGTTTTGGACCATGTAAATAGCATTTAATTATATATATTGATATAGATATTTCTTTTTTTTTTTTATTAAACTATAAATAGATAAATAAATAAATAAATAAATAGACTAAAAGATGAATTAATAATTTAATTAAATAATATATTAATTATAGCAGCATTAATAATAATAATAATAATAATAATAATAATAATAATAATAATTTTTTTTCCTCATTTCTATGTATATAAATAACTAATAATGGATATATAATAAATGAATATATTATTATTAAAATTTAGTCTTTTATGAAGAATACTTTAAACATTTTCCAAAGAAAAAAGGATTTGAAATGCGTATGAATTTATATGAACTTTATCATCATTTAAATCATATGCATCTTTTTGGTAAAGGATATGAAGCCTCCTCCATGGCCTTATTAAATTTATTAAATAAACATATAGAAAAAGTAATAAATGAATCAAATTATATTTATTAATTTAAAAAAATAAAAAAAAAAAAAATTTTTTTTTTTTTAATCATATAGTAAAGTTAAATAAAATGAATAAATATTTCAAAAATCAAAATTTTTTTTTTTTTATAATGATTTTATAATTTTTAATAAATTATTTTATATAAACTATCAAAAAAAATTTTTTTTTTAAAAAAAAAAAATTAAATGTTAATGTATATTGTATATAGTTAAATGAAATGTGTATAAAAAATAAGTAAATGAAACAAAAATTATATAAAAAAAATAAAATATTAAAAAAGAAAATAAAAAAAAAAAAAAATAAAAATAAAAAATAAAAATAAAAAATAAAAAATTAAAATAAAAAAAATAAAAAAAAAAAAAAAATAAAATTGTATTTTTATGTGACGTGACTCTTTTTTTTTTTTTTTTTTTAATTATTATTATTATTAATAGTAGTAGTAGTAGTATTATTAGTTTTATTATTATTATTAGTTTTATTATTATTATTAGTTTTATTAGTATTATTAGTATTATTTGTATTATTTGTATTATTTGTATTATTTTATATAATCTAATAAACAAGAATATATATTAATAGTATCAGGAAAAAAAAAAAAAAAAAGAGTCAATTTGATAATAAATATTTTAATAAAAAAAAAAAAAAAATTTTTTTTTTTTTCTAATAAAGATTTTTAGAGATAGACAGTTGAATAAATTTTTATTAAAAAAAAAAAAAAAAACTAAATTTAAACTTCTCGTATTTAATTGATCTAATTGCTGGGGGTAATGATCTAACATAATTAGAAAGAAACATTTTTATTTCTTTTGGAGAGTTAGTTCACAGAACGCTTTTAAAAATTAAGATAAATAAAATCACCTCTATGTTTAAAAAAAAAAATTTTTTTTTTCTTTCTTTTTTTTTTAATCTTTTTATAACAAAAATAAATAAAAAGGTTTATCATGAGATAATTTTTCTTTTTTAAATAGTAAGCATGGAGTAATAGAATAGCTGAACCCTTGTTAGATCTTTAAAAGAACTGAAAATAAGTTTGTCACGATTTTCAGTGTTCCCATCATTAATATCTAATATTCCAGTTAGTATAGAGGTTAAAATATTGAGTATTTGAGAAGAAGGAGTTAGCATTACAAAAAGATTATCCGAGATAGTGAAATACAGTAAGTAGGTTCAGAGTAATCGTTCTATTATAATTTATATTGATAAATGTGCGAATCCTTGAAGTAATCTTTCAATTTATTCTTTTTTTTTTAAACTGGTTAATATTATGCAATCCAGGAAATATCACCTTCAAATAAACTCTATTATTATTATTATTATTATTATTATTATTATTATTATTATTATTATTATCGTTAACCCTTAGGATAAAGTAATTTTCCATATTAATATAATATTTTTTTTTTTTTTAATTTTAATAGTTTATATATAAAAATTTTTATTAAAAATTTTAAAAATCATTACAAAAAAAAAAAAAATTATAGAATATTAGGTTTAAAGTTGAAAGATATGGTAACTATTGGTTAGTTATGAAAAAAAAAATAACTGAAAAAAGAGTTAAAATTGTATCTAATGAATTTTTTTTTTTTAATTTATTTTTTATTGTTCATTGTTACTCTTTAGCAATAATAATAGACTCTAAAATCTAATCGAATGCATCACTTGAAAAAGGCTCTTTTCAAAGTATGTAAATGGATGGATGGATTAGAATTAGTGCTTGGTCGATGGTTCCTACCCCTAGCTTAAATGTTAAAAAAGGTTTTTCATAATAACATAAAAAACATAAAAAAAAAAAAAAAAAAAGAAGAAGAAGAAGAAGAAGAAGAAGAAGAAGACAAGAAAAAAAGGTATAAAAAAGTTTTTTTTTTTTTTTTTGGTTTAATCACAAGTATTTAGTACAATTTTTTTTTTCTTTTTTTTGTACTAATTTCAAAAAGTCATTTCATTTAATTTTTTTTTTTTTCCTCTGACAAAAAATTTCACAAAAAAATGGAGATGGAGATAAATAAATAACCTTGATATCTACCTACCTACCTACCTACCTACCTACTTACATACCTACATACCTACATTAACATTTTTCCTTATTTTTAAAATTAAGTTGTTCCGCTTCTTTGGTCTATAATGAAAAAAGAAAAAAAAATTTTTTTTTTTATATTTTTTTTTTTTTTTTTTTTTTTTTTTTTAATAACAATAGGAAAAAGTTAAGTAGAATAAATAAGTTCGTAGAGTATAAGTAAACTTTTTTGATTAAGATCATTTTGAGAAGAAAAGAAAAGAAAAGAAAAGAAAAGATAGTCATATAATTGAAAATTTTTTTTAAAATACTTTTTTTTTTTAAAATACATTTTTTTTAAATACATTTTTTTTTAAAATACATTTTTTTTTTTAAAAAGTACTTTTTTTTTTTTTTTTTTTTTTAAATAAATTTTTTTTTTAAAAAATACTTTTTTTTTAAAAGTAATTTTCTTTTTTTTAAAGCTTTTGTTTTTTTTTTTTTTTTAAATGATTTTTTTTTAAATGATTTTTTTTTAAATGATTTTTTTTTAAATGATTTTTTTTTTAAATGATTTTTTTTTAAATGATTTTTTTTTAAATGATTTTTTTTTCTAAATACTTTTTTTTTTTTCTAAATACTTTGTTATATTTTTTCAAAAATAAAATAAAATAAAATAAAAAAAAAAAAAAAAAAAAAAAAAAAAAAATTGCTGTTTTACGGGTATATATATATCATCACTACTATCAAAACCAATATTTTTCATTGGAAATAATGAAAGAATAGTAGCGATGAATTTATAACATTTGATATTTTTTGGTTTGATGAATATTCCATAATTCCTGAGGATAAGAAAAAAAAATTATCTTAATAATATATATATATATATATTATTTTAATGTTAACTAATTATATATATTTATATATAAATCTTCAACAAACTTATTAGGTTAAAAAAATTTGAACCTATTCACCACATTATTAGTTATGGATATTACTATTTTTTTTTTTCAACTATCACTAATATTAATATTCCTAATTTTCACTATTAATACTATTACTAATATTAATAAAAATATTTATTATTATTATTATTATTATTATTATTATTATTATTATTATTATTATTATTATTATTATTATTATTATTATTATTATTATTATTATTATTATTATTATTATTATTATTATTATTATTATTATTATTATTATTATTATTATTATTATTATTATTTTTATTATTATTATTTTCATTGTCTTTATTATTTAATATTCTATACCCATTTGTTAACGACTACTATCAGAAATCGGAACTTGATTCTATAATATTAATCAAAACTATGATAACAGCGTTTACATTACATATTGGACCATATTTTACCAGAATTCCAAACAATTTTTCATAAAGAATTTTTAATATCCTTAAAATATTTTTTTCATTCAGAATTCAGAGAAAAAAGATAGCTATTTAGAAAGTCAATGATTCCAAACGAGGATGACTATTTTCTTTTTTTTTTTTTTTTTTTTTTTTTTTCTTATAAACAACAAGGATATTCGTTCTGGACAGGACATGTCATCTTCAATAATCCTATTGGTAGCAATGGCAATACGAGCATCGAATTTTATATCTACATCTGATATGAAAGTATCCAATCGGAATCGGAAACCAATGCTAATATTCATGATATATATATATATATATTATATATATAAAAGTTAAGCTATAGGTCGTCTCTGGGTTTTCTCAAATATTTATTTTTTTTTTTTTTTACCTTATATAAAGTCTTACCCTTTAACAGATTTTTTCCTTGCTATATCCCTATCTCAAATAAAAAAGTTTTTTATCATTGCTTTTTTTTTTTTTTTTTTTTTTTTTTTTTTTTTTCTTGATGGGAATTTATCTAATATATCTGTTTAAAAAAAAATTTTTTTTTTTTTCATTTTTTTTTTTAACATTCTTTATTCCATGTATGACGTCTACAACGTGATATTATCCCTAAGTAAAAAAAAAAAAAAAGATAATACAGTTGGAGTTTTTTTTTTCCATTTTTTTAAAAAAACCACCTTTACCTGAGTAAAATCGTTTTTTCTTTTTTTTTTTTTCTCCATTTTTTTAAAAGAACCACCTTTACCAGTGTAAAATTCATAACATTTTCACTCACCAATAGAGGGAGGGAAAGGTAAAGCTCTTTTCTCTTTTAGAAAAAACACAATTAAATAATAATAAAAAAAAAAAAAAAAAAAAAAAAAACTATAGTAATAATAATAATAATAATTGTTAACAGTCTGGAATTTGTGGTTAATGATTATGTCAACTTTATTAATATGTTTTATACTTATGAATTACTCAAGAATTACTCAAAGTATAATTCTATGAGTTTACATGTATTTATATGAATAATATGTGGCTTATACATTTAATTTAATACAATACGTGTCAATACATTATAAATACATTTGACACTTATTTCATATATTTCACATATTCTAACATTCCCCCTTAAACCTAGTTATTCAGTAAAGAATAAATTGGTTTACTGGTGAATATGTGTATATAAAATTATCCTATTCTCTAATATTATACACTTGATACTATTAAATAATAAATTATTTCTTTTCAAACCTAACTTATAATTTTACATGAATAAAATAGTTTACATTATATTAATTCCTTAATTAAATTTAAATATTTACAAAAATAATTTCTTAAATATATTTTTAATCTAATAATTTCCCCCTAAAACTAAATATTTAATATCTTTACATCTTTAATAAATATTATATGAATATATGTCATCTTTAATATAAAATAATTATATGGTTTAAATATACCATTTATATATGATGGAAACCTTTCTCTTGAAGGGTGATATTATACCATCCAAAATATGTGAATACCTCTGTTATATTGGGTTTTACATCACTATTAATTATAATCCGCTTTGTAGATTAGCGCTAACTTTTTTATATATATTTCGCTTTATAGTTTTAGCGATAACTATTAAATATTGCTTTATAGATTAGCATTAACTATTAAAATATCGTTTTGTAGATAAACGTTAACTATTATATATATTATTTGTTTTAAGTAAATTTTGTTTGGAGTATTAAAATTGAATTAATCTAATATTTTAATTGCGTTATTTTAGACATTTAAATTTATTAATAAATAATATAAGTTCGTTCAATTTAATTAAGATTCCATATTTCAGTTAATTTTTCTTGTAGGTTAATTTTTCTAATTTTTCACTATTAGGCTTCTTTAATATACAAATGTATAATTTAGTCATTTTTGTATCTTAAGAGATATTAGTTTTATCATGTATTGAAACTTTAAGTATTACTTAAATATTTCAATTTTCTTGAATGTTGAAAGGTTACGATTTTCTTATATTATTGGATAATATCTTTATATGTTGAAGATAATTAACTAGAATTTGATATACGTTTTCTGGTCAGTTATACATAAATTTAAATTTTCAGTGACCACTATTCCCCCTCAAATCTAAATATTTTGAAATAAATATATAGATTTGTAAATGAAAATTTTAAATTGTTTGCAATAGTTAAATGATTAATTGCACCATACTTTTAATGAAAGTAATCTAAATTATATAAAATTCAAAAATCAGTTTAATATTATATTTAAACATGAAATATCCGCTTGATTAATTGGAAGTTAAGTACCAATGGTGGCTAAAACTCACTATTTTAAGTGGAAATATGAGGTGTCAAATATATATGAAATGGAGCCCTTTCAATGAAGGTCTTACACCATCTATTATTATTATCTATGATTTAGCTCATTTCACGCTAAGTTAAATCATGATATTATATTAAATTTAAATGAAAATACCTATTTCACACTAGGTAATCAATTATTATAATTATTGAAGAATATGCTCATTTCACGCTAAGCATTTCTATTTTGTTTATGAATAATATGTACTAATTATAATATATGTTGGTACTTAGTGACATCCTCCTTCGAATATCCGCTTTGTAGTTAAGCAGTAACTATTAAGTATATTCGGATAAAATTTAAGTATACGTGTTTCACTATTTAATAATATACTATATATTTGTGCAATATTTTGGGAGAATAATTAACATCAAGTTAATTATAATTTCTTTCATTTATAAGTAATTTCTTATATATTAATTCTGTGTTAATTATAAATTAATGATATATATTCTTCTATTATTTAGAAATGTAAGAATATTTTAATGTGTGTGTGTGTGATTAACTTCTATAAGAAAGATATATGTTATTGTATATTTTCAAACATGATATTTACATATTCTATATTTCCTTTCTTTTCTCTGTCCACAAGTATTTATAGTTTTGAGTATTGAATTAAATATATAGAAATTTAAATGGATATGTTATAAAGTGACATAAGGAGTAATTCTATCAATAGTTGACAAATATTGAAAATTCTGAGAAATCATAATAAGAGAAAATTTTATTTCTATTAATGTATACAACAACAGAGGATTATAATAATTAAAATTATTATAACAAAAATTCCAATTCCAATTCCTATCCATAACCAAGGAGATTTTTTATTTGAATCAGTATTTTCATTTTCATTTTCTAATTCATTATCATTATAGGAATTATCAGTGTAAGTTGAATCAGTATCTGTATCTATTAAATTACCATCTATATCATAAATGCAAATGCATCATTGTCTAAATCAATATCAAGAATACAACTTTTTGTATCGTTATCAACTGTATTTAAACCTCTGATAGTTCTTTCCTTACATGTACATTTAAAAACATTGGGATCATTACTAAAGTAAGATATATTACAGACAGCTTCTCCATTCTTAATAAGATTTTTTACTCTATAAAGACTACACATAACTTTACCAGTTTCTCGAGTAACTTTTATATGTGTCCATTCTCCAGCTTTTCCGCAAGAATGATCACTAAGCGCTCCTTCTGCAAAAACAATATGACGTTTATTTTCATGGAAATGAAACGCCATTAATTCATCACCCGTCATAATAGATATAAATCTACTATATTCCGTAGGCCTTGAATCTTTAATTTTCCTTTTTCTGCTACCAAGAGTATCATTTAGAGTATCATTTATAACATTAATAATATTTTTTATAGTTTCTACTCCTAGATCTACAGCAAGTTTTACTAATTCAACAATATCAGCATTGATGTCGAAATTGATATTCACGGATAATATATCATCTTTATTTACTTCTTTTGCGGTTGCTAAAGTAGTTTTAGTTATATTTAAAGGCCTTGAAAATTTGTTTTCGTTTTCTGCTTTTATTACAAAGAGATACAAAATAATGAGAATTGAAATATAAAATAGTTTTCGCATTATTATAGTAAAGTTGTATGTATATATATAAAAATGGATAATTTGTAATTATAAACAATAACTATGTATTTCAATTTGTATGGTTGCTTGACAATTTATATTGCTTGAATGAAATTAAATTAATAATAAATTAAAAAAAATTGAATTTAAATTACGAGTATTTTATTTAAATTCAATCGTTTATGCTTTGTTTACTACTAAATTTAAATTCTTTGTTTACTATTTTTAGGAATAAATTACTATTACAGTACCTATTTTAAAATTAAAATAGTTTAACACAAATCATTTTATTTATTTTAAAATTCTAAATTGCTTATTTTCAAGAATAACAATATCTTAAATATCGTGAAATTTTGGATTCGAAACTATATTTCTCAATCTATAAATTTAAATTAATTTTAAATTTTATTTAAATTCGAAATTTTGAATTTAAATTATTATTGAATGTAATTTAATTCTCATTCGGAATTTAAAATTTATTTATAATTCAATTAAATAAATGGAAAATTTATTTAATTTTATCTAGATATTTGATATTTCATAATTTTCAGTTTTCAATTAATATTGTAATTTAAATTTCAATTTTGAAATTTCAAGATCTCAATTTCAGATCTCAAAAGTATTTTCATATAGTAGAAATAGAATTAAGTTAAATCTTGATTTGTAAGGATTAGAATTTCTATAATTTTTTCTTTTACATAAAGTTTTGTCCGGCTTAGGAATTCTCTTTCAGAGAATCCCTTTGAGAGTCACTGAGAGTCCATTGAGACTCTTAATCTGTTAACAGTCTGGAATTTGTGGTTAATGATTATGTCAACTTTATTAATATGTTTTATACTTATGAATTACTCAAGAATTACTCAAAGTATAATTCTATGAGTTTACATGTATTTATATGAATAATATGTGGCTTATACATTTAATTTAATACAATACGTGTCAATACATTATAAATACATTTGACACTTATTTCATATATTTCACATATTCTAACAATAATAATAATAATAATAATAATAAATAGAATAAAAAAAATATTATAAAATAAAATAAAATATTAAATAGAATAAAAAATAATAAAAATAAAAAAATAAAATAAATTTAATAAATAAATAAATAATAATAAAAAAAAAAAAAAAATTAAATTAATAGAAACAATAAAAATATAAAAAATAAGATAAAAATAAAATAAAAAAAAAAAATAATAATAAAAAAAAATTAAAATAAAATAAAAAAAAAAAATTAAGAATAATTATTAAAATAAAAGAAAAAATAAAACTATTTAAAAAAATTTACATTTAACAAATAGAAACAACAAAAACATATTAAAAATAATTATTATAATAAAAAAAAAATTTACATTTAACAAATAGAAACAACAATAAACAATATGTATTTTATTTTATTTTATTTTATTTTATTTTATTTTATTCAATCTGTACTTTCTTATTTAATATTCTACTATTTATTTTATTTTATTTTATTCAATCTGTACTTATATTTAATATTCTACTATTTATTTTATTTTATTTTATTTTATTTTATTTTATTTTATTTCATTTCATTTCATTTCATTTCATTTTATTTTATTTTATTTTATTTTATTTTATTTTATTTTATTTTATTCAATCTGTACTTATATTTATATTCTACTATTTATTTTATTTTATTTTATTTTATTTTATTTTATTCAATCTGTACTTTAATATTTAATATTCTACTATTTATTTTTATTTTATTTTATTTTATTTTATTTTATTTTATTTTATTTTATTTAATTCAATCTGTACTTTAATATTTAATATTCTACTATTTATTTTATTTTATTTTATTTTATTTTATTTTATTTTATTTTATTTTATTTTATTTTATTTTATTTTATTTTATTTTATTTTATTTTATTTTATTTTATTTTATTTTATTTTATTTTATTTTATTTTATTTTATTTTATTTTATTTTATTTTATTTTATTTTATTTTATTTTATTTTATTTTATTTTATTTTATTTTATTTTATTTTATTTTATTTTATTTTATTTTATTTTATTTTATTTTATTTTATTTTATTTTATTTTATTTTATTTTATTTTATTTTATTTTATTTATTTATTTTATTTTATTTTATTTTATTTTATTTTATTTTATTTTATTTTATTTTATTTTATTTTATTTTATTTTTTATTCAATCTGTACTTTAATATTTAATATTCTACTATTTATTCTATTTATTTTATTTTATTTTATTTTATTCAATCTGTACTTTATATTTATATTTCAACTATATATTTTATTTTATTTTATTTTATTCTATTTTATTTTATTTTATTCAATCTGTACTTTATATTTGATATTCTACTATTTATTTTATTTTATTTTATTTTATTTTATTTTATTTTATTTTATTCAATCTGTACTTTATATTCATATTTCTACTATTTATTTTATTTTATTTTATTTTATTCAATCTGTACTTTAATATTTAATATTCTACTATATATTCTATTTATTTTATTTTATTTTATTTTATTTTATTTTATTTTATTCAATCTGTACTTTATATTTATATTTCAACTATATATTTTATTTTATTTTATTTTATTTTATTTTATTTTATTTTATTTTATTTTATTTTATTCAATCTGTACTTTAATATTTAATTTAAAATCAAATCAAATCAAGTCAAATTAAATTAAATTAAAAATAAAAATAAATAAGAACATATGGTAGGGTAAGAAAGAGAAAAGAAATTAATAAAATATTATTAAAGTTAGTTAATAAAATTTTGATGTGAAAATTTATTTTATATGAAATTTAAAAGAAAAAAAAAATTTTTTTTTTGTATTATATTAATGAATATCTTCTTTTTTATTTAAATATTGTTAAATTATATATAATTTGTTGTTGAATTATAATATTTAATTCTTTTAATTTTTTTTTTTTTTTTTTTTTTTTAATTAAAAGAAATAATAAAAATAAATTCTATTTTTTATTTCACTAATTTTTATTATATATATTACTACTGTTTTTTTTTTTTTTTTTTTTTTTTTTAAAAAAATATTTTTAATTTTTTAATTCTATTCTTTAATTATTTTTATTATTATTATTATTATTTTTTTTTTTTTTTTTTTTTAATTATTTTTTTAATTTTTTAAATTATCTTCAATTTTTAATTATTTTCTAATTTTTTTTTTTAATTTTTAATTATTTTCTATTTTTTAATTATTCTCTACTCTATTTTTCAATTTTTAATTATTTTCAATTTTTAATTATTTTTAATTTTTAATTATTTTCAATTTTTTTTTTTTTTTTTTTAATTTGTATTGTGTTATTGTACAGGATTCTAATTTATATTATAAATAAGAATATTGTTGATTAAAATATATATAAATATTCATATATATATATTTATATATTTAAAAAATTAATTAATTTTTTTTTTTTTTTTTTTTTTTTTTTTTTTTTTTTTTTTTTACATTACTTAATATGTTCCTGAAAGCTAAAACAATAAAGTAATAAAAAAAAATAATAATAATAAATTATAATAAAACAATAAAAAAATAAAACAATAAAAAAATAAAACAATAAAAAAATAAAACAATAAAAAAAAAAAAAATTATAATTTATATATATAAATGAAAAAAAAAAAAAAATGATGATGATGATGATGATGACGATGAAGATGACCATATTAATTTTATGTAAATTTGCTTTATTCAGCATTATTCACAAAATTAATAAAGACTTGTTCAAGAGAATATTGTCCAAAGTTGTATTGAGTAATATATCTACGTTCTTTAGCATATTCCATCATAGAAAAGACATTAGCAATATTTTCAGTTCTCATTTTAACTGAATACTTTTGATAACTAAATGAAGATTCTAAATCATATTTTTCATCTCTATACAATCCAAAGATATTATACTTTCTTACAAATTCTTTTTCAAATTGATCCGGATAATTGGTAAATACTTCAAGAATATAACTGTTACTATGATTCATCTTAATACTTCTTGGTGTATCCACACAAACAAGACGACCCTTAATCAAGATGGCAATACGATCACAGAGAGCTTCCGCTTCTTCCGTGGAGTGTGTCGTTAAAATGGTTGCAGTTTCACGAACTTTTTTCAATTCAGAAATAAGTTTCCACATGTAACGACGTGTGAACGGATCCATACCTGCACTGGGTTCATCCAAAATAAGATAATTTGGAGAGGAACAGATGGAAACAATTAAGGAAAGTTTACGCTTGGTACCACCACTAATTTCACTTACCTTTTTATTGGTGTGAAGTTCAATACCACAGGCTTCAATTAACGCTTTCGTATAACGAGGAATATCTTTTCTTGGGTAGCCACAAATATTCAGGTAAAATTGAATGGTTTCCTTCACCGTCAGTAACTTCCAAAGGGAATCATATTGAGCGGTGTAGCCGAGAGATAAATCGGCCATATCTGTTGTACTTAAATCTTTATTACCATACACGACTGTTCCATGGGTATGAGACAGGAGACCAGTAATCATAGAAATTGATGTCGTTTTACCCGCACCATTAGGACCTAAAAGACCAAGACATTCACCAACATCAACACCAAAAGTAACATCATCTACAATACGATTAATATTTTTCTTCTTGTTCCTATCATAAATAATTCGATTATCCATTTTTTGGAAGGCACTTTTTTTACCATTTTCTTCATTTTCATTTTGATCCTTTTCATTAAGATTAGCTTTACCATTTTTATCATTGTCATTCTTCTTTTTATTGTTGTTGTTGTTGTTTAATTTTTTGACATCACTCGCCTTCAAGAAGAAGTCCTTATTTAGTTGGAAGACCTTCAGAGCAATTCGATTGGCAAACTTACTACCATTATTGAGGGCTTGTTTCACTCTCCACCATTCATTATAGACATCTCTTGGACCATTTTCAAGCATTTTATTCTTCAATTTACGTTCTTCCTCCGTATACTCTGAATTCTTTTTAACAATCCTTGCCTTTGATCGTTCTAACAGATAGAGAAGAACGGCGTAGATGACAAGAAATACAACGGCAACGATGAGTAAAACCAAAAACTTGTCTTCCTTTGACTTAAATATTTCACTAATGGTTGGAATTCTATCCTTGAAGAATAAATTCGCTATTAATTTCGATTTTTCTGATTCTGAAATTGATTTGGCATAGATATCTTTCACATCCTTTCTGAGAACAAACTGGGCGATTTCTTCTTGAGTGATTTTTATTTTATGTTGGAATATAAAACTAGATAATTTAATGTATAAGAAAACAATCATGGAGGGTGCATATAAAAACAAAAGAAGATAAAAGAAATATTCTCCAAAGCCACCTTTTTTATTTTTATTGTTTTCTTCTTCATTAGTATTGACTATCGAACTTATTATTGAAATAATTAATGCATAGACTCCCATACAGAGGGAAAGAACAGGATTAATGATAATGAAGAGGGAAGAAACTTTTTCGTATTTTTTAAAGAAATAACAAACCACATATTGATGTAAGAGACTTGAAATTCCGCATATGAAAGTAACCGTTGCGGTATATGTGATGACTCTAGGTTGATAAATATCTAAATTGCTGAATATACCTACAACGCCAATAAGTAAAAGAGGAACAATGAGACAGATACCATCACTAATCAAGACACCAATCCAATAGTTTATTCGTTTAGTACCGTTTAAGAAAAGTTGATGGGTAATGCCATCTTCTCTTTCTTTTACGGTGAAAGGACCATAGATAGAGACAGAAATGGAAGTCGTGATGGCAATAGCTACAATTAACATTTGTTCCATGTACATTTTAAGTTGTTCCCCTGCAATATTAATGACTTTATTGTCATCATTTTCACTGAATTTAGCTTCTTCAGCATTATCAAATGGTTGAAGGGTGATAGAAATTTGTTCATTAATATTATTTTGTTTTAGAATGCCATTACTGAGAAGATTGAGGGCCATTTGAGTAGCAAAATTGAAAGTATCATTATTATATATAGTAAATTGTAAATTCTGTTGTGCGTCTGTGGTACCCTTTATACCTCCAATATAAAACGCATCGTGAGTTAACTTTTTAGAAGCAATGGTAAGTTCATTTTCATAATTGACTGGATTAAATTTGAGTTTAGAAGCATTTTCTGCTTGATTAATGATATCCATTGCTTGTCCTGTGGAAGAAGAATCTTTAAACCATTGGCCGCTTTCATAGAGAGAAGGCTTAATTTCTAAGGGTTGGAAGGTTCTAGGTTCATTGACAGACTGAATTTCCTTATTTTCGTAATAGATACAGACCATAATGAAACAGAGAGGAAGGAGAGTATAGAGAAGAGCAAATGTTTTATTTCTTAAAAAGATTTTTATACGAAGTTTAACGATCGACCATATCTGTCTGACAGCAGAGGATTTAGGTAATTGTGCCTTTCCAAATATCGGTTCTAAATTGCTTAATAATCTTTCACTATCATTATTCATATCGATTGCCATGGAATGATTATTATTCATACCTCCAATATTTTGAGTATTTCCACTATTCTTTTCTAACTTAATAAAAAGTTCTTCTAAAGTAGGAGCAGTCAACGAAAAGTTGGCAACACTATTTCTTGTACTTTTGATCATTTTATTTAAATGTTCAAAAATTTCTTTAAATGATTTAGAAAACTTCATCGGTAATAAATAGGTAGTAATATATTCGGCACTAATATGCGTATTGCTATTATATCTATTTTGTTCAAGATGACCATTAATGTTTGTTTTACTGATGGTTTTGGAATGGGAAGAGCCAGGACAAAAATATTCAATCAAGTCATCAGCAAGAGAAGTATCTCTGGAATCTTTGCAATGGATATCGAGGGAATAGTTCATATTGAATCGGTTTTTCAAGAAAAGACTGGTACCTAAACAACTAATATTACCATTTGAAATAATCATTTTTCGATCGGCTAAAAGATCGGCTTCATCCATATAGTGGGTGGTAACAAACATTACACGTCCCTTCTTCTTTTGGGATAAAAGTTCCCAAATATTCTTTCTGGAGTAAGGATCAAGACCAGTGGTGGGTTCATCTAAAAAGACATATTTAGGGGAACCTAGAAGGGCCAGGGTAATACAAAGTTTTCTTCTTTGACCACCACTAAGTTGCTTTGGATAATTATTCTTCTTATCTAATAAATCAATATCTCTGAGAATCTCATCGATATTAACTTTAACATTCTTAATACCAGCGAATAATCTGACGTGTTCAGCAAGCGTTAAACTATTATTGAAGGTATCAAATTGAGGACAGTAACCAAATTGTTGACAGATCTCGGTTTCATTACCGGTAATCGGTACATCATCATAGTACACCTCACCATGGGAGGCAGAAAGAATACCGGTCATGATACTAATTAAGGTAGTTTTACCGGCACCATTATGACCTAAAATAGCAAATATTTCATCGTAGTAGGCATTGAAATCAATACTTCTCAAGATGTCAATTCTTTGTCTCTTCACCTTAAAGCTTTTTCCAATATTTTTAATTTGGACTGCTCTTCTCAAATCTTCTGGATCCTTTTCAATATATGGATTGTAGGGTTTATAATTTCCTATTGGTGGTGATATATTTTTCTTATGACGCTTAAAGAGACGGAAGAAATCCGTTATAATGAAATACCATTTTCTATGGAAATTATTACCTTGAGGTAAAACATTATCAAGATAAATAGCCATAATGAAATAAATAAATAAAGAAGATATTAAACCTACAAAGGGATCTCTTAAGGATTTATTCTTGAACATATTTAAGAAAGAAACGGAAAGACCCTGATCTTCTAATTTAATGAGGTATTCGAACATGGAAAGAAAAGCGATTGGAGAAACAGTAAATCTACAAATTAATTGTACTATTGGATCTTTATCAACGGCAGACTTGACGAAAAATACAACAAAAAAGAAGACAATAATCATTATTCCAACAGTATTTGCCGTTTTAGATTTTTTGAGTAGAGTAGAAAGAATGAAAGAGATACAACAACAAGATAAGCCATAAACGAGCAGAACGATAATGACAATGCTCCAATGAATAAGATTAAATAGCTTGAACCAATACATGGCAATGGTTACAATAGTGGAACTTACTATAATAATGATACCATAGGTGACTGCCCACGACAACCAAAACGTGGACTTTCTTAAACCAATAATAATTAAGGATTCCTTTATTTTTGATTCTTTTTCAATGACTAAGTTACTAAGTAATGAACAGATACATGGGACAAAATAAAAAAGCATAAAGAATGGAGTATATGAATGTGCTGAATTACTTTTATACTTTAATTCATATCCCAATCTATCCATTTTTTTACTTTTTATCTGAATATCTTTTATATTTGGTGAATTACTTAATGTTTTTATAATGGATTTATCAATAGCGGCTTGAAGCGCTTCTACAAAATATATTTCTCCAGTTCCCATGTCCCCTTTTAATGATTCATATAATTCGTCATAACATATGAAATTGATAGTATATTTTGTGAGAGATTGAAAAGTAATACCCAAATAGATAATACTATCTAAATTAGTCAAATAATCATCATTTTCTTCATTATAGTCCGAATTACTATATGCTTCATCTATATCAAATTGTAATTTTTTAAAGCCGTTTTTCATATCTTTCTCATTATCAAAAATATTAATCTTCATCTCTAATATTTTGCCAAGATCTCTCTTTTCATTATTAACCATATGTGGAGTATTATTTATAGTTTTAGTATTAATATCAGTATTGCCATTATTAGCACTAGGATTAGTATTAGTATTAGCACTAGGATTAGCATTAACACTAGGATTAGTATTTGTACTAGGATTAGCAGTTGCATTAGTGTTAGTATTAGCATTAGGATTAGCACTAGGATTAGCATTAGCACTAGGATTAGTATTTGTACTAGGATTAGCAGTTGCATTAGTGTTAGTATTAGCACTAGGATTAGCAGTTGCATTAGTGTTAGTATTAGCACTAGGATTAGCAGTTGCATTAGCAGTAGCGTTAGTATTAACATTAATATTATTTATATTTCCATTAATATTTTGTAAAGATGAATTTGTAACGTTTTGATTGTTGAGATTACCATTTTCAGGTAATCCATTTGTACTTTTTAAAGTAAAATTCTGATTACTTTCAATTAATTTAAATTGAGTCGAATTATTCGAATTTTTGAAATTTTCAATAAATAGATTTTGCTTTTGCTTATCAAATTCAGGTGGAAATACAAAATTTAGATCTAAATAACAATTACTTTGTTCTATGAAATACATTTTCTCTTTATAGACTTTCAAAGCATCATCAAATGTAAGACTAAATTCTGGCTTATTATTTATTTCTTCAGTTTCTTCTTCAACATCTACATATTCTGATTTATACCCTAATTTAAAGAAATATTAATGAGCATATTTTAAATTATCATAAAATATTAATAATTACTAAACAATAAATCATATTTAATCAATAAAGAATAATAAATTATTTATAATAGAAAAAAAAATGAATAATAAATTATTTATAACAAAAAAATGAATAATAAATAATATTTTTTTTTTCAAAAAAATATATACATATATATATTATTAATAAAAATTACCTATGATTAAAATAATTAATGTTGGAATTATAATTTCCAAAAGAGTAGAAATTATAGCTCTTCTTTTTAAAACGGTATTTCGCCAAAGTAAAGTTTTTAATTGTTGAAATAACATTTAGAATTATTTATCAATGATAGAAAAATATATTAAAATGTTATTATTATTTTATCTAGTGGTATTAATATTTATTAATTATTTTTATTTTATTGATTTATTATTTTATTGATTTATTATTTTATTGATTTATTATTTTATTGATTTATTATTTTATTGATTTATTATTTTATTGATTTATTATTTTATTGATTTATTATTTTATTGATTTATTATTTTATTGGTTTTTTTTTACAGTTTTTTTGTTATACTATTTTACTGTTTTACTTTATTTATTTGAAAACTATTCAGGAATGTTTATAGCTCTTTATTTTTGTTTAATATATAATTTTCAAATAAAAAAATATTTTATTATTTTTTATTTATTATAATTATTAATAACTGAATATTTAATATTTATTCATTTATTATAAATATATTATTTATAAATTTTCAAAGATCTTAAAAATTTGGTGATTTTTTCTTCTTTTTATATAAAAAATTTTTTTGAAATAATTTTTAAATTTATTAATTAATTAACTTTTTTTAACAATTAATATATTTAAAAAAAAAAAAAAAAAAAAAAAATTTTTTTCTTCTTCTATATAAATTAAAATAGAAAAAAAAAAAAAAAAATCAATAAATAAATTTTTAATTTTATTATTTTTTTGAAAATAAAAACTATGCTTTAAAATATAATTTATATATATAAATTAATATATTCCATAAAATTTTCAATTATAACAGAGAAAGCAAGTCTTTTGTTATTAACATACAGTATTTAATTTTTATTAATAACAAACTCTATAAGCAAACCTGTTCATCCTATTTGCTGTTTCCTTTATTTTTCTTGTTTTTCCCATTATTATGGCTTGTAATAGAAAGTGTATAAAGTTAATTTCTTAACTGAACCTTATCAAAACAGAAAATTCTTTTATTATAATTTGTGTAACCTTAACTACATAAATTAAATTAAAATTTAAATTTAAATTTTTTTTTTAATCTAATTTTTATGAACGAATAAAAAAAAAAAATGTTTTATTGTCAAAAAATGTTTGTCCACTATTAATCCATAATTTAAATATATTTAAATATATATATTTAGGTTTCAAAAATAAAGTTTGAAAGGTTGGTCTTTTTTACTTTACTAAAAATAATAAAATAATAAAATAATAAAATAATAAAATATATATGTATATCTATATCTATATCTATATATCTATATATATCTATCTATATATATATAATAGTTTATCCACTTCACCTCTCTGTTTTTATATTACATAGTTTTAAATAAGGAAAAAAAAACATTATATTTTTATATGTGGTTTATCTTCTGTTATATAATTATTTTCTATAGACGTATGTATTGTTAAAAATTATATGGTACTATTCAATAGATTAAATAAAACATTATTAATTTTAAAAGAATAAAAAAAAATACACAAATAAAAAAAAAAAAAAGAATTTAATATTAGGATGAATTTATATATATAAATATAAAAATATGTATATATTTATTGAATAACAATAAATAATAAATAATAAATATTTTTATTTCAATATTTCTGTATTATTCTTTTATTTTATTTTATTTTATTTTATTTTATTCAATCTATACTTTATATTTAATATTCACTATTTATTTTATTCAATCTATACTTTATATTTAATATTCTACTATTTATTTTATTCAATCTATACTTTATATTTAATATTCTACTATTTATTTTATTCAATCTATACTTTATATTTAATATTCTACTATTTATTTTATTCAATCTATACTTTATATTTAATATTCTACTATTTATTTTATTTTATTTTATTTTATTTTATTTTATTTTATTTTATTCAATCTGTACTTTATATCTATATTTCAAATATTTATTTTATTTTATTTTATTTTATTTTATTTTATTTTATTTTATTTTATTCAATCTGTACTTTATATCTATATTTCAAATATTTATTTTATTTTATTTTATTTTATTTTATTTTATTTTATTTTATTTTATTTTATTTTATTTTATTTTATTTTATTCAATCTGTACTTTATATCTATATTTCAAATATTTATTTTATTTTATTTTATTTATTTTATTTTATTTTATTTTATTTTATTTTATTTTATTTTATTTTATTTTATTTTATTTTATTTTATTTTATTTTATTTTATTTTATTTTATTTTATTTTATTTTATTTTATTTTATTTTATTTTATTTTATTTTATT
Source organism: Neocallimastix lanati (nom. inval.) (assembly GCA_016946835.1). NCBI lineage: Eukaryota > Fungi > Neocallimastigomycota > Neocallimastigomycetes > Neocallimastigales > Neocallimastigaceae > Neocallimastix > Neocallimastix lanati (nom. inval.). Next base: position 373,404 of record JACVTC010000039.1, on the reverse strand, counting down.
TTATTTTATTTTATTTTATTTTATTTTATTTTATTTTATTTTATTTTATTTTATTTTATTTTATTTTATTTTATTTTATTTTATTTTATTTTATTTTATTTTATTTTATTTTATTTTATTTTATTTTATTTTATTTTATTTTATTTTATTTTATTTTATTTTATTTTATTTTATTTTATTTTATTTTATTTTATTTTATTTTATTTTATTTTATTTTATTCAATCTGTACTTTATATTTATATTTCAACTATATATTTTATTTTATTTATTTTATTTTATTTTATTTTATTTTATTTTATTTTATTTTATTTTATTTTATTTTATTTTATTTTATTTTATTTTATTCAATCTGTACTTTATATTCATAATTCTACTATTTATTTTATTTTATTTTATTTTATTTTATTTTATTTTATTTTATTTTATTTTATTTTATTTTATTTTATTTTATTTTATTTTATTTTATTTTATTTTATTTTATTTTATTTTATTTTATTTTATTTTATTTTATTTTATTTTATTTTATTTTATTTTATTTTATTTTATTTTATTTTATTTTATTTTATTTTATTTTATTTTATTTTATTTTATTTTATTTTATTTTATTTTATTTTATTTTATTTTATTTTATTTATTTATTTTATTTTATTTTATTTTATTTTATTTTATTTTATTTTATTTTATTTATTTATTTTATTTTATTTTATTTTATTTTATTTTATTTTATTTTATTTTATTTTATTTTATTTTATTTTATTTTATTTTATTTTATTTTATTTTATTTTATTTTATTTTATTCAATCTGTACTTTATATCTATATTTCAAATATTTATTTTATTTTATTTTATTTTATTTTATTTTATTTTATTTTATTTTATTTTATTTTATTTTATTTTATTTTATTTTATTTTATTTTATTTTATTTTATTTTATTTTATTTTATTTTATTTATTTTATTTTATTTTATTTTATTTTATTTTATTTTATTTTATTTTATTTTATTTTATTTTATTTTATTTTATTTTATTTTATTTTATTTTATTTTATTTTATTCAATCTGTACTTTATATCTATATTTCAAATATTTATTTTATTTTATTTTATTTTATTCAATCTGTACTTTATATCTATATTTCAAATATTTATTTTATTTTATTTTATTTTATTCAATCTGTACTTTATATCTATATTTCAAATATTTATTTTATTTTATTTTATTTTATTCAATCTGTACTTTCTTATTTAATATTCTACTATTTATTTTATTTTATTTTATTATTTTATTTTATTTTATTTTATTTTATTATTAGTTGTAGTAGTTTTAACAGTATGGATTACTATTTACTTTTTAAAATTTATATAAATTAATAAATTTTTATTAACTATTAACTATTAATAATTATTAAAAAAAAAAATTTTTTTTTTTTTTCTTTTTTTTTTTTTTTTTTTTTTAATTTGTTTTTGAACAGATAAAAATAAAAAAAAAAAAAATAAAAAATATTAAAATTTAATATAAAGAATAAATAAATATCAGAAAAAAAAAAACCTATATATAAAATATAAAAAAACAATAAAAACAAAACAAAAACAAAAAAAAAAAAAAAAAGAAGAAATAGGAAGAAATATATATATATATTTTAATTTTTTTTATTAATATTATTTTTAATTTAAAAATTATAAAATATCATATTAAATTACTATATATAATAATCTAATTTATTTTTAATTATTTTTTTTTTTTTTTTTCAATTGATTATCTTTTTGTTTATTTAAAGGTTGTTACGGTTATAAGAATTGAAATAAAGGGTTAATAACATTTATATATAATATATTTTATATATATATATATTATATATTTTTTTTATTTATTAATTTTTTTTCTTTTTTTCTTTTTTTTTTTTTTTTTTTTTCTATTTTTTTTTTTTTTTTTTTTTTATTCATAATTAATATTTATTATAACCAGAATAATTATTATTCATATTTTGATAGTTATTATAATTTATGGAGGTACCATAACTGGAACCGTAGTTGTTATTACCATAATTATTAGGATAGTTTGAAACTCCGAAACTTAAGGAAGCATTATTATAAAAATCTTGAAGAGTATTACTTTGGTAACTGTTGGGTAAACTATTTGGATAACTATTGCCACCACTATTGATGTAGGTTTCACTATCATTATAATCGTAGATTTGAGGAGCAATATTAGAAATGGTAGAATGTTGAGATTTATTGGTATAACTATAACCACTAACATTATATGATCTTTTAGAAGAATTATTTAAGGTAGAGTTCTTTGAACCTCTAGATCCACTACTATAAGGATCTGAATTCTTCAATTTATAAGATATTTGATTTCTTACATTTCTTGAATTATTAGCACTATTTAATTTATTTGCCTTTTTTACCATACGAATACCATAATAAATTAAGCCAGTAATTACTATAACACCAATTATACCAAATGCTACTAATATAAGTGGACCACTATTTCCTCCTTTACCCTAATAATAAATAAATTATTATTGTTATTATTATTTATTAAAAATAAATATAATTAAAAATAGTAAATAAGGAAAATAAAAAAAAAAAAAAATTATTAGAATTATGTTTTCAATTAATAATTTATTTTTTAAGTCTTTTTTTTTTTTTTTAATATTTAATAAAACTTTTTTATTAAACATATTTTTTTTTCATTTTTATTTTTGTTTTTATTTTTTTTTTTTTTTTGGTTTTTTTTTTGGTTTTTTTTTGGTTTTTTGATAAAAGAAAAAAAAAAAAAAAAAAAAAAAAACTACACACATATTTATATTATATAAATAGTATATTTATAATTTTATTTTAAATTTATTTATTATTTTATTTTAATTATATATATATACATTTTTTTATATTACTTACTCCTTCTTTTTGTTCCTTCGTTGTACCAGCTTTACCATTGGAAACATCTTCTTCCATTTGATATTTTTTATTAGGATTAACAAATTTAAGAGGACTATTAAAGCTATTTAAATTGATGGCAAAGGAATAGTCCTTACTAGCCTCTGGTATACCAACAATACATTCTGAAAAGGAACCATCTTCCTTATAGTTATAAAAAATATTTTCGGTATTACTATTAAATATATTAATACATTCTTCCTTGGTGATTCCTTGTTTTTTTATACTTTTAACCGTTGAAATAGTAAATGAATCACCATTTAGTTCACTATCTGAATATTTAAATTTTAAAGTGACGTTATCGTCTTTAGGTAAATCATAAAATTTACAAGATTTATCTACAAGGTTATATTCTACTATATTACAACGACGGCTACCAACTTCAGTGCATTGTTTAAAACATTGTAGTGGTTCATCAGCATAGACAGGATCGATATTATTTAAAGACTCTTGGTCCTCCTTTATCAGTTTAGCATTATCTATAACTATGTAATTTGAAAATAATGATCTTTCTTCTGGTATAAATTCTCTTTTAAAATACATTTTTTTTTTTTTTTTTTAAATTATATTATATGAATATATGGAGTTTTATATATAATATATTGTTTATTTTATTTATATATATAAATTATTATTATTATTATTATATTATTCTTCTTTGGTGTGTAAAATATGATTTATTTAATTTAAAATATTATTGTACAAATATTTGAAATAAAAAAAAATAAATAAAGATTGAATTATTTATTGCATTGGTATGTTTTTATTTTGATCTAATTTACTTTTTTAGATTTAAATTAATTTTTCTATATTCTATGACATTTATTTTAACTTTTATTTTTTTTTTTTCTAATTCTATTATCTTTTTAAAGAATAGGAATAGTATTATTTGTTATTTATATATATATATATATATTTTTTTTTTTTTTTGTAAAATGAAATACTTTTTTTCTTATTTTATATATTTATATACAATTAGTATTTCATATATTTTAAATATTTGTTACTTTTTTATTTTTTTGAATTGTATTCGTTTAAAAGTTCAATATTTTTTATTATTATTTTTTTTTTTACATGAAAAAAAAACAAATGTTAAATAAAACACTAAAAATAAAATTTATTAATTAATTTTAATTAATTTTATTTAACACTATACTCAAAAAAAATAAATAAATATTGTACTTAAATAAAAAAAAAAAAAAAGAAAAAATAAATAAATAATAACAAAGTTCTAATTATCTTTAAATATTTTAAATGTAAATAAGAAAAAAAAATAGTTTGGAAAATAAAATAAAAAAAAAAAATTTCTTTAAATTTATATAAAATTTTAATTGAGATAAAAAACAATAAAAAAATAAAAAAATTTTTTTTTCTTTTTTTTTTTTTTTATTTTTTTAATATATATTTAATTTAATTTATTAATTTATTAATTTACCAAATAGAATAAACTTTAATTGTTAATTAAATTTTTAAACAAATTAAAATCAACTTTTTTAATTTTTTTTTTTTTGTTAAACAATTGAATTTATTAAAATTTCCTTTTTTATTTTTCATTTTTCATTTTTCATTTTTCATTTTTGAATAGTAAAAATAAAATAAAAATAAAAAATTTTTTATATTTATAATATATATTAGTTTATATTTATGGCTATAATATGATATATATGCGTAATATAATCATATTATAATAAATAATTTGTGTATTCCAAGAAAAATGAAAAATTATTCAATAAATTTTTATGTAATCTTATTTAATAATAAAATAGGCTTTATATAGAAAATTATTCTTTTATATATAATATAAATATAAATTACTTTATAGAAATATATAATATATGATATATTATTGTTTATATAATCAATACTAAATATATATTAAATATTTATTTTTTTATTTATTTTTATATTATTTATTTATTTATTTTTATATTTTTATTTATTTATTTTTATATTATATATTTATTTATTTTTTTATTTTTATTTATTTATTTTTATATTTTTATTTATTTATTTTTATATTATATATTTATTTATTTTTATATTATATATTTATTTATTTTTATATTATAAGATATTATATTATTTATTTTTTATATTATTTATTATTTTTTATATTATTTATTATTTTTTATTGAATAAATATCAATATGAATAACTGAATATTTAGAAATAATTAAAATAATAGAAAATAAAAAATAAAATAAAATAAAAAAGAATAAAATAAAATAAAATAAATCGATAAAAATATTAATAATAATTAAAAAATAATGGAAGAAGAAGAAATAATAAAAATAATTATTAAGAAATAATAATAATATAAGGAAAATAAATAATAAATAAGGAAAATAAAAAATAAAAATAAAATGAAAAACAAAATAAAAATAGGAATATATTTAGAAAAGATTAGTCAAAAATTGACCATAAAAAATTAAAAAAGAAATAAAAATTAAAATAAAAATAAAAAATAAAAATAGGAATTATTTTTATAATTGTTATTTTTCCCTCATTATTAAAATTACTAATATAAACTATAAAATATAGAAAATAAAAATATAAAAATATAAAAATATAAAAATATAAAAATATAAAAATATAAAAATATTATTTTTCTTTTGATTTTGATCTATTAAAATTTATACTAAAATATAAATATAAAAATCATATTCTATTATAATAATAGTATTACTATTACTATGGTTAAAAAGTTATTTAAATCTTATTAAATTGTTTCTATTAATAACATTTTAATTTCATAATTCAACTTTCTCAAAAAATTTTAATGATCATGGATAAAATTCTGTATGAAATGTTTATAAATAGAATAGAAAAAAATAAAATAAAAATGAAAATAAAATAAAATTATAATAAATAAAAAACAATAAAATTATATTAAATAAAATAAAATAAAATTATAATAAATAAAATATAATAAAATTATAATAAATAAAATAATAATTATTATTATTATTATTTATTAGTATTATTCTTTTAATAATTTATTTAAAAAAAATGGAATATGAAAATAAATAAAAAAAAAAAAAAAAAGATGAACCATTAAACTGGCAGAATCTTTAATTTGACATGTTTATAAAATGTTGAATGGTGAAATTTTGTTTCATAAAAAAAAAATAAATAAATAAATAATTATATATATATTATTTATTATAATATTTATTATATATCTATATTATATATATTATATTTTATATCTATATATTATAAATTTATTCTATTATATATTTCATATTTTATATTTATTTTTCTAAAAACTGAAAGTAAAAAAAATTTATTTATTTATTTATTTATTTAACAAAAAAAATAAAAAAAAAAAAGTTGACTATTTAATTAATTATTATTAAATAAAAATATTAATTAAAGTTTAGTGTCACATAATATAGAGATATTAATGGCTTATTTTTATATTAAAAAATAATTTCATTTTTATTTATTGACATATTAATATTATAGATATTAAAGAATATATTATCCTACATTATTATATATATTAATTTTTATTTATATATATCATTCTATTATACTATTATATAAATTTAACCATTTTATGTCATATATAATATATTAGTTATGTATCATTTTATTTAAATTAAATTTAAAGTTTTTCTCCCTTTTTTAATTTAAAAAAAAATAAAAAAAATTTTTTTTTAAAACAGTTGAAATATGAAATAAAAAATAATAATAATAATAATAATAATAATAATAATAATAAATAATAAATTATATGTAATGTATAAAATGATATTTTTTTTTTGGACTTTCTCACATGATTTCTACATCATTGGTAGGTCACATGAATGTATTTTAAGGAACAGGTCCTTACATGTCTTATCATTTTGACGTCGACGCTCTACTACCTCAAAGAGGTATTTAAAGTACTATAGGCATGGTCCCCAACAGATTACGAAAATCCGAACTGACCGTCATACCACCCACCCCTCTATCATCGGGAATAGCAGAAATCTTAATTAGTTTTTGGAGAGGGTATAATTAAGGAAATTGACCATATTATTTACAATTTGGATATAACTTAAGTATCTAGACAGGTTTGTGCCGTTTTTCCTAAATATGCCCAAAACACTTTAGTTTTGACCAGAGTCCAAATCACCCACAAATCAATCATACTTAATCCAATATACTTACCTGTAATTGCTCTATCAACGCATTATCATAAAAACCCGAAGGGAAAACTGATATAAAATGATATAAATGACATGAATAACATGAAGGAGTGATAATAAATAAATAAATAATAATAAGAAGAGTATTTATTAATAAATAATAAATAATAAATAATAGATAATAGATAATAAATAATAAATAATTAGAAGAGTATTTATTAATAAATAATAAATAATAGATAATAAATAATAAATAATAAGAAGAGTATTTATTAATAAATAATAAATAATAAATAATAAAAAGAGTATTTATTAATAAATAATAAATAATAAATAATAAAAAGAGTATTTATTAATAAATAATAAATAATAAATAATAAAAAGAGTATTTATTAATAAATAATAAATAATAAATAATAAAAAGAGTATTTATTAATAAATAATAAATAATAAATAATAAAAAGAGTATTTATTAATAAATAATAAATAATAAATAATAAAGAGTATTTATTAATAAATAATAAATAATAGATAATAAATAATAAATAATAGATAATAAATAATAAATAATAAATAATAAATAATAAGTAATAGATAATAAATTATAAATAATAAGAAGAGTATTTATTAATAAATGACTGAATAATAAATAATAAATAATAAATAATAAATAAATAATTTGAAATAACATGAATAGGAATAAGAATAAATATATTATTATATAGATTAAGTGTATGTTAATTTTGAATGGTTCATATTCCATATACAGAAAATAAAATGATATTGGATGAACGACCAATAAAAAATTTTTTTTAAAAAAAAAAAAAGGAAAATTTTTTACATATCTAAATAAATGAATGAATGAATAAATAAATGTCTAAATAAATCATATCATATTATATCATATTATATTAATATAATGATGATCAAATTAAAAAAATAAAAGTTTATAGCTATTTAATTTGAATACCTAATCCTTAAATTCTAAAACATTAAAAAATTCTAATGATGATACTCTGAAATTTATTTCATTGAAAATTTTTTAAAAAATTAAATTAAAAAAGAAAAATAAAAGAATGAATTTTTTTTTTTATATTTTAAATTAATATATGTTATAGGTGTTACATGTGAAGTTATCATTGTTATACATGTGAAGTAATCATAATTTATTTTCGAAAAGTTTTAAATTTTTTTTTAAAATTATTGGTATCTTATTAAATAAATATATATATATATATATTATATAAATATAATAATAAAATTAAAAATAAAATAAAAAATGGTTGGTATTACAGAAAAAAGAAAAAAAAAAAAAAAAAAAAAAGAGAGTATTTTTTTTAATTTTAATTTTTAAAATGTTTTACTTTCTTCTCCAATTATAAAATATTTTGTTTTTTTTTAAAACGTTATTGAATTTAATAATAATAATAAAAATAAAAATAAAATAAAGAATACTAATACTAATAATAATAGTAACGGACAAGATAAATTAATACTATTAATTTTATTTATATTTAATTCTTAATGATAGTATTGAAACAAACTTTTATCAGGGTGAGAAATTATGAAAATTTATATGAATGAAGGAATAAAAAAAAAATAAATAAAATAAAATAGAATAAAGGTTTTCATATTATTATTTATTATTATTATTATTATTATAATTATTATTATTATTATTATTATTATTATTATTATTATTATTATTATTATTATTATTATTATTATTATTATTATTATTTTGTTTCATTTTTGATTTTTTTTTTGTGAAGGTATAAAATGTTTAAAAATATGAAATTTCTAAGAAATCATAATATATCAGACATAAATAATATTATGATAATAATATATTATTTATTAATTGTTTTAGATATATTTAAATATAATCTAATATATAGATGTAATTGTAACAGATTGATCTTTAATAATAAAAAAATTTTTTTTTTCAAGTTTTTAAATTTTTAAAATTTTTAAAATTTTTAAAATTTTAAATTTTTAGTTTAGTTCAGTCAAATTATATTATTAATGGAATATTTTTTTTTTGTCTTTTGATTTTTCTCATTTTATTTGCTGTATATTTTTATTTATATAATAATATAATAATTAAATAATAATTATAAATATCTATTTATTATTTATATTTATGAATTATTTATTTATAATTTTTCTTTTTATTTATTTTTTTTTTATATTTATTATTAATATTTATGAATTATTTATTTATAATTTTTCTTTTTCTTTTTTTTTTTTCATATTTATATTGCTTAAATATTAATTGATTATTCAATTTAAAAATAGAAAAAAAATATTAATAAAGAAATAAATAATAAAAAAAAAGAAATGAATAAAAAAAAAAATAATAAATGAAATAAATGAATCCATAAATATAAAAATAAATTTAATAAAATTTAATAAAAATTTTAACCAATATAATCAATAAAAAATTAATAGCAACAATAGAGATATAAATAAATCACTATATATCATATCAATTAATTAATTACTAAATACTATATATCATCAATTAATTACTAAATACTATATATCATCAATTAATTACTAAATACTATATATCATATCATATCATATTATATATATTTTTTAGTATATTCTAAAAAAAAAAAAAAAAAAAAAAAAAAAAAAAAAAAAAGAAAAAACTATTTTAATATTGATCTATTTATTATTAATACTTTTAGTTAACTATTGAAGGAAACCAATATCAATGGTAGGCACAAGTTAAATCGCTTAAGTTGTAGTTACACCAATATTATACATACAATATACATAATTATTCGTTGCGTTGCATAAAGCGACGTATAGGGAAGGCTTTTCCATATTAAGTCTTGTTAAACAAAAAAAAATGTAATTATTATTTTAAATTATTTTAAATTATTTTAATTGTTATAATATTATTGTAGTTAATTGTGAGCAATAAAGTTTATTCTTTATTTTTTTTTTTTTTTTTACTTTTAAATTACCAATGATAATAAATAAGAAAAATAAAAAATTATTTTTATTTTATTTTTTTATCTATTTTAATCTATTTTATTCTATTCCATTTTATTAATTTTAATAAAATAATAATTTTTATTTTTATTTAATTTTTCTTTTTCACTTATTCCATTCCATTTCCATTCCTTTTTTTTTTTTTATTGTTTCTTATTTATTATTATTGCTTTTTATTATTATTATTATTGCTTTTTTTTTTTTTTTTTATTGTTTCTTATTTTATATTATTATTATTATTTTATTTTTATTATTATTTTTTATTTCTTTTTTTTTTTTTTTTTTTCCTATTGTTTCTTAATTTTTTTTTTTTTCCTATTGTTTCTTTTTTTTTTTTCCTATTGTTTCTTAATTTTTTTTTTATTTCTTGTTTATTATTTATATATATTATATTTTAATTTCCCTTTTTTCCGTAAATTAAAAAAATAATAATAATAGATTATAATAATAATAATAAATAATAAAAAGTCCCCCCTTCTTTTAGTTCAATACTCTAATCATTGTTTATATATTAATTTTTTCATTAATTTAATTAATGGTTTTGTTTTAAAGTTTTTTTTTTTTTTTTTTTTTTTCAATTTTTACATTACATGTCATTTCATATTTCATTTATATAAAATTAAAAATAAAATAAAAAATATATATATATATATATATGAAATTAATAAATAAAAAGGAATAATAATAATAAACAATAATAATAATAATAATAATAATAATAATAAAATAAATTAATAAATAAATATAAATAAATAAATATATAAATAAAAAATTTTTTTTTTTTTTAAAGAAATTGGTTGCCGTTTAAATTTATAATAACTTATATTAATTTATTTATTTATTTATATTAATTAATATATGTTTATTAATATATATTTATTAATTTAATTTTATTGATTTAAATTTATTAATTTATATATTATTGTTTTCCAATACATTGTTGGTTAATGACTCTGTATATGTATATGAATTATAAAAATAAATTAGTATTAATGTATTGCATATACATAAATATAATACAATATATACAATTAACTATTATATATGAATATATTATTATATATGAAAGTTAATAAGATATATATATAAATATATAAATACTATATAAATAATATAAATAAATACTAAGATTTTTTATTTTTATTTTTATTTTTTTTTTAATTTTCAACAAATTTTAAATGCATTAAATAATACTTTTGAAGCATAATAAATAAAAATTGAATTCATAGAATAATTATATTTTATTGCATTTTTTTTAAATAAATGAATAATTATTATTTTAAATAAATATATAAATGAATTAAACAGTATTTATTAAATAAATAAATAAATAGAAAACCAAAGAATAAAAAAATTATTTTTTAAAAAAAGATAGAATTATATTTATATCCATTTATATTTATATTTATTCTTTCAATTTATATATATATTCTTTTTTTTTTTATATATATATATTTTTTTAAATAAAATGCTATAAAGATTATAAATTTATGGAATTCAATATTCTTTTTTTTTTTATTTTTATTTTTATTAATTTTATTAATTTATTTTCTTTTTCTAAAAAAATTTTTTTATTTTATTTTTTTTAAATTTCTTTTTTTTAATATTCTAAACTGCAATTTTAGGTTTCCTTTTTTTGATTCAACCTAAAAAAAAAAAAAAGAAAAAAAAAAAAGAATATTATGATGATGAATGTGAGATTAAGAAACTTGAAACCCGAAAAAAGAAAAGAAAAAGAAAAAGCTATTAAATTACACAATTAAACTATTTTAACACTAATTTAACACTAATTTAACACTAATTTAACACTTTCTTATTTCATTCAAAAAAAAAATAATAATAATGATAATGATATTGTATTATATATAATATATAATATTAAATAGTTCATATTAATCTATATTTTATATAACTACGAATAAAAAAGTTTATTTTTTTATTTTTATTTTTTATTTTTCAAGTAATATTAATAAATAAATATTAAATAAATATTAAGTAAATAAATAAAAGATGGTTTATTAACATTTAATTAAATTTAAATTAATAGATAAAACTTTATGAAACAAAATTTTCTTTTTTTTTTTTTTTGATTTTTTTTGGATAGTCTTTTGTTCCTTTTCTTTTTTTTTTTTTTTCTATTTAGAAAAAAATAAACTTTTTTATTTAAAAATTTATATTTTTTAAAAATTAATTTTTTAATAAATATTAAAGTTTTATTTTAATTTTATTTTAATTTTATTTTTTATTATTTTAATTTTATTATTTTATTATTATTTTAAATTTCTTTTTTAAAAAATCAGATCAATTCCTATTGAAATTGAAATTTGAAATTGAATTTATTTTACAAATAAAACTTTATTTACTAATCTTTTTATCTTATTATCTATTTTATTATTGATTATTGATTATTCATTCATCAATTAACTCTTTTTTTAATTATTTATTATTCAATTATTTATTATTTATTCTTTAAATAAAATATTTTAGCCAATATATTTTTATAATAAAAAATATTTGAAATTGATTTAAATTAAAAAATACGTTAAACTTATCCAATAAAATTATAGATTGCTATACTTTTCAAAAAAAAAAAAAAAAAAAAAGAATATATAATTATAATAAATAAAATAAAATAAAATAAAATAAAATAAATATGCTTTCTATAAATATAATTATATATAAATATTTTTATATGTATTTCAGCAGATAATTTTATTTTTTATTAATATATTTACAAATTAATCATTAGATTCTATTAATATAATAAAATATAATAATTGATTTCAACATACGGTCATATACATTATTTTAAAAAAAATTCGGAATAAAAAAAAATTGATAAATAAAACATAATTATGAAAAAAAATTTTATTAGTTTATTATTATTATTTTATATTATATCTTAAATAAAAATTTTTTTATTATTATCATTATTATTATTATTATTTTATATTATATTTCCCATAGTATTAATAAAGAAATAATATTCATCCTATTTAAATAATTATTAATTATTAACTCATTTTTTACTAAATAAAATATTTTTTTTCCTCAGATTTAGTGAAGATAGTCTTTTTTATATAATATGAATAGCTTTATTAAATAATAGGTAATAATTTACTTTTTTTTTTTTATCCATTTATTTATTATTTATTACTTTATTTAATGTTTATTATTATTTTATTTATTATTTATTATTATTTTAATGTCTAATATAAAATTATTTAAAATAAATTTAATTATTAGCATTACAAATTTATTAATAAAAATTTTTATAGAAAGAGAAAATAAAAATTATATATCAACACATTAAAAAAAAAACTTTTTCATATTTAAATTTTAATGTTCCTTTTTCTTTAATTGAATTTATAGAGTGACATAAATTTATTTTGTCACGTTATGTTCATCGTTAAAAATTCTTTATAGCACGTGATTATATGTAAATTTATTTTATTAGTCATTTAAGTTTTTATAATATTTTGTATAAATTATAAATTAATGAATATTAAATTATTTTTTATAATTAATTATTACAAATTTAATCCATGATACAAATGATAGTGATTAATATTTTTTTTTTTATTACATAAATTGCCATTATTACAAATTCAATATTCAATATACTAATTTGATAAATAAATATTATTTATTAATATAACCAAAAAAAAAAAATATTGCCATCTAATTCTTATTTTATTTATTTTTATTTTTTATTTTTTTTTTTCTACTTATTCTTTATAATAATTAATAGTTAAAAGTTTTCCAATTTCCTTTTTTTTTTTTTTTTTTTTTTTTTTAAATTTTTATTATATATTTTTAATATTTTGTATCTATTTATTTCTTAATATTTATATATAAACTTTTATTTTTTTCTTTTTCTTTTAAATCTCATTAGCAATGTTTTATTTGTTTATAATTCTTTAGAAAAATAAAATAAAAAAAAAAATAAAAATAAATAAAATATAAAAATAATAAAAATATATATAAATTGTGCCCATCTCTAAATATTTATTTCTCATAGAAAAGAAAAAAAAAAATAAATATATATATATATATATGTATAAATGTTTTAATTAAATACTAATAAAAAAAAATAATACTTTTTTATTAATTATTATTAATTATTATTATTAATTTTATTAATTATTAATTATTAATTATTAGTAATTATTAGTAATTTTTTCAATTTTAGTAATTATTATTTAATTCTTCTTTTTTTTTTTTTTTTTTTTTTTTTCATCATTATTTTCTTTTGTTATTATTTTTTTTATTTATTTTATAAAAATAAATAAATAAATGAAAAGAAAAGTACAAAAGTTAATAATCACAACAACAGACAACAACAACAAAAATATATATAATAAATTATATATAAAATAAAATTAAAAATTTAAAGTTAAAAATTAATAAAAAAAAATAAAAAATAAAAAAGTTTTATTAAATATTTTCTTAAATGGCTTTTTTTTTTTCTTCCTTTTCTTTATATTGTATTAAAAAAAAAAAAAAAGTGAGAAATAAAAATAAATAAATAAATAAAAAAAACAAAAAAGGTTTAAAAATAAGTCTATTCATTATTGATATTATGAAGAATGATTCATAGGAGTCGTTATTAATTATTATTAATTAAAGTCTTTATTTTATTTATAATAAAATTTTTTTTACTGGTAATAGTATATCTTTATTTTTATTATTTTATTATTTAATTATTTTATTATTTTTTATTATTATTTTATTTTATAATAAACCTAAGAAAAATAATTAAATAAGAAAATAATATTTTTTATTATATGTCTTTAATTAATTAAATTATTATTTAATTATTTAATTATTATTTAATTATTATTTAATTATTTTATTATTTAATTATTATTTTATTAATTAATTATTATTTTATTATTTAATTATTCAATTATTTATTATTAATAAAGGAAAACGAAAAAAAAAAAAAATATATATAAAATTTAAAAATACAAACAATTTCTATTTAAGTAATATTAATAATAATTTAATTATTTAATTATTTAATTTTATTTTTAATTTTAATTTTATTTTTATTTTTATTATTTTAAATTGTTTTTTTTTTCTTTCTTTCTTTCTTTCTTTAGAAATTATAAAACTTTAATTTATATGAAAATTTAAAAAAAATATTTTATATCCCTTTATGGGAAATAAATACAAGAGTGAGGGATAATATTAAAAACAAATAAAAAATCATCTTTATAAGAATTATCTTAATCATTTATTTATTTACTATATGAAAATGTATTTAAAAATAAATAATAAATAATAAATAATAAATAATTAAAAAGAGTATTTATTAATAAATAATAAATAATAAATAATAAATAATAAATAATAAATAATAAATAATAAATAATAAATAATAAATAATTAAATAAAAATTAAATATTAAATAATAAATAATAAATAATAAATAATAAATAATAAATAATAAATAATTGAATAATAAATAATAAATAATAAATAATAAATAATTGAATAATAAATAATAAATAATAAATAATAAATAATAAAAAGAGTATTTATTAATATATAATAAATAATAATAAAGAGTATTTATTAAATAATAATTAAATAATAAATAATTAAATAATAAATAATAAATAAGATTTTAAATACAAATGATAAGAATAAAATAGAAATAGAAATAGAAATAGAAATAGAATACAAAATACAAAATACAAAAAATAAAAATTTCATTATTTAATGATAAAACACTTAAAAATTTTATTCTTATTCTTATTCTTCTTTTTCTTATTTTTATTCTTTTTATGGCTACCAAAATCTTTTTTTTGTTTCATTAATAATAAGGTTTGGTACAAATAAATTAGTAGAATTTTATAAAATAATTAAATAAATATAAATCAATATAAATATATAGAAGAAAAAGATAAAGAAAGAAAACAAAACAAAACAAAACAAAACAAAAAAATAAATAAATAAAAAAAAAAAAAGGATAAAATTTAAAAAAATAAAATAAATAATAAATAATAAATAATAAATAAAATAAATAATAAATAATAAATAATAAATAATAAATAAAATAAATAATAAATAATAAATAATAATTATTAATTATTAATTATTAATAAAATTTTTTTTAAAACGTTAAAAAATAGTGAAAAATATATAAAGAAATGTTTTATTATAGTTTTTATACTTTGTTTACTTGTCAAAAGTTTTTGATAAAAAGAATAATTTAATGGTCACACTTTTTTTTTTTATCTTTATAAAATAAATAAATAAATAATTAATTAATTAATTAATTAATGGCATAATTAGTTATTAATTAATTATTTAATTATTTTAAATTTAATCTTTTCTTATTTAAAACATTTATTCTATTTGTTAGAAACTTTTTTTTTTTATTTTTTTTTTATGTATCTAAATATTAGTCATTGAGATTTAAACAACAATTTATAGGTTATTTATTAATTATTTACCTAAAAATAAAAAATAATAATTAAAATAAAAAATAATAATTAAAATAAAAAATAATAATTAAAATAAAAAATAATAATTAAAATAAAAAATAATAATTAAAATAAAAAATAATAATTAAAATAAAAAATAATAATTAAAATAAAAAATAATAATAATAATAATAATAAAATTTAAATAGACATTATAAAATCATTTGTTTCATAATAAACTTTCTATTTATTTATTTATTTATTTATTTATTTATTTATTTATTTATTTATTTATTTATTTAAAGATAATAAGAAAAGAAATCTTCTATGACTTTAGTAGTCTGTCAAAAAAAAAAAAAAAGTATTAAATCATCCCAAGTTTATCATTATTATTAATATTCATTCATTCATTTAACTTGTTTTTTATTCGTTCACTCTTAATAGTATTGAAGTAATTAAATGATAAATAATTAAATGATTATATCATAAATAATAATTAAAACAATATCATATAATTAAATCATAAATAATTAATAATAATTAAAACAATATCATATAATTAAATCATAAATAATAATTAAATGATAAATAATATCATATAATTAAATAATTAAATCATAAAATAATAATTAAAACAATATCATATAATTAAATAATTAAATCATAAATAATAATTAAAACAATATCATTAAATGAAATAAATAATTAAAAAAAGTTTGTATCATACTTTCATAATAAAAAATATATATATATATATTATAGATATTATAGATGTCAATAATTAAATATAGAGATATGATATTAATTGATAAATTTTATTTTATTATCTATATAAATTTTATATATATTCAACTTTATAAAAAAAAAAAAAACAAAAGGATAATAAATAATTATAAAAGAAAAAAAAATTGAGATAATAAAAGTCATCAAGATTTTTAAAATGATATAAATATATAAATATTAAATATATAAATATATAAATATATAAATATATAAATATTAAATATATAAATATATATTAAAATGATATAAATATATAAATATATAAATATATATATATAGATATTATATATTATATAGTAAAAAAAAAAAAAAAAACTAATTCATATAAAAAGTTTATATGTATTCAATTTATTTTTATTATGATAAAATTTTATTCGACTGGTCAAAATTAATAATTACACATTGTCATCATAAACTATTTATTTATTTATTTATTAATTTATTATTAATAGTATTATTTATTTATTATTTATTATTATTTAATTATTATTAATAGAATTATTTAATCATTATTTATTTATTTATTTAATTACTATTAATAGAATTATTTATTTATTATTTATTATTTATTTATTAATAGAATTATTTAATTACTTAAATAGTTATTTATAATAATAATAAATTTTGGTTTCAGAACGGTCATAGCCTAATCAGAGCCAATTTATAATATTCTGATTTAGTATTTTTAAAATTTATAAAAAAAAAATAAAATAAAATAAAATAAAAATTAATATAATTAATAATTAATTAATAATTAATAATTAATAGTTAATAATAATTAAAATAATTAAAATAATAATAATAATAATAATAATAATAATAATAATAATAATAATAATAAAATTATTTTAATAGTTTAAAATATTTAAAACTTTAATTTTTTAAAAGTATAAATAATAATAATAATAATAAAATTGAAACAATGTTAATGATTATTGAATCATCAGAACGTTGAATACATCTTTCGGTTTAGGATTATCTCTTTCATTTCTTTCATTTCTTCATCTTGCCAATTAATTCTAATCCAATCTAAGTTTATTTTATTATTATTTTATTTTATTATTACTTTTTTTTTTTCTTAAAACTTTAAAAAAATTAGAAACTTTTTAATTTATTTTCATATTTTTTTTTTCCACATTTCATTTTTTTTTTTTTTTAATTTT
Source organism: Neocallimastix lanati (nom. inval.) (assembly GCA_016946835.1). Classification (NCBI taxonomy): domain Eukaryota; kingdom Fungi; phylum Neocallimastigomycota; class Neocallimastigomycetes; order Neocallimastigales; family Neocallimastigaceae; genus Neocallimastix; species Neocallimastix lanati (nom. inval.). Next base: position 354,940 of record JACVTC010000039.1, on the reverse strand, counting down.
TTAACTTTTATTATTATAAATTGATTTTGACATTTGAATAAAAAAAAAAAAAAAGTTTCTTCCTTTTTAAAAGTTTATTTAATATAAAAATTAATATATAAATATATATATTTATTTTTATATTATTTAAATAAATAAAAAAAAAAAAAAAAAAAAAAATAAAGTAAAATAAAAAATAGAAAATTTGTGCTTGTTTGATATTTCTTATTTAAATATTAAATTAACCCTAATTTTTTATTATATAATTTCTTATAATATAAGAAAAAAAAGACTTTAATATCATAACTAAAAAATAAGATAAAATAAAAATAAAAATAAAATAAAACTAAAAAAATGTTTAATAAAAAATATATATAAAATAAAAATAAAAATAAAAATAAAATAGTTAATAATAAGAATTATAATGTATATACTTTTGATGGATTCTTCTTATTATATTTAATGATGATCGTCATCATAATTAGTTATTATTAATTATTATTATTCATTCTTTTTTTATATATTTATTTATTGTTTTTATTATTATTACAACAAGAATTCAAAGTAATGAGATCAGTTTATTAAAATTATACTAATCAATATATATATATATATACATATAAATAAAAGAGTGTGATATTCTATTCTCTGTTATTTTACATATTTTACCGTATTTAAAAGTTACAAAAGTACTATAGATATTGGAGGTGAATTAATTTAAAAATGAATAAGCTTTTATATTTTATTTTTGTTTTTTTATATTTTTTATTTCTATATTTTTATATAATATATATTTCTATATTTCTATATTTCTATATTTCTATATTTTTATATTTCTATATTTTTATATTTCTATATTTTTATATTTCTATATTTCTATATTTTTATATTTCTATATTTTTATATTTCTATATTTTTATATTTCTATATTTCTATATTTCTATATTTCTATATTTTTATATTTCTATATTTTTATATTTCTATATTTTAATGATTCTTATTTATATTGTTATGAATGAAACTCTTTTGTAACACCTGAACTTTTTTTATTTCAATTTTTTTTTTTTTTTTTTTTTTTTAAGTAACGGACGGTCCCTTTTATTTATTTATTTATTTATTTATTTATTAAATATCTATATAAATATATCCTATTTAATACAATTTAATATAATATAATATATATTTAATATAATTTTATCATATTATTATTATTATTATTATTATTATTAATTTATCATCTTTTTTTTTATTTTTTATTTTTTTTTATTTTTTTTTTTTTTTTAATCATTTATATATTTTTTATATTTTTTATATTTAAATATTTTAAACATTTTCTAAATATATATATATTTTTTTATTTCCGGTGTGTACCGCCTTATGCCCCCCTCAAGACATGGGAATATTAAGGTAGTCACCACCACACTTTGTTAAATAAATTACAGAAATATTAAAAAAAGTATTTTATTTAATAAAAAAAAAAAAATTTTTTTTTTTATATTCATTATTAATTAAATTGATTAGGGATAAAAACCTATTTATCTATTTGTCTATTTATTTATTTATTTATTTATTTATTTTCTTCTTAGACTAGATTTAAGAGAAAAAAAAAAAAAAGGAAAAAGTGTTTTATAAAAATAGTTTTTTTTTTTTTTTTTTTATTTTCATTTTTCATTTTTCTTATTTTATTTTATTTTATTTATTTTATTTTATTATATGAGTGAGTAGATTTCACTTAAAACGAATTAAATTTTAATTAAAGTAAAAAAAAAAATAAAAAATAAAAATAATAATAATAATAATAATAATAATAATCCTATATACATTCAAAATGGTGAATTTGTGTGTTAAATGTTAAATGAATGAATAATAAAAAAATAATAAATGATAATTAATTTGTTTAAATATTTTTATTATTATTTTATTTTTTTTTTTTAAAAAAAAAAAAAAAAAGCCCATTGTGAATCCAATTTTTTGCATTTTATGTATGCATGTATGTATCATTAATGTGAAATTTTTTCGTTGGTCATAAAAAGGACCATCAGACCATTTGATGGACTGTCGACTCTTGACTATCTCACTATCTCTCTATCTATCAATATTTTTTTTTATATTTCATTATTTCATTTTTTTATTTTATTTTATTTTATTATTATTTTTTTTTTTTTTAATTTATTTATTATTTGTATTACCGCTTATTTATTCATTTTATTTCTTAATTTATTTATTATTTATATTACTATTTATTTATCTATTTATTCATTTAATTATTTATATTATTATTTATATTATTATTTCGTTAATTTGGAATGTCATAGTTGTTAGAGAATGCGGTGGATGGGCGACAAGTGGTAAAAAAAAAAATAAAAAAAAAATTTTTTTTTTTTGTATTTTTTTATTTATTTATTTATTTATTTATTTATTTATTTAAAGTTATTAAATAATTTTCTTATTGACCCATCAA
>JACVTC010000039.1:267500-345000 GCA_016946835.1 Neocallimastix lanati (nom. inval.) | reverse complement strand
ATTATTTAATAAATATTAATTTATTTTTATTTTACTTTTTTTTTTTTTTTTTTTTTTTTATAAAAATAAAATTAATAAATTAATTACGGATAAAATTTTTTTTTTTTAAATGTTAATTTATTTAATAAATATATGTATTTTTTTTAATTATTATTTATTTAATTTATTATAATTATTATTATTTATATATATATATATATTTTTTTTATTTTTTTTATATTTTTTTGTATATTTTTAATCTCCGAAGTTGAATGCTTTTTTACTACTTCAAATAACTAAAAAAAAAAAAAATGAAATAAAAAAAAGAAAAAATAATTGTTGCACAACAAAAAAAAAAATAAATATATATATAATTTCTGGAACGTTTATTAAAATGTATAGTTTTGTATAATATATGCTAAAAACCATATTGATTTAAATATAAAAATAATATAAAAATAAAATAAAATAATAATATAATTAATTAATAGTCACGTGATATACATATATATATAGTGTTTTAACATATATATAAATGTTAAAAAAGAAAAGAAAAAAAAATTAAATAATAATAATAAATGACTATAGATTATAAATTTATTATAAATTCTTAAGTCATTTATTATTATTATTATAATTTTGATATATTATAAGGACTTATTATATACAATATTGTATTAATGTTTTTTTTTTTTTTTTTTTTTTTTTTTTTTTTTTTATATTGTTGTCGTTATTGCTTTATATATATTCTATTAAATTGATTATTATTCATAATTATAAATTATAAATTAATGTTATAAAAAAAATATATATATATATATATAAAATAAAAAAATACTTGTCAATATAGACCATTAATAAACTTTTTTTTTTTTTTTTTAAATATATATATATACTTTATGAGTTTTAAAGATAAATCATTTTTAATAGTTTTTTAAATCAAATTTTTATTTAATGCTGTTTATTATATATATATATTATATATATATATATATATTTGATTCTCTTTTTTTTTTTTTTTTTTTTAATTTTTTTTATTTTTTTTTATTTTTATTTTTATTTTTTTTTTTTTTTTTTTTGTTATTAAAAATAATAATATTTTAATTTATTAGATTTTATTACATTGAATTACTATTAAAATTCTATTCTTTTATTTATTTTATTTTATTTTATTTTATTTATTTATTATTATTATTATTTTTTTTTTTAATTTTATATATTATAATTATTATTATAACTGTTAAGAAGTAAAAAAAAAAAATTTTTTTTTTTGAGACTATGAAAAATATTCAGGCATTTCCTTTTATTATTTATAATTTATGTTTTTTATGTTTTATTTCATGTGTAATATATACATAGAAAGAGAAAGAGAGATAATGATTTATGAAATAAATAAATATATATAATATAAAAATTAGTTAATTAAGGTCATTAAATATAAGAGAAGTACAAAGAAAAAATTAATAATAATAATAAAATAAAAATAAAAATAAAAATAAAATAAAATAAAAATATTATATTATATTTATTTTATGTTATAAATATTATTATTATTATTATTATTATTTATATATTTTTTGATTTTTGATTTTTTTTTTTTTTTTTTTTTTTTTTTTGATTTTATTTTTCCTTTACCTTTTCTTTATCAAGAAGTTCTGTATTGGTTCCAATATCTTCTATATCATTAATTTCTTTATTCATAATATTTTCAGTTGCATCTTGGAAGAGATCATCATTACGACGATTATCCCGATTATCAAACTCTGAAGTATTAGGTTTTTCTCTTTCATTATCTGGACATTCTGCAAAGACGTTAAAAAAACGTTCTAAATTAGGACCAACTTCCAAAATACTTGCTTTATTACCACATCTATAACAATAATTAGGTGCTGACCATACAGTTGAAAGCATATCATCATATAAAATCTTTATATTTATATATAAATTGTCAGATAAATGAAATAAAGCAATAATATAAATAATAAATAAATAAATAAATAAAATTAATAATAATAATAATAATAATTAAAATTAATATTATATAAAAGTATTAAATATTTGGTTATATAATGTTATATATTCATTAAGTATTTTTTATTATTATTATTATTATTATTATTATTATTATTATTTTTTTTTTTTTTTTGTTTTTTTTTTTGTTTTTTTGTTTTTTTGTTTTTTTTTGTTTTTTTGTTTTTGTTTTTTATGATTTATGTATATATATATTTTTTACCTGATAACCTTCCATACAAAGTTGATGAGCACGGCAAATATGCCCTAGACCATTAATTTCTAAAAATTTTCTAGTAATTTCTCTTCCAAAGACATAACCAGCTCCACGAGGAGAAATCAAAAAGTCGCTACGATCTAAATCACTTGTAAATGAAGTTGAGTTAGGTAGTGGATCAGACCATACTAAATCGGTCATTGGTCCTTCGTGTGGTATTTCTAAATAAGGAGGAGTAAATTAATTATTATAAATTATATATTATTAATATTAATTTTTTATTTTTTTAAATATATATATTATATATACAATTAAAATAATTATAAAAAAAGTAATTACAGCATTTATAATAAATGATAATAATTATAAAATATCATAAAAATAAAATAAAAAAAAGAGATAAAATGAATTTTTTATTATCATTATTGCTATTGCTATTATTATACTAAATGTAATAATTGTTTATTATATTATTATTTTTATTTTTATCTTTTTTTTTTTTTTTTCACCTACCTTTAAATCTATCAATCATTTTTATTTGATCTATGGTATGAAGAGATGGACTTAAACCTCCATGAACACAAAAGATAGAATCATTAATGATAACCCCTAAACCAAGGAAATCGAACATATCTGTAAAATATTTCCATACATTAGAATTACCATATTTTCTAAAACATTCAGTATAAAAACCATATGTCTATATTTATTAAAAGATTTTTTTTTTAAATGATTATATTTTATTTATTAAATATATAATTATTTATTTAGTTTTTATGATTTAATGGTTTATACTTTCTTTTCTTTTCTTTTCTTTTTTTTTTTTTAAACAAATTTTATTAAAAATAAGTATATATATAATATTTAATATATATATCCACAATCAAATAATAAAGTATTTTATTTAATTTACTTGTGTAATACTTCTTGATTCGTGATTACCACGAATTAATTGAATACGATTTGGGTATCTTAATTTTAAACATGTAAGTAATGCTATAGTTTCAACTGAATAATAACCTCTATCAACATAATCTCCTGATATATATTTATATTATATTCAAAAAAAAAAAAAAAAAAAAAAAAAAATATATATATATATATATATATAAATATATAATAATATTGGTATTAAATATATTAAAATTAATAGAAAAAAAGAATATATAAATATAAATAATTATATATATTAACAGTAATTGTATTAGTTAAGTTTTAAATTTAAATAAAATATATTTATTATGTTTCAATTTTAAAATTTTAATTAAATTAAAATGATTATCCTTATATATATATATAATATATATATATTAATACCTAAAAATACATAATTTGTATCTGGACAATATCCTCCAATTTTAAAAATTTCCAATACATCAAAGAATTGTCTTTTATTTTTCATCATTAATTTATTTTTATAAAGTGTATATAAAATTTAGCTTTTCAATATTATATACAAAATTTAATAATTCGAAATATGAAATTAAATTATATTAAAATATTTATTTATTTTTTTTTTTACCCATGAACATCACCAACTACAGTAACTGGGGCTTGAACGTATTGTACATTTCCCTCACGACATAGTAATTCTTTTGCTTTTTCACATATTTCTTTAATTGTATTTTCTGATGGTAATTGTCTATTATATAACATAGATATAAATTTATCCAAATCCCACATTTTGGTATTATTTTATTTATTTATATTAAATATTTTTAAATATTTTGGAAAATGGAAGTATATAATTGTTTATATTATTGAATATTTATTGGTATTTTGAAAGAAAAAAACAATAAAAGAAAATAAGATGAAAAATATTTATTAAATATTTAAATTACTGAAATTTCAAATTTACGATTAGAAATATTTTATTAATTGATTAATTTAAAAAAACAATATGAAATCTTAAGACAATTAATTGAGTATTTGTATATATTTAATTCTCTTCCTTTTTTTCTTTTTTATTATTAATATTTCAAAATATTATCATTTTTATTTTTGATTAAAATTTGAAATTATTAACAATGAATAAATAAAATAAATAAATTAAAACAAAAAAAATAATGGATATATATGTAATTATCTTATTAATAGTCGTTATTATTAATATGGTATTTATAAAATCTCAAAGTTCTGATAATTCTTTTTATATTTATTGTAATGTTGAATTTTGGAATTTCAATATTTATTTATATAAATATATTGATTAAATATTCTAAATGATATTAATTTATTTTTAGATTTATTTTATGAATTTCCTTTTTTAAATTAGAATGAAATTCGATTTACTGTATTTATAATTTAATATGAACCGGGTAAATAATTTAAAAACTATTTTGTTAATAAAATGTATTAAGGATAAGGATAGTATATTTATTAATATATAAATATCAAATATTATTTAAATTAAAATAATATTAGAAGTAAATATAAATATAGTTATAAAAATACATAAAACTTTGATATAATAAATTTTTTATTATTTTAAATTATTTTGTTTTAATTGTAATTACTTTAAATTTATTCAAATCATTAAATTAATCATTTATTTTTATTTTAACATTTTAGCAAAAGATTTTATTTACTATATACTGTTTTTTAATAATTTTAAATAATTAAATAAATAAATATAATTTAATAAAATAATTAATCATATAAATAAAATTAAATTGATAAAATAAATAGAAAATAGATAAATCAATTCATAAATAAATGAATATAAATATTTAATTTATACTAAAAAGAATTAACAATTATAAAATTTAATTTAAAAATAACATAAATAAATAAATAAATTTTATTTTACTACTTTTAATTATTTGTTATGTCAAAATAAAATAAATATCTATATAAATTTATATTCTCATTATATTAATAAGATTTTTAAATCTTTATGAGATTGATGATAGATTAAATGAATTAAAACTAATCTGTAATAAAATATTAGTTTATAATTGTATTTAAAAATTATTTCAGTAGTAGTAAATAAAAAAAATTTAAGAGATAAAAAAGCTTTAAAAAAAAAAAATATTAAACATTGTAATCAAAAATAATTATGAAGAAAATAGTTTATTTATATATAATAAAGTATATTTACATATTTATATAATTATATTAATTTTTTATATTTTTTATATATTTTATTTTTAAATAATAGAAATAAAAATAAATATATATTAATGAAAATTAAAATTGGTCTTTACATATTTAATGATGAATAGAAAGTTCACATCATTAATGATCAAATTAAGAAAAGATCAAGAAATTCAAAATTAATATTTACTAAAATAAGAAATAAAAATAAATAAAAAAGATTTCTATATAGTTACAGAAAGAAAATTTAAATAACAAATAAATATCCATCATTTTACTCTCATAAAAATAAATGATCAAAATAAAAAATTAACCTATCAATAAATAAAAGATTAAATGTCTCCACAGATTCATTTACTTTTTTGTAATTTTACAAAATTATGTTTTATATGTATTGTGAACTATTAAGATTGTATTTTTTTTTTTTTTTTTAAAAAAAAAATAAATAAATAAAAAGTAATTAAAAAATCAACATATATTAAATTAATTATTAACGTTTACTATTTCATGAATTTTTTTTTTTTTTTAATTCAATGATTTAAAGAAGCTACAATTCCTTTATTATTTTAGTTTGTTAACGTTATTATTATTATTAAATTCTTTTCTTCTTTTATAATTATCCATGTACCCTTTTTATATTTTTAAAAATTTATTATTGAACTAAACTTCCCAAAAAAAAAAAAAAAAAAAAAAGAATATCTTTCGAAAAGCTTTTAGGTATAAATAAATGAACAAAAACAAGAAGGTTAAATTTCAGTTCATTATAAATTTTTTGTTATTTTAATTTTTCTTTTTATATTAATTCTTAAATTTGTCTTTTTCTTTTCTTTTTATCAAGGGTTTGATTAGATTAATAATTATATCAACCTTAAAATATTTTTTTTTTAAAAAATTAATAAACATAAATATATTATCAATCTACAATTAATATTTAATTTATTGTAATTAATACCATTTTTAAATAAAATAAATTAATTAAACTGAAGCCTCCATTGTTTATTAAAAATATTTATATATGTTAAGTAGATTATATAAATAATTATCTTTCTTTCATTAAATTCTAATGCTAAATAAAATAAAATTTTATAAAATGAAAAAAAATTTTTTTTTTTTTATTTTTAATTTATATCTTGATCTAACAAAAAAAAAAGGAACTTTGTTAAATTTTCTTAATAATAGATTTCTTTCCAGTTTTTATCCCAATAGTTAGTACTATGGACAAACACACATAAGGTTTCTGGATTGACCTCACGACCACCTCCTGAATTTATATGGGTATTTTCCTCTATAAATGAAGTTGGTTGTTCGCTCGCCATGATAAGTATTCCTCTAGACTATATAATTATTAGTGAAGCACTTGATCTCTGAGAGGATTAGCGTAGGCGTTCCTCTTTCGATGATGGTTTCGAGAGATCACTGAGAAAAAGCCCGCTGTATAAAGGGGTGTATAAGGAATATCTTCCATATTAGCCTTGCTTTGAGAGAAGTCCGGACCTCAAAGAATTCAATGAGAGTCTGATATGCTTAAGGGAGTGACTAGAAGTCCTATTGTCCTCCCTTCTCCTTAATCCTAGTATAAAAAAATTATATATATATATATTTATATATATAGATAAAAATATAAAATTTTAATGAAAACAATATATTTTTTATATATTCATAATATATACATAATATATTTATATATATTATTATTATTAGTAATAATTTGATTTAAACAACCATTAACTATTAAAATGTAATTATGTAGTTATATGTATCAACCATCTTTTTATAAAACTTTAAATATTAATAAATTAAATAAGAATTTATCATTAATTTTTTAATAATGAGGCATTTGCCACATTAAAAATACATTTTCAAATACATTTATAGGAATGGATAAACTCGGAACAGATGAAAAGTTGAAAATTGATTTAAGAAAAAGTGAAATTATATATAAATAAATAAATAAATAAATAAATAAATAAATAAATAAATAAATAAATAAATAAATAAATAAATAAATAAATAAATAAATAAATAAATAAATAAATAAATAAATAAATAAATAAATAATATAAATATAAATAAATATAAATAAATGGATATAAATAGAAATAAATGTAAATATTTAAATATTATGGAGGAATCTTATTTTTTTTTTAATTAAAGGAAAATGCTTAATTATTTATTATTTAATTTACTATTAGTATTATTATTAAATTTTTTATTAAATTTTTTAAATTTTATTATTAATAAAATTATATATGAATTTTTTTTTATTTTTATCTCCTAATATATGTATTTTTCTTTGTAAAAAAAAAAAAATAATTTTGATAGATGGGTAAATTGATGTGAATTCCTATAGATTGTCAAGCAGTTTAAATTTTTAATTTTTAATTTTTATTTTTTAATTTTTGATATTTAAATTACATATATATTCATTTATATATAATATTTAGTAATAAATACAATCGATAGAAATTCTTTTGTGTCAAATAATTAGTAATGTATATAATTTAAAATAATAAGAGAGTATTAATCGATGTTAAATTAATAAAGTAATGAACGTAAAGTTTAATTTTTAATAATAAGTAATAATGTTAATAATAATGTTAATGATATTTATAAATGTATTATCTATTATTAATTATTAACCATCATTTGTTATTTGTTATTATTTATTATTATTTATTATCATTTATTTTTTAATTATTTATTATTACTATTTATTATTTATTATTTGTTATTTATTATTTATTATTTATTATTTATTATTTTTTATAAAGAATATTATAATTTATATATTAAGGAATCAAAATCTAATAATATATTTTTAATTGTTTTTATCATTGATATAATACTATAATATATATGCAATAATATAATTAATATATAATAATTAATTATCAATATATTAAATAAATTATTAAAAAAAATATATATATAATAAAAAGATTTAAATTTCTTTCTAAAAAAAAAAATAAAATAAAAATAAAATTAATATTAATAAAAAAATAAAAGAGAAAAAAAATTATTATAACTCTATTAGCAAATAATCTTGTTTTTAAAATTTATATTTTAAATTCATTTTATCAAATATATATATTATTTTTATACATATCTTAACAAATTAATAATAATAAAAAAACATATATATTTTTCAGTTATTTATTATTTTAATAAATTATTTTGAACTAAAATTTCAATTTCATTTACAATAAATTTCTTTTATAAAATAATAAAAGTACATTATTTTTTTCCCCTTTTAGAATACAACATAAATATATAAAAAATATATAAATCTGTTTAGAAAACGTCAACATATTTTATTTAATTTTTACAAACTATTTTTAAATTTATCAATATATATAAATAAATTATTTTATAAAATTTGAATATATATCAAACATTAAAAATTAACAGTAAAAATGGTTAAATTAGAAGAAGCAATATTACTTGGAACAGGTAAATTTTTATAGAAAAATTTTTTTTTTTTATAAATTATTAATAAAATTATCATTTTTTAAAAAATTGATTATATTACATATTATATACATTCCTTAATAAATTAAAAATAATATAAAATTGCAATGTAAAATAAATGAATGATATAATGAAATTTCTTTTTTCGAATATATAATTTATTTGCATATATATATATACATATATATATTTATTATTATTAAAAAATATTACATTATTATATAATTACATTATTATATATTTATTTAAATAAATTTTTAAATTAATTATAATTAAAGGTACTTCTGGTGGTATTCCAAATACCTGTTGTTTAACTGACCCGAGCAAAAAATGTAAAACATGTCTTTTATCCCAAGAATTTACTGTCAGAGATGATGGAAAAGTTTGGTACAATCCAAATAAAAGAAGAAATACCTCTTGTCTTTTACGTATTCGAATGGATGATAATTCTATAAAGTAATATAAATTATATTAAATATATGAATATTCAATTATTTTAAAATATATTAATAATAACTTGTTTTATTTTATTTTTTTTTATAATTAATTTTGAAATGAATAATATATATTTTAATATATATTTCAATAAAATAATAATAATAATAATAAAGAAATATTGTTATAGATGCTGGTAAAACATTTTATGAAAGTTCTATGGAATGGTTTAGTAAATATAATTTTAGAAGAATTGATGCTGTTATATTGACACATGGACATGCAGATGCTATTCTTGGTAAATATTTTATATAATTTAAAAAAAAAATTCAGATAATAAATAAATAAATAAATAAATAAATAAATAAATATAAAAAAAAAACAGAAAAACAAAAATAATGATAATAATAACAAAAATTCGATAATTATTATTTTCAAAGTAAAAAAAATTAATTTAAAGTTAATAATCTTTATATTTTTAATTTAAAATAAATAGGCTTAGATGATTTACGTCAATGGACTATTGGTGGTGAAAATAAAGTTCAAGAATATATACCTATATATTTAAGTGCAGAGTGCATGGATGTTGTTTCTCATACTTTTCCATATTTAATTAATAGAACTTTAGCTTCAGGTATTTATTTATTTATTTATTTATTTTATTATTTTTTTTTTTTTTAAAAAAAAGAATATATATATATAATTTATATAATATATTAAGTGGGTTTCATAATTTATTTAATATTTGACTTTTAATATTATATAAAAAATAATAATTTTATACATATTTATGTATTGGGTATAATCTATTTAAAAGGGGGTGGTGATATTTCTCAACTTCGTTTTAACGTCATTGATATTGATAAACCTTTCTATATTGATAATATTAAAATTACACCAATACCAGGTAAATATATTATTATTATTATTATTATTATTATTATTATTATTATTATTATTATTATTATTATTATTATTATCATTTTTTATGTAATAAAATGAAACATTATTAAAACTTATTTTTTTTTTATGAATAAATATATTCATACTTCATATAAAACAGTTCACCATGGTACCTTCCATGACCAACCATTTATCTGTTTAGGTTTCCGTGTTGATGACTTTAGTTATATATCAGATGCTGTTAAAATCCCAGAACCATCATTTGAAATTATAAAAGGAAGTTCAGTTGTCATACTTGATGCCTTAAGATGTAATTATTATAATTTTTTTTTTTTTTTTTTTTTTTAATTATATGTATTATAAACTTTAATATTTTACAAATATATATTATTATCATATATATATCTTTTTTTTTATATTAATAAAATATATATATAATAAATATTAATATATTTAAATTTTAAAATAAGATAATCCACATAAATCACATTTTTCAGTAGATGAAGCATTAAATGAATTAATTAATCTTAAACCAACTGGAACATGTTATTTAACTGGAATGGCACATTACTTGGAACATGAAAAACTTTCAAAAGAATTAGAAGAGAATCAAAAATTAAAAGATGCTGGTTTAACTGTTAAAGTAGCTTATGACGGTTTAAGAATACCCTTTTAGAAAAAAATTAAAATTGAAATTCCGTGCATTTCTTTAATAACATAAGCTTTTTAGTATTATTATTATTATTATAATTTATTTATTATGATTCTTCATATTATGTAATAATAATAATATTGATAATAAAACTGATAATAATAAAGAATTTAAATTAGAAAAGATAAAAATATATTAATATCTAGATATATTATGATTCATCACATATTATGTAATAGTAATAATAATAAAAATAATAATAATAATAAAAGATAATAGTAATTAAAGAATTTAAATTAGAAAAGATAAAAAAATATATATATATATATCAGTATCTAGAAAAATAGTCGAATCGTGAAGTTTTATAAATTATAATAATTACTCACCCCCCAAAAAATAAAATAAAATAAAAAAAAATTATATCTCTTTGTATTTTTTTTTTTTTTTTTATATTTTATTTTTATCTAAATTATTATTATTAAATAAAGTAAAAACTAGCAAACAAAGCAAAAAATAAAAAATAAATATATATGAAAGGAATTAATATATATATGGTTTTAAGGGGAATAAATAAAATTTTATTTTTATTTAATTTTTTAAAGAATATTTTAAAAAAGTATAATATAAATTTTTTTTTTTTAAATTGCTTTAATAGTTTGAACGAAATTATTAATAAATAATTTCTTTATTTTATTTTATTTTTTTTTTGGTTTTAATAAATTAATAAATTGATGATCAAAAATAGTATTGATAAAATTATATTTTTAAATTAATTATAAACTTTTTTTTTTTTTCTTTTTTTTTTTTTTTTAAAAAAAAATATTATTATTATTAATATATATATATATATTAATAATCAATATTTTAATCTTCAACATATAATTGAATTTTTACAGAAGGATTATTAACAGAATAGATTGACGTTATTTTTGGTGGGGGTACATTTTCATTTTCATCTATATACATAATTTCATCATTATCATCATTTTCATCTTCGTCCATTCTTTCTTTTCCTTTATTTATATATCGTCCTCCACTTACTTGTTCTTCTTCTTTTCTCTGTATTGGTGTTAAATAATCATCATCTGCTAATATCCATGGGAATTTCTTTATTTTATATTTTTTTAAAAAAAAAAAAAAAAAAAAAGTATTACTAACATTTAAATCTTTACATTATTATTATTATTATTATTATTATTATTATTATTATTATTAATTATTGTTGTTCTTTTTAAATCATATTAATACTCACTGAATTATCTGAAGATTGGGATTCACCATCTCCTTTTAGTTTAACCATAAATTGGAAAGACAAATCTTCATTCTCGTCTAATTCTAAATTAAAATTTATTAATAATATTTTTATTATTTATTATTTATTATTTATTATTTATAAAATTAAATTATTATTATTATTATTATTATTTATTGTTGTATATATTAGCATATATGAAAAAAAAAAAAAAAAAAAAAAAATTTATTAATTATTATTATTATTATTATTATTAATACCATCCATTGGTGCTCCCCAAATTCTTCTAATAAAATTATTAAACAATTTCCCTATTTCATCAATATTTAATTCTCTATCATAATTTCTATAATAATAAAATAATAAATATATATATTATCAAACATTAATACATAACAATAAATTATTTATTAATTTAAAATTTATAAAATTTCATACTTTTGTAATAAATCTTTAACAGTATATACAAAACGTTTAACTGGCTTGTCTTTATCATTTATAATCAGTATATATATATTTTCAATTAAATCCTAATTTAATTATTATTATTATTATTATTATTATTATTATTATTATTATTATTATTATTATTATTATTATTATTATTATTATTATTATTATTATTATAGTTATATAGAAAAGATTATAAAAAATAAAATTATATGAGTAAAAATTGAATAATACATTAAATATGATTTTCTTAAATATTTCTTTCTTTCAAAACTAAAATAATGTAAATTAATGTAAAATAATATAATATTTATAAAAGACGAAATTCAAACCTTTTGTAAATATGGTTTTAAAGATAAAATCACATCTCTTATATAACCATTTAATTGTGGATGACGAGACATTACAACTGGTGTACCATATTTTTCTCTTTTATCGAAAAAATCTTTTTTTTTTTTTTTTTTTTGTTATAAATAATAATAATAATAATAATAATAATAATAATAATAATAATAATAATATGTTTTAAAATAATTTTAAGTAATATTAATAAAAAATTTTTGGATTAATTATTGCTCATAATTTAAAAATATATATATGTAATATCATTAAAAAAAAAATTTTTTTTATTAATAAAAATGGAAAATGAAAAAAAAAAAAAAAAAAAAAAATAATACCTATTGGATAAACTTTAGTTACATATAATATTAAATGGGTTGAAACCTCCAATAATTCACAAAATATATCTTTTATTATTATTATTATTTTGGGTAAATACATTTTTAATATGTTACAATTATTGTAATTGATGTGAATGAGCATTAATAGAATTAAAAAATATACAATTATTAAAGGAATGAAATTATAATAATATATATATAAGAATATACATTTTTAAAAATATAAAATTATAAAAAAAATGTAAAAGAAAAAATAAAAGTTAAAATATAATTATTTAAAATAAAAAATATAAATATAAGATATATTGGATTATATTATTTAAAATAAGATAATAAAACTAATTAAAATATCTACCAATAATTTGATTTTTATTTTCAGTAATAATTGAACCTTTCGAACGATTATTATCCATTTCTTATATTTCTTATTCTTTATTCTTTATTCTTTTATTCTTTTTCCCAACTTTTTTTTTTTTTTTTTTTTTTTTTTTCTTTCTTTCTTCTTTTCTCTTCTCTTCTTCAATTTAAATTTTCAATAATTAGATTTTCAACATTTACTTTTTAAAAATTGTTTATTTATTATTTCTTATTTGGTTTCTTTTCTTTTTTTTTTTTTTTTTTTTTTTTTTTCAATATAATCTTCTATTCCAACAATCCAATAATGTATTCTTTTTTTTTTTTTTTTTTGATGACAATTATAAAAATGGAAAAAGAAAAAAAAAAAAAAAAGTATTTCTTTACAAATATTATTTAAATCCAGAAATATTTATTATTTATTATTTATTATTATCTTTTCTTTTAAAAAAAAAATAAAATAAAGTATAAAGATTGTTTTAAATTTTTATTGAGTTTTTATAAATTAATATTATCCGAAATTTGATTAATTATTATCTTTTTATTTCTTTAGTTAATTTGAAGGGTCTAAAAAATAATTAAAATTTAAAAAATAATAATAACAACAATAATAATAATAATAATAATAATAATAATAATAGTAATAATAATAATTAATAATTAATATATATAAAAAAAATAAAAATAAAAATTTAAAATTTAATTAAAGAATATTTTTTTTAATTCTAATTAAAAATAGTAATTCAAGCCACAAAGATAATATTAATATATAAATCAATCTTTCAAAATTAAAAAAATTTTTTTTAAAAAAATAAAAAAAAAAAGCTAAAAAGAATAATCTATTAAAAATATATAAATAAGTTTTAATCATATTAAAAAAGTTTTTAAATATTTACATTTATTTATACTTATAAAATCATTGTTTAAGATATAAGATTAAATATTATATTGCAATGAGTAGAAAAAATAAATAATAATAATATGAATTAAATTTTTTCTTTTCATATGAAAAAAAAATTATATAAATATTACTATATTATTGTTTTACTATTATAATAATAATAATAATATCTTTAATAATTTAAAAGAATTTCTTTGTATGAAAATTTAAAAATAATTCATCATTTTTATAAAGGAATATATAATAAATAATATAAAAAAATATATGTATGTAAAATATATGTATTATTTTTTTTTTTTAAAAAAAAAATTTAGTTAATATTTTTTTTATTTAATTTATATTTACTAAATTGTTTAAATGATATATATTATTTAAAAGAAAAGATTTAACATATTAAAAAAAAATAATAAAAAATAAAATTATATAAAATTATATAAAATTATATAATATATAATATATTAAAAGTAAATAAATAGGTTAATTAAATTTAAATTATAAAATTGTAAAGATATGTACTATTCGAAAGATTTTTTTTTTCTTAACATTTTAAATAATATAAACTTTTTCTATTTTAATTTAGTTTATTTTTATTTTATTTTTTTTTTCTTGGAAAAAAAAAAAATAAAATAAAATAAATAATATTGATAAATAAATATTTCATATAAAATTTAAATAAAAATAATAAAAAAAAAAAAAAAAGAATTTTTTTTCCTTTTAATTATTTCTTAAAATTATGCTTTGTATTCTTTTGGACCAATCATATTCTTTGGATTAACCCATTGATCAAATTGTTCAGCAGTTAAGAAGTTTAATTTAACACCAGCTTCCTTTAAGGTAGTATTTTCTTTATGAGCAGTCTTTGCAATTTTAGCAGCCTTTTCATAACCAATATGTGGATTTAAGGCAGTAACAAGCATTAAACTGTTTTCTAAGTAACTCTTAATCTTCTTTTCATTTGGAACAATTCCAACAACACAGTTCTTAGTGAAAGAGTTACAAGCATCAGCAATTAATCTAATTGAATCTAATAAATTCTTAATAATAACTGGCTTGTAAACATTTAATTCAAGATGACCATTAGAACCAGCAACAGTAACAGTAAGGTTGTTACCAAAGACTTGACAACAAACCATAGTTAAGGCTTCACATTGAGTTGGGTTAACCTTACCTGGCATAATACTTGATCCTGGTTCGTTTTCTGGAAGAAGAATTTCATTGAAACCACATCTTGGACCACATCCTAATAAACGAATATCATTAGCAATCTTCATTAATGAAGTAGCAATAGTATTTAAGGCACCACTAGCTTCAACACAGGCATCATGAGCAGCTAAAGCTTCAAATTTGTTTGGAGCAGTAACAAACTTATAACCAGAAATTTCGGAAATCTTTTCAGCCACCTTAACATCAAAACCAACCTTAGTGTTTAAACCAGTACCAACTGCAGTACCACCAATAGCTAATTGAGAGAGTCTTGGAAGAACAGATTCAATTCTTTTAATACCGTATTCAACTTGAGTAGAATAACCAGAAAATTCTTGACCAAGAGTTAATGGAACGGCATCTTGAAGATGGGTTCTACCACATTTAATAATATTATTGAATTTCTTAGAACAGTTTTCTAAAGCATCATGAAGGTTAGTTAAAGCTGGAATTAAACTCTTCTTAATTTCAGTAACAGCAGCAATGTGCATAGTAGTTGGGAAACTATTTTAATCATTAATTTTAATTGTTTTAGTTATAATCATGATCATTTTTATTATTACGAAAAATTAATCATTCATTAATAATTGTAATTTATATAAAAAATATTTAATTATATCATATATAAAATAAAAAATATTTTTAAAAAAATTATGTTAATTCATTTAATTTTAATAAACATTATAATGAAATATATTTTCTATTTTAAAATACTTTTTTTTTTTTTTAAAAAAAAAATAAAAATAAAAATAAAAATAATATTTTAATTATATTTATAAAATTTGAATTATTTGCAATAGACATACGTATCATTAGAAGATTGTGACATATTGACATGGTCATTTGGATGAACTTTAACACCATTACCTAAAATTTCACTAGCTCTGTTAGCAACGACTTCGTTAACGTTCATGTTAGTTTGAGTACCAGAACCGGTTTGGTAAACTACTAATGGGAAATGGTCGATAAGTTCACCACTAATAACCTTTTTATTATAAAATAATTATACAAAAAGAAAATATTTGATTAATATACAACCATTTCAATAATTTTTTTCATATTTTTAAATTTTAAAAAAAAATTTATTTATTATTATTATTACTATTTATATAAATAAGTTATAGTTTTCTACTTACTTCATCACAAGCCTTAACAATAGCTTCACCAATTTGCTTATCAAGACCGAAAGACATATTAACAATAGCAGCAGCCTTCTTTAAAATACCAAAGGAACGGATGACAGCTTCTGGCATAACAGCCTTCTTACCACCAATCTTGAAGTTTTGGAGAGATCTATTCAAAAGCAAATATATTATTATTTTTTTTTAAAATATCCTATTATATTAATATAATATTATAAAATATAAAATATTATAAAATTTATATATATATATATATATATATGTATATACTTCTTTTATTTACCTTTGAGTTTGAGCACCCCAGTAACGATCATATGGAACACGAATTTCACCAAAAGTATCATGTTCAATTTTATACTTTTGTTCTACTGCGACTTTCCTATAAATATAAGAATATTATTAAACAAAAGTATTAGCATACTTTCAAATAATTTTTTTTTTTTTTTTTTTCTTTTTAATTTTTATTTACTAATATAGATATATAATGAAAATATCAATTTTAAATTTGTAACCAAAACAATTGTCATACTTTGATTGGTGAGTATCATCATTTTGTTCTCTTGGGTGCTTCATTTTAAATTAAATTTCTAACAAATGAAAAAAAGAAAAAAAATTATTGGTATAATACAAAAAGTAGGAATATTACTTATTAAATAAAAATAACAAAATAGTCTACAGTTTAAAAATAATGTTGAAAAAAATAAAAAAAAAGTAAAAAAAAAAAAAAAAAATAATTCACAAACTTTGTTTTAAATTATTTGCAACTTAATTATTTTAATTTTTATTTGTCCATTAGTTTTTACCTTCTTTAAATTTTGTTGGATAATAATTTTTAATCTATTAGGTATTAATCAAATCTAATTTTTTTTTTATTTAATCAAATCTTTAAAATTTTTTAATCAAATCTAATTTTATATTAAATTTTTTTGTGTAATTGTACGTTATTTGAAATTATTGAGTGATTTACCACTATATTATATATAAGATTTAATACATTAAAAGTCTTATTAGGTAGTAAGTATATAAAGCCACTGTAAAAACTTATCATTGACACTATAGTTTTTGTTTTAATGCATTTTTTTTAAAGTTTAATAATTTTTTTTCTTATTAAAGGTTCATTTACATATATAATTATAAATGTTTTTATTTAAAATCTATATAAAAATCATCCATGATAATATAAAATAAAACATATTTTTATTTATATAAATTTAATATATTTAATATAAATCATTCGATATTAATTATAATTAATAATTAATAATTATTTAATCATTCCATTATGTTACAGTTTTCATTATAATTGATTCATTGGTAAAGTTTTTCAATGATAATAATTTATTATTTATAATTAATTATAATATTATTTATTTATTTATTTATTAATATGGAGTACATCCAAACTGTAATATGATATGGTATATTTATATTTAAATTTCAAAAAAATCATAATTTTTATATGACAATATTTAATAAATAAATTAACATAAATAATGAAATGAATTATTGAATATTATGTTAATATACACAAAATATAAAGATATATGAATAATATTTTTAAAAAAAAATATAATTTAATATTTTTTTATAATTGTAACTATGCATCTACAGATTATTAATAATTTTTTTTTTTTATTATAAATTATATTATTTCATCTATACATTTATATATCTGTCCTATTATTATTTTTAACGTATAATAAGATTTTACAATTTATTATAATAAAATAATAATAACAAAGAAAGTTATAATTAAAAAAATTAAAGAAAAAAAAAAAGTCATAAATTAATAATATGTAAAATAATAATTAAAGAGGTTTAAGTAGAGATGGATAAAATCAAATTTGTAAAATATTATTTATAATAAGAATAATAATAAAATGTATCTTAAAATCTAAAATAATACACCCATCCATAAAAAAAATAATAAGTGATAAAAAAAAAAATAATAATATGCATGATATTAATTTAATAATTATTTTTTAGTTTAATATAAAGAAGCACATAATTTACAATATTTAATTTATTATTTATTTTTTAATTAATACTTTTAATATTTATTTATTAAAAAAATTTAATAAAAATAAAATAAAATAATAATAATAATAATAATAATAATAATAATAATAATAATAATAATAATAATAATAATAATAATAATAATAATAAAAAAAAAAAAAAAAAAAAAAAACTTTTATGATATTAATTTAACAATAGATTAAAAATTCAGTTCTTTGAATTATATATATATCTTTTATAAGAACTTTATGTACTAAAAGGGATTTAAAATTTTTATTGTATCTCTAGATAGAAAATCTTCATAGTAATAAAATCCTATTTTAAAATTAGAAAAACAAAGTTTATAATTTTTTTTTTTTTATAATTTTAATAATTTTTATTTTTTACTTTTTTTTTTTTTTTTTACCTATGTGCATTATATAATGTATGTAGAAATTATTTATAAATATCAATTCAAAAAAAAAAAAAAAAAAAAAAAAAAAAAAAAAAAAAAAAAAAAGGTATTAAAAGAATTTATAAAAAAAATAAAAGCTTTTTATGTTTTATTAAAAATGGAAAAATATTTAAATTTTAAAAATAAATTATATAAGTATATATATATATTATATATATATTAATTCATTAACCATTATAATAAATTTTCCTATTATTAATAATATAACAATTTTATATAAAAATAATCTTTGTACATATAAATAGTTAAAAAGTTTACAAAAGCATTAAATAATTAATATATGTTTATAGGAGGATTTATTTTTAATTTTTTTTTTCTTTTTGTGTAATATAAATATTTAAATAAATTTTATTTCACTTCATTTCATTTTTATTATTATTATTATTATTATTATTATTATTATTATTATTATTATTATTATTGTTATTATTATTTAATTTATTACAATTATTAACTTTGGTTATTATTTATCATAAAATAGGTTATTATTATTATTATTACTATTATTGTTATTATTAGTATATGAATAGATAGATTTATTGAATTTTTTTTTTTTCTAAATAATAAATAATAAATAAATATATAAATAAAATAAAACAAAATATTTAAACGTAAAAAGTAGTATTTAAATAATACATTTTTCAATTCATTAAAATATTAAAATATTAATATATTGATGTTTTGTTCATTTTTAAAATGGATATATTATTAATTTTTTGCTTGTTGTTTTGTTTGTTTAAAAAAAGAAAAAAAAATGAAAATGAAAAAATTAAATAAATAAAAATAATAATATTTAATTTAAATAAAATAAAAAAATAAAAATAAAAATAAAAATAAAAAAAATAATATTAAAATAAAAAAAAAAAAATACTAAATAAAATAAAATAAAATAAAATAAAAATAAAAGTAAAAAATATATTGAAAAGTAATTAATATATTGAAAAGTCATTATAATATATATATATATTATAAAAATCATGAAATTTAAATAATTAAAAAATAAAAAATATATAAATATATATGTATATATCATACTTGTTTTTATAGATACATATACATATATAAAATTATAATATAATGATTAAATATAATCATTTTATGTTGAAGTTTATCAAAGATTAAGAAATATTCTAATATCACATATAATTATCACATATATTAAAAACTTAAAATTAAAAAAATAAATAAAATATAATAAATGTAAAAAAAAAAAAAAAAAAAAAAAAAAAAAAAAAAAAAAACCAAACAATTGATTTTTTTTTTTTTTTTTCTATTTCTTTGAATATTAAATATAAATAAAATATATTTATCAAAACGTTATATAAAAAAAAAAAATTTTTTTTTCTATTTCTTTGAATATTAAATATAAATAAAATATATTTATCAAAATGTTATATAAAAAAAAAAATTTTTTTTTTTTCTATTTCTTTGAATATTAAATATAAATAAAATATATTTATCAAAATGTTATATAAAAAAAAAATTTTTTTTTTTCTATTTCTTTGAATATTAAATATAAATAAAATATATTTATCAAAATATTATTTAAAAAAAAAATTATATACATTCATGATTAAATTTAATCGTAAATATAAGTAACATCATTTCTTTTTCTTTTTTGTGATGGATAACCATAATAGGATGGTGATGAAATTTGTGCAACCATATTTGCTATATTTGAAGCTGCATTGGCTGCCGCTCTTCTTGTTTCACGACCACTTTCATAAGCATGATGGGATACGTTTTTAGAATGATCATGGCTACTACTTGAAGTTTTTGGAATTTTTGTTCTATTAGTTCTCATGGGTTCTCTATCTGGTAAAGAAATAGTTTTACGACCACGATGTTGTCTTCTCTTACGTCTAAGTACAATATATAATAATATATTATATATATTTATTAATTAATAAATAATATATATATATTTAATTTTCTTGAATAATATATATAATTCTATTTCTATAAATTCTTTTTAATTTTAATTATATTTTTATATATATATTTATATATATAACTTTTTTTTTTTTTTTTTACCTTGATTCTCTTTCATAATCTCTTTCTAATCTTTCAATATCATCTTCATTTAAACTATAAATATCTGGTGCAAAATCTAATACAATTTTATCATTTCTAATAATAGTTTCTTCATTTAATGGTAATAGGAAAGATTGTGCAACCTCATCATCTTTAATTGGTCCTCCATCAAATTGATATCCTGATAAATATAATGATTTAACATGAGCTTGTATTTGTTCCCTAATAGAATGTGCAATTGCCGTTCTATAAAATTATTAATATTAAAAAAATATTTTATTTATTTATTTATTTATTTATTATTATTATTAAATTTATTTATAATTATTATTTAAAAAAAAAAAAAAAAGTTTTTTAATTAAATAATGAATTTATTATTATTATTTATTTATTTATTTATTTATTTATTTATTTTCGATTTATTGTATATAATATTTAATTAAATCATTTAAATTATTGTTATAAACTTACTTAAATTCTGGTTCCAAACCAAGATCTTCAATTAATTTTTCTGCAAATTCTTCTGGATTATTTCTTTTATTACATAAATCCCATTCAAATTGATCTTTTAACCATTGATCACCAACAATGATATCCAACTAAACAATTTTTTTTTACCAAAAAAAAAAAAAAAAAAAAAAATTATTATTATAATTTTATTATTTTATTATTTTATATATAAAATAAATATAATTCTATATTATTTATATTACTGATTTATTACTTATTTTATAATTGATTTTATTTAAAAAGACTCTACCTTTATTAACATTCTAAGTTCATCTATTTTATCATTATCAACAACACTATTTTTCATAACATCATAAACATTATTTGTATCTTTATATTCATTTCCTTCCGTTTCACCCGTTTGAGAATACATATAATATTCATCAATTTGTTCCTTTATTGCTTTAACAATAACTGGTTGATAAACTGAATGTGATAAATTAAAATCTTCACAAATAATTTCTGCAAAGTATTCTGGGGTAATTAATGTTTCTTTTATAGTTTATTGAATTTAATATATATATATATATTATTATTATTATTATTATTATATTAAAATTTAAATATAAAGTAGAATTGTAGAATTGTAGAATTGAATATTAATAATTATTCATAATCTAACTGTTATACTCAAACTTGAATAATATAAATATATATATATATATATTATTCAAGTTTGAGTATAAATAAATAAATAAATATTTTTATTTTTTTTTATTTATTTATTTATTTTTTTTTTAACTTTTTATTTTTTATTTTTGTATATAAGCTTACATAATTTACATACCATTTAAATTCCAAGTAAATGAATCTCTAAACTTTACACCATTTAAATCAATATCTATTCTAATTGGTACTAATACTTCCTCTTTTTCCGCAATTTCTTTTAGTTGTTTTTGATTACTATTACATTTTATTAATAATTGTTTTTTTAATTATTAATGTAAATAATAATATATAATAATAATATAAATATACATATATATTATTAATTATTTAATTTAATTTATTGATTTGATAAAATTATATAAATAAAAAAAAAATTATTATTATATTTATAAATACGATTATATATATTAGAAATGATATATTTATTTATTCATAAATTATAACAAATTTAAAAATAAAATATCATATTAAAAATAATTACAAATTGCAAATCTTTGTTTTTCTATTTCCTTTATTTGGTGGTTCAACTATTAGATTGAAATATTTCCTACCAATAGGTGAGGTAACCATTCTTTGAAGTTTTTCTTTTTCCTTAACTTCACTTTCATATCTTTTTTCTTCTATAATCTCTCGTATTTGATAGTCTCGTACCTTCTCAGAATAATCATGAATTATTTCTTTTTGAACATAATTTTGTAATTCAACATTATGGGTATTAGTTAAATAATTATTATTTAACTGAGGTAATTCTGGTAATGTTGGTTTTTGTTCCTTTCTTGGGGGTTGAATAGGCGTAGCTAATTTATTTAATGTTGCAATTCTTTCTGAAGTAATTTTATTTTGATAGTTTTTACTTTTTCTTCCAGGTTTCTTTTTTCCTCTACCTCTACCTCGACTTGACCGACCTCTACTTGTTTCATCTTCTAATTTAAATTCTTGTTCATATTTATCAATATTTACTGGCATAGAAGTACCAGTAGTATGATTTGGTATATTATTATATTGTGATGAGGATGGCATACTTGGATTATTAGTACTAAATGTATTAAGTTTCTGTTGTTGTTGTTTTTGCATTTGTTGTTGTCGTAATTGCTGTTGTTGAAATTGCTGTTGTTGTAATTGCTGTTGTTGTAATTGTTGTTGCTGTAATTGTTGTTGTTGTAATTGTTGTTGTTGCATTTGTTGTTGTTGTTGTATTTGTTGTTGTTGTTGTATTTGTTGTTGTTGTTGTATTTGTTGTTGTTGTTGTATTTGTTGTTGCTGTTGTAACTGTTGTTGTAATTGTTGCGAAGGTTGCTGAGATTGCTGTTGAGAGGATTGTTGAGAGGATTGTTGAGAAGGTTGTTGAATAGGCTGTTGAGTAGGTTGTTGGGTTGGTTGTTGAGTTGGCTGTTGAGTTGATGGTTGAGTAGGTTGTTGTGTAGGTTGCTGAGTTGGTTGTTGTGAAGGTTGTTGAGTTGGTTGTTGAGTAGGTTGTTGAGTTGATTGTTGCGATGATGGCAGGGATGGTTGTTGATTTATATTTTGTTGTTGTACGTGTGTTGCTTGTGCTTGTGCTTGAATTTGCTGAGGTGAAATCAATTCATTTGTATTCTGTGTGAGATCTTGTGAATTATTTAAGTTTTGTGATGTAGTTTTACTATCAGTTTGGAATTGTTTTAAATTTACATTCGAATTCTGTGATTGATTTAAAGAATTAAGTTGATTTTGATTTGATGTCATCTTAGTTGGACTAACGTTAGTCATTAAATTTGAATTTTGTTTGATAGAATTGATTTCAGCTAAACTAGCCTTTGCTGAATCTATATTTGCTTCTTGAACTGAAGAAGTCTGTATTTGTTGCATCAATGGTTGACTTGATATAGGTGTTCTTGATAATGGAGAAGTAGATAATGATTGCAAATTTTGTTGTTGAGAATTAGGTGGTAATGAAGTTTGTATTTGAATAGATAAATTATTATAAGATTGTGATAATCCAGGGGAATTAATATGAGTAGTTTGTTGCTGCTGCTGCTGTTGTTGTTGTTGTAAATAGGACATTTGAGATAAATTACCACCAGCCTGAGTAAGAGCAGGAGAAGAAACTATTGCATCTTTCGTAGAATTAATTAAAGCTATTGGATTAGTTGATGATTTTATAGTAGGACTTACCATCATTGATATATTAGCAGTTGAGTTAGGAAGAGTAGTTAGAGTAGGTTTTAAATGATTTGCAGATGAAGAATTTGGCAATTGAGATTGAGAACTCATTAACTTTGGTGATATTATTGTAGTAGCATTCGTTGTACGATTTAGGTATTTATTCTGTTCCGTTATGGGTATTTGTGTATTTATTAAGTTTGAAATTCCTGAAGATGGTGCTTGAGGGTTATTAAGATATAAACTATTAATATGAGGTGAGTTGTTACCAAATGTAGAATTTTGAGGTTTTGGTGAATTTCCAGGATTCATTGCGTTTAATGATAATCCATGTGATCCACCAATTAATTGAGCAGAATTTAAATGTGGTGAATTACTCATTCCTTGTTGCATTTGTAACAATTTAATATCATTCCTACTAAGATTTGAATATGGATTTGCTAATACATTTAAATTCATTGGATTATTTTGAGGCATACCGTTTTGGGGTGATTTTCCATATGAATTCATACCAAAATCCTTATTTGTTGGATAATATGGATTCATTGGATTACCTTGTCTTTATTTTTAGAAATATACATTTATAATGATAATGATATTGATAATAAAACAATATAAAATATAAATTTGTATTAAATTAATTAAATTTATTATTTTTATTTTATTTATTTTTTTTTTTTTAATTAATTAAAAAATTTTATTATATTATAAATTAAGAAAAAAAAATACCTATTCCAATTTGGATCCATTCTAATATATTAAATTATAAAAAAACCAATTAATTTTTTTTATCAAACTATAAATTTCCTGTATAAACTTCTACTAATTTTCTGATATGATATTAATATTTAACTTCCTTCGTTCTTTTTTCTTTTCTTTTTTTCTTTTTTTTTTTTTTCTTTTTTTTAAATAAAAATTATAATAATTATAATTATTATTTGAATTACTTTATAAAATGTGATGTTTCAATAAGCTTATACAAAAATTAAATTTCCATTTATAAAATATTTTGAATTTTTCCTCTAAATATAAAAATGGATTGTATATACATAAAATATATATATTTATATATTTTATTAATTAAAATTTAAATATCGTGTACTTCATAATAATTTATATAAGTTATTTTATTATTTCTTTTTTTTTTTATTCTTTTATTTTTTTATATGTTTTAAAAAATAAAATAAAAAATAAAAAAATAAAAAAAAAAAAAAAAAAAATACGCCATTTTTATTAATTAAAATTTAAATAAACTTACTTTTTCCAATAATTTTTTGAATAATAAAAATTAATATTACTAGATTAACTTCCTTTAAAAAAAAAAAAGTGTATAAATATTTGTATTTTTTCTAAAAAAATAATTTATTTATAATTCTTGATTAAATATTATTATTCTAAATGAATGAATAGATTAATTTCTTTTTTAAATTTTGAGAGCTACTGAATATATTTTTAATTCAACAAAATATATAAAATTTTATAATTATTAATTTCTTTCTGCTTTCACAAAGAAATTTGTTATCCTTAATTACTATTAAAAGGAAGAATATAAATGAAATGTTCTATAAATTAACCTTTTAAAGATCTTAAATAAAGATATATATATATATATACAAAAAAAAAAAAAAAAAAAAAAAAAAAAAAAAAAAATATAAAATACTTATCAAATTATATAATATATTATATATATAATTCTTTATTTAAAGAATTAATAAAAAAAAATACTAATAAAAAAAAAAAAAAAAATAACATAATAAATTAAAAATTGTACAATAAAAAAAAAAATTTTTACTATATATAAATAATCAATAATAATACTAATTAATAATCATTTTTAATAAAAATAACAAAAATAGTTTAATTATAATAATAAATTTTTTTTATTATTTATTTAGTAATTTATTTATATTTTTATATGTTTATTTATTTATATAGTTTAATATTTTTATCTATTATTATTTATTTATATATTTTATATATATTTAATGACATTAAATTAAATACTTCTATTTTAAAATTAAAAAATTTATATTATTATTATTATTAATTATTATTTTAAAATTAAAAATTTATCTTAACTTTAATGTTTATGGAAATGATCACTAAAAAAATACAAATATGACCAGGAAAAAAAAAAAAAAAAAAAAAAGAGGTAATTTTTTTTTTTATTCATAGCTTATTAAGATTCTTTTAATATATTTTATTGAGTTTTATATATTTATATTTAATAATTATTTGTTTATCAATTAAAAATATTTAAGCCTTGTAGTACCGAATTCTTTTAATAATTATTCAATATATATATAAATAATTAATTTTAATTGTACTTTAAATTTTGATATATTTTGTTTACCAAATAGTATATATACATATATGTATATATTCATTTAAAAAAGATAAATGTAACTTTAAAAACAAAAAAAGTTTTTTTTTTTTTTTTTTTTTTTTTTTTTCAATAGTTAAATTTAACATATATTTTATACTATACATTTAAAATATGTTATTTATAGTTAAATTAATATGCATCTATAATATCCAATAGTAAAAAAATATATTTAATAATATTTAAATCATCCACAAAAATAAAGCTATTATTATTTTATCTCATTATGGAGATTAAACTCTTATTAATTTCGAAGGTAATTTTTTTTATAAAAATAAAAATTAAAAAAAAATAATAATAATAATAATAATAATAATAAATAAACCATAAATATATTATATGCTGAACAATTCCATAACAAAACAATATTTTATTTTATTTTTTTTTTTTCTAATTTTTATAGTTATCAAAGTAAAATTTAATATTCTATCCAAAATTAATAAAAATTATTAATATTAAATAATTAAATAAAAATATATATATATATATAAAGATACTCAAGATTTTAGGTTTTATTAATTACTTAAATATTACAATATTATTTAATTATTTTTTAAATCATTTGATTTATTATCATTACTAATATTATTTATTTACTTATTTATTTATTTATTTTTGTTTTTATTTTTTATTTATTTATTTTATTTCAAATATTCAAAGAGCATTTAAAATATTTAGAATTTTTTCTTTTTATAAATCTTATTAAAATTTATAATATTTTCTATGTACATTATTAGTATTATTTGATAACGTTTATAACTAATTATTATTATATATCATTATTTTACTTTTATTTTTATTTTATTTTATTATTTTTTTTTTTATTTCTCTATACTTTTGTGTTTAGTTTTTAAATTAAATATTTTTTTTTTTTTTTTTTTTTTTTTTTTTTTTTTACTAAATCAACTATATCCTTAAAAAAAATAGCTTTTTTTTTTTTTTCCCTCTCTATCTATTGTATTTATTTGTTTGTTTATATATGTTTCTTTTGTGTTTTAATTATTTTTTGTTATATTAAACTCCTTTTAATATTTATTGATTTATTTTTATTTTTATTTTCTTGATTTTATTTTTGTTTTTACAAGAAAGAAAAATATTGATTTATAATAATATTAATAAATTTATATATGATGATAATATAAATGTAATTTAATATAAGAAGTTAAAAAAAAAAAAAATATGCATTTAAATAATATGGTATTTAATAAATATATTATATAAATTAATTTAAATCTTTTATTCTTCATCCTCTGATGATTCTTCTAATGAGACAGCTCTGTTGATTGGTGTAGTACTTTTTTTCTTTTGTAAAAATTTTTTAAGACCCATTACAACACTGCTTCCAACTATAATCAAAGCACCAGTAATAGAATTCCATTTTGGAACTTCACCAAGTATTGTAATGCCAAAAATAAATGCAAATACAACATCTAAATTTCTCATCTAATAAATGTTAATTAAATTATATATTGTATGATATTATTAATAATTAAAAAAAAATAATAATAATAATAATAATAATAATAATAAATAATTATAATAATAATAATAATAATAATAATTATAATAATAATAATAATAATTATAATAATAATAATAATAATTATAATAATAATAATAATAATAATTATAATAATAATAATAATAATAATAATAATAGAGTAATGAAAAATAATGAGCAAATAAATACTGTATACTACTTATTCAAATATATTGTATAAATAAAAAAAAAAAAAAAATATATATATATATATATATATATATATATATTTACCAAAGTTCCTGGTCCTGCTGCGCAAAGTTGTAAACCTCTATTCAAAAGACATTGACCAATAAAAGCAGAAATAGCAATTAAAATATGAATAATCCAATCAAAAAGTGATTCTGGCATTATTGGATCTTGAATATGGAAAATAAATAATGAGAATGCAGAGATAACTGTTGATACCACACCGAAATAAAATACATGAACTAAATAATGAACACCACTACCAATATAACGAACAATAATATAAGCAAATGCGCCCATCGATGCACCGATTAATGGTAATAAGAAATAAACGGAATTGTAATTCGTATTATCATTATTTGAGAATAAAAATTGAGGTTTTGAAACAAGAATAACACCAAATAAACTTAAAAGAGATAAGAAACCATCTAAAACTGTTAATTGTTCACCTAAAATAATCCATGCAATTATAGCAGTAATAGCTGGGCCAGTGAAAAAAACAACTAATAGATATTAAATGTAATCATTAACATTATAAAAAAAATTTTTTTTGTTAACAAATTTTATTGTTATAAAATTATTATTATTATTATTATAAGATTATTGTTATTATTATTATTATTGAATAAAGGCATAATGATTTTAAAATCAAATAATAATAATAATAATAATAATAATAATAATAATAATAATAATAATAATAATAATAATAATAATAATAATAATAATAAAAATAAAAATAAAAATAAAAAAAAATATAAATATATATATATATATTTACCTGTATTATCAGCCAAGGGTAAATAAGTCATACCAGCGAAAAATAGAGTCATTCCAATGGCACCGAAAGCACCTCTACATATAAGTAGTAAATAATGTTTTGGATGACCCCAGGGACTAACTTTAACTGTTTTACAACCAACGTAACCTCCAACTACTTGAAAAATTGAACGAGCAAATACCGATTGGAAAAAAGGATATTTTTTATTTCCAATTT
This sequence comes from Neocallimastix lanati (nom. inval.), assembly GCA_016946835.1. NCBI lineage: Eukaryota > Fungi > Neocallimastigomycota > Neocallimastigomycetes > Neocallimastigales > Neocallimastigaceae > Neocallimastix > Neocallimastix lanati (nom. inval.). Next base: position 315,324 of record JACVTC010000039.1, on the reverse strand, counting down.
TTACACAAAGAGACATAGTTGAAAATGCAAATGCTGATAAAGTCTTTTTTTTAAAAAATAAAATAAAATAAAATAAAATTATTAAATATACAAGTAATAAGTAAAAATATAATTTATATATTTATGGATAGAAAATATTCTCAATTAAATATGATATATCATTATAAAATTTTATTTTCCATTTTTGTTTTTCGACAAGGAAGAAAGAAAGAAATTAAAAAAAAAAAAAAAAAAAAAAAAAAAAAAAAAAAAAAAAACTCTAATTCGAAATGTAGCATTTCTATTTAAAATTTAATAATATATATATATATATAACTCACCATTAAAATTAGACCCAAAAATTCTTTATTTTCATTTTGATTTCTATTATTTATAGGAGCATTACTTCTTAATAAACTAACATTTTCATCATCAATAGTAATGGTTTCAGAATCTGAATAATTTGAATTGATGGCAACATTTTTTCCAGAAAATGAATCAATAGTAGCTTCATTACTTATATCATTATCTTCTAACATTATTAATTATTTATACTTTAATATATCAACTTTTATTATTATTATTTATCTTTTTATTATTTTAGAATTTATATAACTTTATTTTTAAAAAAAAAAATAAGAATTATATAATATTTATATTTATATTTAAAGAGGAAATTGTGATTGGTTAATTTAATTATTTTTAACTTTTGCTGTTGATGCCTTGTTATAATTAAAATATATTATTTCATTAGTTTGATTCTTATTTATTATTATCGACGGCTTTTTTCCGTTCTTTATTAAATATTAAATTACTATTTATTATTATTTTATTTTTTTTTTTTTTAATTTTTTATTTAAAAAGAAAAAAAAAAAAAAAAAAAAAAGTAATTCCGAGCTTTTTTATTATTAAGAAATATTAATCATTTTTCATTTTTAACTTTTTTTTTTTTTTTTTATGAAAAAGGTATGATTATTTATTAATATATTATAATTATATTAAAAATAATGATTTAATTAATTCATAATATATTAAAATAATATATTAGTAATTAAAATTTTTCAGTACCATTTATTAATATATATATATATATTTTTTTTTTTGAAAAAAAATAATATAAAATAAAAAATGTCAAATTTTAATAATTAATACTCATTCAATAGGAATAATAATTATTAATATAATATTAACATTTTATAATATTAATATTGTTCATTAAATAAAAATAAAAAATAAAAATAAAAAGTAAAATGATAACATTCATATATTATGCATATAAATATAAATATTATAATTATTTATTATTTACAATTACTATTTATTTATTTATTTATTTATTTATTTATTTATTTATTTATTTATTTATTTATTTATTTATTTATTTATTTATTTATTTATTTGTATGTTTGTTTGTTCGATTATTATTACTATTATTGATTATTAATTATTAATTATTATTACTTATTATTATTTATTATTATTATTATTATTATTATTATTATTATTATTATTACAAATTATTATTTATTATTATTAATTATTATTAATATTAATTATTTTAATTATTTATAATTTATTACAAAAATTATTTCATAGTAATTACGACTTTTTTTTTTTATTCCTTAATTTTGAAAAAAACTTTAATACATAAAATATAAATTTTTATGTTAATTTATACTATGATTAATTTATAGTTTTTAAAATCTTTATAATAAATAAATAAATAAATTTTATTAATTGAAATACCAATTTACTCTATGAACATTAATCTTTTAATACAAATATAGACATTAACAATAAAATAATAAAAATTTAATTAAAAATTGCATCATTTTTTTTTTTAAAATGGAATAAATCATTTGTAAAAATTATAATAAAAAAAAATTATTTAAAATATAAAATAATTTCTTTTTCTTTTTTATTTTTATTTTATTTTATTTTATTTTATAATAATAAATTTAAAAAATAAAAAAAATAAAAATTAATAAGTTTTCGAATACAAAGTTACTTCTATACTTTTATTATAATATTTAATATGTCATATAAAACAAAAAGATTTTTTCAAGAACTGAAGTCTTATATCGTTGAAAATGTTCCTGAAATTTTTTGTAAATTATATTTTATATTGAAATTGTTTTTTTTTTATGATAAATAGAAAAACCTTTTTTTTTTTCAATTAAATTATAAATGAAAATAATAATAATAATGGTTTAGATAGAATAACAATAAAAATTTGGAAGTACAAAATTAAAGTTTATTATTATTTATTATTTATCATTGATACTATTATTAATTATAGATTTTTTTTTCTATATTGATTTATTATTATCATTTTCAATTATAATATTGATAATATATATTTATTATTATTCAAAATTTTAATTTAGTTTCATCCGATAGAAATTCTACTAAATCAAAAAAAAATTTATATCTGAATTCTCACAAGAATAAAAAGTATCGTAGTGGAAATATCAGGCATATTATTAAATCAAATGATATTTTATATCAATTATTGAAGAATAAATATAAAGACATTAATACTGATATTGTTAGTATTACATATATTGTATTATATTTATGATTTAATTTTTGTAAAAAAAATATATATATATATTTATATATATTTAAAATTATATATATTATTATTTATAATATATATATTAAATATTTTACTACAAATTCTTTTATCATGACCATGTAAACCATATACAATAATAATAAAAAAATTTTTTAAACATATTTTAGATTAAATTATATACATAGTCATGTTAAATAACAATTGAAAAGTATATATAATAATATATTGATTTGACATAATATAAAATACTATGTCAAACCATTATAAATTAATTTTAAATTAAAAAAATAAAATAAAATAAAATAAAATAAAATAAAAATTAAAAATAATAAAAATAATAAAAATAATAAAAATAAAAATAAATTAATAAATTATTAATTAACTATTTATATTATACAATAGATATCTACAGTTTCTCCAATGAAGAACCTTATAAATTATCATAATCATCCAATAAACATATTTAATCTATACTTTTTGAATTTTTTTAATGATCCATCTAAAGGGGGAAAATATATTTCATCTATATCGAAAAAAGAAATTAATATTAAAAGTAATAGTATAATAAAATTCCACAATAAAAAAGGTTTTCTATTATAATTTTATAATTATTTAAAATTTTTACGTTAAAATAACTATTTTTTTTTATATTAATTTATATTAAAAAAAAATAATAAAAAAAAAAATTCCTAATGTTAATGAAAAATTATTAATAAAAAAAAATATATATATATATATATAACTTGAATATATTTAGACATAGTACCCTTCCTGAGAAAGGAATTTTATCTAACTGTGATGAATACTCTTCCAAGAACCGAATTATACCAAATTTTTAAAAAAATTTCTTTAGATTGTCCATTCGCCGTACAAAAAAATCGGAAAGCTATGATTCTGTTGAACGGAAAAAAAACAAGATATTTCAATACTTTTTACGATATTTTAAAGACATTAAAACATGATGACATATTAAAATTTTATTATTTCTTGTTATATCTTTTATGTGTAAGCAATACTAAATTAAGGTGGCGGCAGAGAAGAAAACGATATGCTAATTATTCATATGATTTTTTAAAGATAAAAGGAATAAATAAAACAAAAAACGATAAAACAATTATTAATTGTTCTTTCGATCTAGAAAAGAAATTCATACAATTTATATACCACTCAATTCTTTTAAATTCCAGAAGCCATTATTATGACCAAGCTTCCAAACAACAAAGGTATGAACCGATTATGAATGAAGAATTAAAGATTATAAACTCCAAAATTTATGATACGTTTATGAAAAATAAAGTGAACAAAAATATATTAAATAAAGAAAAACTACTGACTTTTGATAGAAATGATACAATCAAATTAAATGATACGAAATCCATCAATTTTTTATCATTAATAAGTATAAAGCAGTTGAAGGAACAAAATAAGAGTCATCATAATAAATCAAGTAAAGAAAATATAAGAGATCAATCATCATTTGATAACTTTAATGAAAAAAATGATGATATACAATTAAAGGCAAAGGAGTTCATGGCCATCAGAAATTTAATATTTAATTCTGAAGAAAAAATGACAAAAAACAATCAAGAAACAGTAAATTTACTAAATTATGAAAAAAAATTAGAAAAAGCAATAACGGAAAGAAAGATTATCAATTACCCAGTGGATAAGAATATGATAGATTATGAAATAAACATTAATAATAATAATAATAGTAATAATAATAATAATAGTAATAATAATAATAATAGTAATAATAATAGTAACAATAATGATAATAGTAACAATAATGATAATAGTAACAATAATGATAATAATAATAATAATAATAGTAATAATAATAATAATTTAAATGGTACAAACATTACAAATAATGTCATACTAATTAATGATAAAACTAATATTATTAATGAGGAGGAAACTATCAATGTAATAAAGTATGAAAAGAAACTAGAAACTACGCCTATCGAAAAAAAGAATGATTATAATAAAATGGGTATTAAAGAAACAAATAATGGAATAGCATATGAAACAATGAAACTAAAAAAAATTCCTATCGAAAGAAAGAATACTAATAATATTAGTTCAATAAACGATAATACAGCAAATAATGAAATCAACATTATTAATATTAATACGAATAGGTCAAAAAGTATGAACAGCTTGAATAATATTATAGAAATTAATGATAAAATGAGTAATTTTAGTGAACAAAAATCTATCGAATATGAAGAGAAGCTTGAAAAACTGTCTAACGCAATAAAAAATGAGAATAATATAGACTCAATAAATGGTAGTAAAATAAATAATGAAATAAATATTTATAATAATAATAATATGATTAATATAGACTCAATAAATGGTAGTAAAATAAATAATGAAATAAATAACACTAATAATAAAAATAATAATAATAGTAGTAATAATAATAATAATAATAATAATAATAATAATAATAATAATTTAAAAAATATTGAATGCATTAATAATACTATGATGGTCAGTGATAAAATAAATATTACTAAAAACCAAAATTTTAGACATACTATTAGTAAAACAAGGAAGAAGAATAAAAAGATGATGATGAAAGAATCCAAAAAAATCCTAAAAAAATTCAAAAAAAATATTCAAAAAAAATTAAAAGCTTCTCAACCAATTTCAATGACTGATCTTATTAGATATGAGCAAAGCTGTAAGTCTTGTTTACAATCAGCTGAATTGTTAGATTACGATAAAACAATAATTATTAAAGAAAAATATTTTGGATATAAATTTGATTAAAAATATTTTTTTTTTATATTTAAAAATGATTTTATTTATTTAATTTATTAAATATATTAAATAAATAAAAATATATATATGTATATTTATATTTCTAAAAAAAAAAAAAAAAAAAAAAAAAAAAAAAAATTCCTAATATGATAAATTGAAATGATAAAAAAAAATATAAAAAAAAACTTTATTTTCTATAATTATATTAGTGTGGTGGTAAGGTTATTAATATAGATCATTGTTGTACCACGTTTATCTAATTCAAATTCTTTTATTTTTTTTTGTATTTTTTTATTTTTTATTTTATTTTATCAAATATTTTTATTTATATATATATTAAAAAATTTTTTTTTTTTTTAAATCTATATTTAATATAAAAATTAAATTCAAAGTTATTATTTTTAATTATAAAATCCAAAAGATTATATTAATATTAAATATCAAGATTTTTATTAAGACTTTATAATTATTTTATATTATTATTTTATATTATTATTATTATTATTATTATTATTATTATTATTATTATTATTATTATTATTATTATTATTATTATTATTATTATTATTATTATTATTATTATTATTAATAATATCAATATAATCATATTTATTTGTCTGTTTATTATTTAATATTTAATATTTATTATCTCATTATTTATTTATTTATTATTTAATATTTATTTATTTAATATTTATTTATTTACTTATTTTTAAAAAATTTTCCATAAAAAAAAAAAAAAGAAAAATTGTCGAATCATTTTTGTTCAATTTTTTATTTTTTTTGATCATAAAATTTTAATTTTTTTTTTTTAAAAAAAAAAAAAAAAAAAAAAATTAAAAAATATGTACTTAATACATATATATATATATTTTTATATTTATTGAATTATTTATATATAATATATAATTAAGTTCTATTATATTACATAATTAAATTCTATTTTCTATATTACATAATTTTATTTTATTCTATTTTATATATTATTTATATTTAAATTTATAATTATATATAAATATACATATATATTATATATTTTTTTTTCTTTTTACTTTTTAAAAAATACATATATATCATTAATAGAAAGATGGAATCTAGTAAAAGGGAACATAAGCCATATATTTTTGTGGGCACTACTAATAAGAGCTTATCTGAAGTAATAATTTTAATAAAAATTTGAATGAATAAGAAATAAAATAGTCTATATCTTCATCAAGTGTATGATAAATTAATTTAAAATCCAAAAAGAAAAAAAAATACTAATTAAACAATTAATTAATAAATTTCTTAATTAGTTTTATTTTATTTTATTTTATTTTATTTTTCCATTTTCAAATAAATAAATATATACAATAAATTTCATTTTTTATATTTATATAATACCTTTTTAAAACTATTTATGAAATAGTAGAAAATATATATATATATTTATATAATTCTATATCACTTATGAAATTGATGGAATCTTTATAAATTGTTTTTGAAATTCATTTTGTCGACCTAAATAACCCCAAAATAAAATTGGATTACATTAAATATAAATTGAAGAGAATACCTATTTCATATAAATATTTCAAATGCTTTTACGAAATTATTATTAAAAAAAAAATACAATATTATAATATATATATAAAAGAAAAAAAACTAATATCATTAAAATTAACAATTTATGAAAAAGTTAAATATAAAAAAAATAATAATTTATACCATAATAAAAGAAATAAAGATTTTATGAATAAAATTAGTAAAGATTAAATATGATAAAGTGGTTTAATGATACTAATAAAAATAAAATATTTATTATTGTATAAAATTCACTTAAATAAATCCATTTACAGAACCATAATGATAATTATTTAATAAAATAAAATAAAAATGAAAATGAAAAAATATATGTTGATATATTTTATATTAAAAATGCAATCTATATATTAATCAATATTATTAATCTTAATATATATATAAATATATACATTAATAATTATCAATTTTAATAGTTAATAACCAAAAAATTAGGTATTCCACCAAGTGAAATTGAAATCAAAAGAAATGCTTGTGAGGAAATTTCAGTTGAAATTAAAGTTTCTATAAGAGATAAGAATGTATATATTATTCAGTCTTGTTCTGATTCCGTTAACAATGATATTATGGAATTATTAATTATGATTAAAGCTTGTAAAAGTGCATCAGCTGCCAATGTTACTGCTGTGTAAATTAAAAATATATAATATAATTTAATATAATATAATATATATATTTATTTTTTTTTTTCTTTTTATTATTATTATTATTATTTTTATTTATATAAATGTTAAATTTAATATTAATATATAACTTTATAAAATTTTATATTATTATCTATATATTTCTCTCTCTTTTTTTTTTTTTTTCAATAAAAATTATAATAGTATTCCATATTTCCCATATGGTAAGAGATCTAAAATGAAGAAGAGTAGAACTGCTATTACTGCCAAGTGTATGTTTAATAAATGAAAAAATTATATTTTATTTTAATTATTATAACTATTCACCAAAAATTATATATATATATATATATTAATATTATTAATAAAACTTTTTTAAAAAAAAAAAAAAAAAAAAAAAACTAAATAATATTTATTTTTACTCCTTTTAATAAATAATTATTATATCTAATATTATATAATTCATTTTCAATTATTTCATTTAAATAAAAAAAAAAATTATTTATATTTTTTTTTATTGGAATGATTAATTTATACTAATTTTTAACAAAACAAAATAAAAACAAAATAAAACAAAAAACAAAAACAAAAATAATAAATAAAAATAAAAAAAAATTTTTTTTTTTAGTAATTGCCAATATACTTATTTGTTCTGGTGTTGACCATATTATCACGATGGATCTTCACTCTTCGGTTATACAAGGTTTCTTTAATGTTCCAGTGGATAATCTTTACTCTGAACCTACGATCGCTAAATATATTAAAGAAAATATTCCAGATTATACGAATGGTATTGTAGTATCTAAGAATGCTGGTGGTGCTATGCGTGTCACTTCACTTGCCGATCAATTAAATTTACCATTTGCTATGATTGAAAAGAAAAATGATACTCTTAATACCAAGGCCACTGTTATTGGAGAAGTTAAGGGAAAGAACTGTTTCATTATGGTAATTCATAATCGAATTTTATTTTTATTTTTATTATATATTATTATTATTTTTATTATTATCATAATTATTATTATTTTTTTTATTATAATTATTATTATTATTATCATAATTATTATTATTATTATTATTATTATTATAATGATTATTATTATGATTATTATTTTTTTTATTTATTTATTTTTACTATATATATATATATTTTTATAATTAGTATTATTTATTTATTTATTTATTTATATATTTATTTATATCTATATCTATAGGATGATATTATTGATGGACCAGAAGCCTTCTTAAGTACTGCTGAAGTTCTCCGAGATAATGAGGCACAAAAAATTTATATTGTTGCCACCCATGGTATTTTATCGAATAATGCCCTAGAAAAAATTGAAAAATGTGATTGTGTTGATGCTATCTTCACCACCAATTCCTATAATATTCCAGAAGAAAAAATAAAGCAATCCACCAAATTAAGAATTATTGATATTAGTACCGTTTTAGCAGAAGCTATTGATCGTTCCTTTACCGGGAAATCGGTTTCTTATTTATTTAATCATGCCCTTTAAAATAAAAAAAAAAAAAAAAATTAAATTATTATTATTATTAATAATATTAATAATAAATAAATAAATAAATAAATAAAAAATTTAAAAAAAAAAAAAAAAAAAAAAAAATTACAAATTTAGTAATACTACTAATACTAATAAAATAAAAAAAAAATTACAAAAAAAAATAAATAAATAAATTATTAAAGTAATAATAATAATAATAATAATAATAATAATAATAATAATAATAATAAAAATTATCATCAATTAAAATAATTTATTTAGTATCTTTTTTTAAAAAAAAATTTTATATTAATAAAAAAAAAAAACATTTTTTTAGTACTTTCTGAATGAAAAAAAAAAAAAAAATTCATAATCAATAAAAATAATTTATTTAGTATCTTTTTTATTTAAAAAAAATTTTATATCTATAATATTAAAAAAAAAAAAAAAACTTATTTTAAGTACTTTCTGAATGAAAAAAAAAAAAATTATAAAATTTCATATATATTTTTTTTTTATAAAACAAAAAAAAACTTTATATTTAAATAAAATATTAATAAAAAAAAATATAATTTATATAAAAAAAAAAATATATATATATATATATATATACATAATTATATATTTTTACATTTTTAAATCTATATTTTCCCAAAAAAAAAAAAAATTTATATATATATATATTATAATGATGAAAATGCTATAATAACCTCTTTTTTTTTTTTTTTTTTTTTTTTTTTTTTTTTTTTTTTTTTTACCTATATAAATATAATATATATAAATATTTTACCTATATAAATATAATATTTAAAGGATTAAAAAAATTTAAAAAATTTCAAAGTATAAAGTGGAACACTTTTTATTTAGTAATCATATATATATATTAATAGTAACCTATAATATAATAAATTTATTATAGATAAATATATAAAGAATAATATTATTAATATTATATTCTATCTTGTAGGAAAAAAAAATTAAAAAAAAAAAAAAAATAAAAAAAAGTAAAATAGTCAAAATAATATAAATTTTTATAAAATTAAACTTTTATAAAATAATTAATACCACTAATTAAATAAAAAAAATAAATAATTATAAAAAAAAAAAAAAAAGAAAAGAAAAGAAAAAGAAAAATACATGACATTTAATCTTGAGAGATAAAAGATAAATATTTTAAATATTATATATTAAATAATAAATATTCAAATATTAAATTATTTATTTATTTATTAATTTTAAGTATTAAATCATTAAAAACATATGTTTAAATATTAAATTTAAAAATTAAAACTAAACTACCAGACATAAAAAAAAAAAATATTATTGAAATAACAATTTATAATAATTTTTGATGTAATAATATATATATATTTTATTATATAGTATTATTATTTATTATCAAATTAATCTTATTAATGTTACTTAAAAAAATATTATCCTTTGTATATATTTATTGCATTTAAAAAAATAATGAAATATAAATAAGTATTTAAAGGAATGTTAGCTAATTCTATTTTAAAAATTATATAATTTCATTATTAGTACCAATCATGGATATATAAAATGCGCTTATAGCGTAAAAGGAAGAATCTATATTAACAAAAATTTTTATTATATCTCTATATATAGATATAGATGAATTTATAGCTATATATAAATATATTTCTATAATGATTTTAGTCTACACTTATTAATTTTTCAATTTTAAGAGAATTAAAAAGAAAAAATATATATATATATTAATATTAATATAATAAATTTAATTTATAAAAAAAAATTAAAAAAAAAAAAAAAACAAAAAAAGTCAAAAGTTATTATTAATATTAAATTTATAAATTAATAAAAATTAAAATTTCAAAATTATAATTATTAAAATGATAATGATAATTTTTAATTAATTTTTTTTTTTTAAAAAAAAAAAAAAAAAAAAAAGTAATGGATTTCCGTTATTTTGTTACTCATGTTTCAAATTTTAAATTGATTTTTTTAGGAAATCGGAATTAAAAATGAGTGATTATTCTTTAAAAAAAAGTTTCGGAATTAAAAAAATTTTGATATTCATTAAAACTAGTATAAAAGTTTATATTTCTCATTTTAGGTTATATAGAAAATAGTATTATTATTAATATGATTTATATATATACCAACTATGAATTATTAAATTATTTCATTTTATTATTAATATAAATTAAACTTTAATTAGTAAAGTGTTAAGCTCTCTGGTCTTTTGTAATTTAATAATAATGGATATAATAAATAATAATATATAAATAATAATATATAAATAATAATTTGATAATTATTATTGAATATAACTTTACATTTCAATGCACATATATAAATATTTTTGTTTACTAATTTGAATAAATCTTAATCTTATTAATAATAATATATTATTGATGATTATTATAAAATATTATATATATTTTAATATAAAAATATTATTATTATTATTATAATTTTTTTTATTATTATAAGAAAGGAAACGATCTAAATATTAGATATTTATAATATTTAATTCAAATGGATTCAATTTTTAAAATAGTTTATAATAAAATTAATATATTAATATATTAATAAATTAATAAATATATATAATTTTATTTATCATTCATTCATCAATACTTTCGATGTTTTATTTTTAAAATAATGAATAATTTTAAATAATATATATATATAAAAGATTTAAACCAAATCCCGGTAAAGGAAGAACAATCCTATTACCGTCGAGATGACAGATGATATTAATTAAAAATTAAATTATAAACTCTTATTTATATTTTATATACAAATATTATTTTTATTTTTATTTTTTTTTAAATTTTAAATTAAAAAATTAATTTAATTAGTTGAAATTTTTATAATTTTAATTTATAATTTTTTTTATCGTCTTTAAAAATTATTTATAAAATAATAGATAAAAAAAAAAATAATTAAAAATGTTTATGCTTATTATATAAAATTTCAATAAATATGTAAAAAGAATTAAGAATAACAATTAAAATAAAAATAAAAAGAAAAAAGAAAAAGAAAATAATAATTAGTATTAAATATTATACATTAAAATTTAAACTATATATTAATTATTTATGCTCATTATATTAGTGTTTCAGTAATTTTATAATTGAAGTTTACTCCTAAGTATGTTTTTTTTTTTTTTTTTTTTTTTTTTTTTTTTTTTTTTTGTATTATTGATATTCATTGTTTATAAATAACTATTCATTATTAATAGTTTTATATATATATATTACGGAAAAATAAACTAATAATATTTTCACTCTTTTTTTTTTTTTACTTTTTAATTTATAATTTTGTTGAATTTATAAATTTATTAAATATTTATTTAAAAAATTTTATTTTTATGGCGTTTTTTTTTTTTTTTTTTTTTAATATTCATTGTTTATAACTATTTATTGTTATTATTATTAGAGGTAGTATTAATGCTATCTAATATTATTAATGGCTTTTTATTATTTTTAAATAATTATGTGATTTTTAAATAATTATTATTATGCAAATGTTATATTAATTCATTATTACTAATAATATATAAATAAAAAAGTTAAAATTTTATAGTTTTATATTAAATTTTTTAGTTATATTTTTCTTTTTAATTTATTATTCCTATTGTATTATAATTAAAAACGCATATGATTAATCCATAGAGTTTAGAGTTTATATTTAATTAGATTTTGAGGTTGTTAAAGGAATACATTTTAAAAAAAAAAGTTAATAACAATTTTCTCATGGTCTCATTCCAAAAATACAAATATAAATATGTATATCTATAATATTATATAAATAAAGAATGATTACATTTTTTTTTTATATTATATTCCATTTTATTTAGTATTAAATATTTATGAATCTCAACTATAAAATAAAATATAAATAAAGAATGATTACATTTTTTTTTATTATATTCCATTTTAATTAGTATTATATATTTATGAATCTAAACTATAAAATAAAATATTTTAATATAAATAAAATTATAGTTGTTAATTATATCAAATGAACTTTTATTTTATATAGTTTTGTGATTCCGAAATTAATCACATTATGTGTTTTTTTTTTATATAAATATAAGAATTTTAATATAACATTTAATTTTAAATGAGAAAAAAATAAATAATTCTTTGAACCACTATTATATATTGTATATCTGCTAATTACTAATTATTAAATGCTTAATATTTTTTTTTTTTTAATTTTAATTACTAATAAATTTGAACTTTTATTCTGTTTTTTTTTTTTTTTTTTTTTTTTTTTTTTTTTTTTTTTTTTTTTTTTTAGTTTAGTTAACTAAACCAATAGTTTTTGATTATTTCATTTTATATTAATTAAATAATATTAAAATTTAATAAAGATAAAAATAGGATATTCAAAGAAATAAATATATATATATATATATCTAGATGAAGTTATAAAAAAACAAAGTCCTCTTCGAGATTAAATGAATAAAAATTGAAATATCATATTTTTAATATCTTTTTTTTTTTTTTTACAATTACTATGATATTATAAAATTTTTATTGTTATTAATATTATTATTTGAATTTGCTTTGCTATTAAAATCAATTATAAAATAAGTTGAAATCTATTATTATTTATTTGGAAGTAGTTAATAAAATAAAATAAAATAAAATAAAATAAAATAAAATAAAATAAATAGTAGAATATGAATATGAAGTACAGATTGAATAAAATAAAATAAAATAAAATAAAATAAAATAAAATAAAATAAAATAAAATAAATAGTAGAATATGAATATAAAGTACAGATTGAATAAAATAAAATAAAATAGAATAGAATAAAAAAAGAATTAATTTTATGGTAGATGACAAAAAATTTTACAAATTTATAAAATATCTTAATTAAAATAAAATTATTAATTTTTCTAATATTTTATGAAGGAATTTAAATTTAAATTTACATGAACTTTATTTACTAATTAAAGCAAAAATTTCTATAAAAAAAATAAAAATTTCTATAAAAAAATTAAAAAATAAATAAAAATTAAAAATAAAAATAATAAAAATTAAAATTAAAATAAATTAAAATCATGCTTTTTTTTTTTAATTTTTTTTTTTTAATTTTTTTTTAATTTTTTTTTTATAGTTAAAATGTGATTACAAATTTGATGTTGATGTTGATGTTGATATTAATTAATTGATAAAATTATTAATCCAACAATTTCAAAGAGAAGTAGTTGTTGGTTGCTTAATCCGATATTGAATTAATAAATGAATGAATAATTAAATACTAAATAAATTTATTCTTTATCTATTAATAAATAAAATATAAATAAGCAAATAAACTAATACTTAGTTAAATAAATCTATAATTACAAAATCATGAAAATAATAATAAATAATAATAATAAATAATTAATAATAAATAATAAATAATAATAAATAATAAATAATAAATAATAATTAATAATTAATAAATAATAATTAATTAATAAATAATAAATAAATAAATAATAAATAATAAATAATAAATAATAAATAATAAATAATAAATAATAAATAATAAATAATAAATAATAAATAATAAATAATAAATAATAAATAATAAATAATAAATAATAAATAATAAATAATAAATAATAAATAATAAATAATAAATAATAAATAATAAATAATAAATAATAAATAATAAATAATAAATAATAAATAATAAATAATAAATAATAAATAATAAATAATAATAAATAATATAATATATAATAAATAAAGGAATAAAATAAAATAAATTTAATAAATAATAAAAAAGAGTATTTATTAATAAATAATAAATAATAAATAATAAAAAAGAGTATTTATTAATAAATAATAAATAATAAATAATAATAAAAAGAGTATTTATTAATAAATAATAAATAATAAATAATAAATAATAAAAAAGAGTATTTATTAATAAATAATAAATATTAAATAATTAATAATAAATAATAAATAATAATCTAAATGTCTATATAAAAAAAAAATGAAAAAACCAAAGTATCGTATCATCCTCTATTAAAAATAGGAAAAGTTTTGTTAATTATAAAAAATATATATTTCTTTTTTTTTTTTTATATTTGTAAATAATTAATTAGTATATTAACAAATTATAAAAAAAAAGTTTTTAATTTTTTATCATTTTTTTACCATTTTTTCTAAACCAAAAATTCAAAATTTTATTTTATTTTATTTTTTGTTTTTTTTGAAGTAAGTTTTCTCTTTCTTTCTCTTCTTCTTCTTCTTCTTCTTCTTTTTTTTTTCTCTTTTCTCTTTTTAAAAAAAAGCTTTAAGTCAATTTTCATTTTGTCGTGAATGATTAGATTATATAGAATTCATGTTTGATTGGAAAGTTTTGAAATAATTATAATACTTTTTTTTTTATTATTATCTATCTGCTTTGTATTTCTTTATTCAACTCTATTCTGTTTATTTATTTATTTACTCTATATATTTATTTACTTAATTAACTATTCATTCACTTATTTATCAGTAAGTTTTAAATAGTTGTTTTGGTATTTTTAAAATTTGTATACATTATAATTACAGATGAATGAGCCATCCAATAAGAGTAAAGAATTTGTTTATTTTCGTTCAATAAAAAAAAGAATAAAATTTTAAAAAAAAAAAAGATTTGATTATTAAATATTTTTTAATATATTATAATGGTATATAATATATTATTAATAAATTAGGAAATATGAATAAATAAGTTTTTTTCCTATTAAAATTAAAATTATTAAATCAATATATTAAAGTATATTTAATAGGATAGAGATTATATATTATTTAAATAGGTAACCTATTAATATTATATCACTATCATATATTTGGATAATTTTTTTTTATTTTTTCGTTCCATTAAATAAATTTTTAGATAATACATTTCAATAGATAATATATTCAAATATATTATATAATGTATTGTAATACATTGTAACTAATATATTTTAATCAATGATTCTTTTTTAAATAAAATTTAAAGGTTAGGTTAATAAAAAATAAAAAATAATATTAAAAATGGTTGAATATTTATTTATTAATAAATAAGTAAAAAAAAAAAAATAGTAGTAATAATAAGTAATATTGGTTTATGTTTAATAATTGTTATAATTATTAATACATAATTAATGATTAGTAGGTAGGAATTAAACATAATTAAATTTTATAATATAGTTTTTCTATAGTTTTAATAATTTAAAAAAAAAAAAAAAAAGTTAATTAAATGTAAATGTAATATAAATTTTATGGTAGATAATAGTTAATATATATGTGATATATATTAATAATGTAATGTTCAATTTAATATATTCGGTTTTTATTCTTTTTCATTGTTTATCTATTATCTATTATATATTATTATATATTATATATTATATATTATTATTTATTAATAAATACTCTTTATTATTTATTATTCATTAATTAATACTCATTTTATATTATTTATTATTTATTATTATTTTTTTTAAAATTTTGGATAGATTTATTAAATCATTTATTAAAATAATTATTCAAAAGTGTTATAATTATTAATATGTTTTTACATTTTTAGACTATAAAAGAAAGGAATTTTCACATAAAAAAAAAAATATAAGGTTATTTTTTTTTTTTATTAATTTAAAGAAGAAATTTAAACAATTGTTTAGTAAAATTCAGGCTATATTGCTTTGAAGTTTATTTATTTATTTTTTTTTTCTTACATATACCTTAAATTGAAAAATAATTTTTTTTCATTTGTCTCAAAAAGATAAATTATTGAAATAAAATTTTATAATATTGAAATAAAAAAATATATAAAAATAAGAAGTTTTAATTAATTTTATTTATTATTTTTTTTATTAAATTTTTTTTAAAGAAAATTGTATTAAAATAATAAAAGTTTAAAATTAATTTATCTTAAATTTTAATAATCAATCATTTAATACCAAAATAGAAATATACCAAATAATATTTAAAAATATTATTATATCTGTATAAAAAAACTCCAAAAAAAAGAAAAAGGAAGATTTTATTATTTAAAACAAAAGAAATAAATTTATTATTTTCACAAAAGAAAAAAAAAAGATTAATAAATTACATAATAAAAATCAAAATGAATTCCTTATTAAATATTGCCAAACCAGCTTTAGTAAATTCTTTAAAACTTCAAGCAACAAGAATAATAGGATCACATACTATAAATGCTTCATCTCATTTATTAAGAACTTCTAATATAAATGCATCAACTAACTTAATAAGATCCTATCATGAAAATGTAATATTTTAATATTAATTTAAAAATAATTATATATAATTTTACGTTTTGTATATGATATATATGTGAAGATGAAAAGCATATATAAAAAATAATGATTAATAAAGATTTCTAATTAATGAATATTTAAAATTTTCATTTTATAAAAATATAGGTAATAAAACATTATGAACATCCACAAAACGTTGGTTCATTACCAAAAGATGATCCAAATGTTGGTACTGGTATTGTTGGAGCACCAGCTTGTGGTGATGTTATGAAACTTCAAATTCTTGTAGATGAAGAAACTGGTAAAATAAAGGATGTCAAATTTAAAACTTATGGTTGTGGTTCAGCCATTGCTTCATCTTCTTTTGCTTCACAAAAAATTAAGGGTCTTAAGGTATGGGAAGCAAAAGAGATTAAGAATCAAGATATTGCTAGAGAACTTTGTTTACCACCGGTTAAACTTCATTGCTCTATGCTTGCTGAAGATGCCATTAAAATGGCTGTAAAGGATTGGGAAACTAAAAGAGCAAACAAAAAGAAGGGAAAGAAGAGCAAGAAGAGTAAGAAGGCTAAGAAGGCAAAGAAAGTTGAAGTTACAAACTAAATAAACAGCTTTGAAAATAATATTTGTAATTATTAAAATTATACTCTATTATATATCTCTATAAATCGTAGAAGCATAAATAAATAAATAGAATAATAATAATAATATTTATTTATTTATATATTTTGAAGAAACAAAAGAAAAAAAAAATTCTTTTTAACAATATCTTTATAATAAATAAATTCAGTTATATATTAGTAATATTTAAGGGGAAAATAAGCCATATATAATAAAAGAAAAAAAAATTAAAACATTAAAAAAAAAAAAAAGAAAATAAGAAGGAGAAGTAGAATAAAATAGTTTTATAATTTGATTTATACAATTAATTATTTTAATATTATGTAATGATATATGTAATACTAAAATAATTAATGTTAGTATAGATCAATGAATTTTAATGATTAATGAATATTGTATTTGTATGAATTTTTAGTAGTAAAAAATTAATTATTTTTAATTAATTATTTTTTTACTTTTCCTTTTCTTAATTAGTAATTAATATATATTATAAAAAATATATATATATCTAACTTTATTAAAATTATATTAATTATATTTTTTCATTATTAAATAAATATCAGGTTTTCTGTTCTTTTCTTTTTAAATTAATAATTATTTAAATTTAATATAAAGTATTTTAGTACATAAAATAGGAAAAATAAAAAATAAAAATAAAAATAATAATAAGAATAATAATAAAAATAATTTTTCTTTAAAAAAAATATATATATATATATATATATAAAAGTAAAGAAAGAGAATAAAAAGAAAGTTTTTTATTCTTTAAAACTATATTCTTAATAAAAAAAATTTCATTTTATTTAAAAGAAAAAATAGTAATAATAATATATATATGAAAAAAACAAGAAATTTTGTGTTAGATCTAATTATCAATCGAACAAACAATTCATATTTATTTGTATATATATATATATGTATATATTTATGATATTGATAAAATTATTGATTTTTTATTTTTTATTTTTTATTTTTTATTTTTTTTTTATTTTGACCAATGTTTATAGAATTTAATTTAATTTTTATAGTTTAGTTCATGGACATACATTACAATTTTTTTTTTTTTTATTTTATTTTATTTTATTTTATTTTATTTTATTTTATTTTATTTTATTTTATTTTATTTTATTTTATTTTATTTTATTTTATTTTATTTTATTTTATTTTATTTTATTTTATTTTATTTTATTTTATTTTATTTTATTTTATTTTATTTTATTTTATTTTATTTTATTTTATTTTATTTTATTTTATTTTATTTTATTTTATTTTATTTTATTTTATTTTATTTTATTTTATTTTATTTTATTTTATTTTATTTTATTTTATTTTATTTTATTATTATTTATTTATTTCTTTATTTCTTTATTTCTTTATTTCTTTATTTCTTTATTTCTTTATTTCTTTATTTCTTTATTTCTTTATTTCTTTATTTCTTTATTTCTTTATTTCTTTATTTCTTTATTTCTTTATTTCTTTATTTCTTTATTTCTTTATTTCTTTATTTCTTTATTTCTTTATTTCTTTATTTCTTTATTAATATTTTAATTCATTTAACCATTTAATGACTTTAGCTTCAGAGGTATCGACGTATTTTCCATAGAGACCAAAACCTCGTAAAATGTTGGCTTGAGGAAGGGCTTTTTTAAGATTTTTAAAAGTTTGGACTTGATCTATACCTTCGTGCGTACAGAAAGGAATAATTGTTTTATGAGGATCATTTAATTCTTTCGTATACGTTTCAATAAAGGTATACATGATCATGGGAAGATCAGCATTCCAAACAGGATAGCCAAAGAAGATGGTATCATACTCCCTTAAATTTTCGATTTTATTCTTGATGGCTGGTCTTGCCTTCGAAAGTACCTCTTCTTTGGCACGTTTAGATGTGTCTGAGGTGGTAAAGGGATAAGGGTCCGTGGGAACCACTTCAAATAGATCACAAGCAAGTCGCTTCTGTATCTGATGAGCCATCCGACCTGTATTTCCTATTTTCACATTACCCACATAAAAATTCTCGCCTGGTTTCGAAAAAAATATAACCAAACATTTTTTTGATTTATCTATTTTTTTTTTTTTTTTTTTTTTGTTTTGTTTTGTTTTGTTTTGTTTTATTTTTATTTTATTTATTATTTATTATTATTATTATTTTTTTTTTTAAAAAAAAAAATATATATATATATATATAATATATATGCAAGGAAAAACAAAAACAAAAACAAAAATAAAAAAATTTTTTTTTAATATATATAATATAAAATAATATTAATATAGATTTTAAATATTTATATAGAAAAATGATAAAAGACTTTATATATTTGTATTTTAACTTTTTTGTAATTTCACTTTTAATTTTATTATTTAGTATAATTCAAAATAATTCAAAATATTCAATACTATTTTTATTAAAATATATAAGCATTATAAATATTATATTTTTTTAACTCTCTATTTTTTAACTAATTCATACATATATAGTTATAATAAATTTTTTCACTATAATATTTTTTTTTATGATTAGAAATCTGTTTCATATATAAAGCATTTCAAATTTCAAATTTATAATTAATGTAAAATTTATTAATATAGTATTTATATAAATCTATAAAAAAAAAAAAAAATAAAAAATAAAAAATAAAAATAAAAATTGATATAATAATAATATATTTATATAATTTTTAAATATTTCAATCATTTATGAAATTTGAAAAAAGATTTTATTAATTATAAAATCAAATTTCTTAACATTTTATTAATGCTAAGAAATTTGATTTTTATTAATGAAATGTAACTATTATTATAACTCATTATATTAATAAATAATTAATATTAACTATATTAAAGATTAATATCTTTAATATAGTTATACATTTTTTTTTTTTTTCGAATCTACTTCAATTCAAATAAATATATATTATTTTTTTTCAACAATAATTTTAAAATGTTTATATAATTTGATTATTACTTAATTTACTAAATTAAATATATAAAATGATATAAATAATAAAATAATAAATAATTTTTTATAAATACTGATATATTATACAATAATTTTTTTTTTTTTTTTTTGTATTGCTTTAAAATAAAATTACTTTTTTTTTCTTAATTTACCTGTACTACTCATTCTTAATATTTTATTTTTTATTAAAATTAAAATATTTGATATTGGTATTAAAATTAAAATTAAAAATAAAAAAGAAAAAAAAAAAATAATAATATTTTAAAAAAAATTTTTTTTTTTTTTTATGTTATTTAAAAAATTTTTTTTATTTTTTTACATCATATTAATAAATATATAAAAATTTTTATTTTTATCTTGCCTTTTTTTTTTTTTTTTTATTTTATTATTATTATTTTTTTTTTATTATTTTAATATTAAATGGTTATTAACCTTTTACTAAAAATAAATAAATAAATAAATAAAAATGGTTAATGTATAATGCTTTGTAGTTTAAGTTAATAACCATTTAATAACACATTCATAAATACTTTTATTAAAATGAGAAATATATATATAGATGATCCAATTTATTTTATTTATTTATTTATTTATTAATTGATTAATTAATTGATTGATTTATTATATTATTATTACTATTACAAATCTAATTAAAATACTATTAATATTTTTTTTATTAGTATAATATAATAATGGCCATGTCATAAAATCTTTTTTTTTTTTTTTTTCTCCAAACTAAAAATTTTTTATTATCCATAATTAATACTATGATTTAACTTAACATAAAATATATAATTATAGATTTATTTTTTTGTATTAATTGAAAATTTTGTTATTTAATTAAAAAAAAAAGTTAATATTAAATATCAAATGTAACTCTTTTTATATAGATCTTCTATATATCTAATTATTATTTTTATTTTTCTAAAAAAAAAAAAAAAAAAAAAAAAAAAAAAAAACTATTATTTTAGTACTTTTATCTTTTATTTTTTTTGTTTTTATGAGATTTAGTTTTATTATTATTTTTTTTTATAGATTACATGCAATATTTTAATTACCTTTTTATATTTTATGAATATAATAAATAGATAATTAAAGTATATTTTCATATATAATATTATATATATATTATATAATTATTTATTTTATATATATATATATACTTTTTTTTTTTCACTTTTATAATATTATTTTATTTATATAAAAAGCATTTGTTTATGGCAATAACATAATTATATACAATAGTTCTTATGTTTAGTAATAAATATATTCGCCATGTCAAATTAATTAATTATAAGCCTCAAATTTAATCTCTATTAACCACCTATCAGTTTTACTTTCACTTTCACTTTCATCTACATTTTTTTTTTCCTGGTATACCATAGCCATCTAAATCATTAGCTTCTTTTTATGATATCTTTTACGTATTTTTTTAACATCTGTATTTTCATGGGAACAAAATGAAATAATTGATTTTTACCTTTCCAATGAATTTCTTTCAATTAAAAGTATAATTAATTCATAATTTTTAATCATATTATTTTCAATATTAATATTAAAATTTTCTAACTCTGTTTTAAATGATTCAAGAGAACCACAATTTTTATTTTCATTAATATATAATTTATAACCATTGTTTATATTTACTCCATACCGTATCAATATTAACTTCTAACCCCTCTGATTCTACTAATTTTATCCTTAATAAATTTACCCACTGAATCACCCTTTAATACAAATTTTTTAGTAGCTCTTTTAACATCATTAGGAATTATTTAAAGATTCTTTTTTTATATCTTCTTAAAGCATCCATAAGTATATACATAAAAGTCATTAGCATATTTTTCAGAATTATTATCTTGCCAAATAATTTCTTCAATTTGTTCATTTTTAGAATTTTTATTTAACATATATTTAGGAATGAATCTTTCATTAAAAGGAACAACTCTAATTCTATCTACTAAAGCCTTATCTAAATTAATTATTGTTAATTTATTATTACTACAAATAATAGGGACTAAATTGGCATAAACCTTAGTTAATGATTTATATAAATCTCTTCCAGTAATAAAACCTACATTACCAGTAATAGAAACATTTCTATTATCTGGTTCTTCACAAATAGCTACTCTAGTAGAAACAATAGGTATTAAATTAGGATCAGCTTTACTGCTATCTATTGACTTACCTAAAAATAAAGATACATTGGGTTTTGAAGCCTGTTCATCTAAAGCAAAATTTAATAAATTAACTATAGTTGATTTTCCATTTCTACTCATACCTATAAAAAAAAATAACATTATTCTATCAACATTACCAGGAAACAATAAATTACCTAAAATTCTTAATAAAAATTCTTTTTTTATATTTTGTTTTGGTAATAATCTAGAAACAAAATTATTAACTATATCAATTTCAGATTGTTTAAGGAACATAATAATCATAATTAGTAGGTTTAGAACAAAAATCTAAAGGGATACCGCTTTCTTACTCTATCTTCATCAACTATCATAAACTAAATTTTTAAATCTTATTATAGGCTTTTTATCTAATTTAAAATTTAAAATCTTTTTCATATAGCATACTCATTAATTGTTCAAATAAAGGAGATCTAGTAGTTACATTAGAAAAATGGGTTTTTTTTTATAATTTTGACTAAATAATTAACGTTAATATTAGCTTTCTCAGTTAATTTATAAATTAAAGGGATAATATTAATATGTATAAATTTAGATATATCTAATATATTGGTAATATTCCAACCATCTCTTTCAAATAAATATAACATTATCTTCTCTAGCTATCTGATTTCCTTCTTGAGTGATTTGATTCCCACGTTCAGCAATTCTATTAGCAGATCTAGCGAGGTCATAAGCCTCTTCAGCAATATCATTTCCACGCTCAGCTATTTTATTAGCTTTTTCGGCAATGTCATTAGCCTTAACAGATGCTAAATAAGTATTAATAGAATTAATATAAAGGTTAATATTATTACTATAAAAATTTTGTGGTACATATTTGTATTGGCCAGGAAGAGATGAATTACTAAGTTTTGTACGAAATTGTTTGGGGATATAAAAGATAATACGACATCCAAAAACTTTTAAATCTCTTAAAGTCCACTTTAACATTATATAAAAGTTCATACGGTATTTTTATTATTAATACTTTTGTGGGGGGATCCTATTCTAAATATAATTAGAGGTACTGATACCGTCTTCCCAAAATACATGGTTTAATTGAGCTTCTTCTAACATTGCTCTTGCATTTGGAACTTATTGTACCATGAAAACATTCCACTCTGCCATTTTGTTGAGGATTATGAGGAATGGTATTTCCGAAATAAAATTCCATTATTATCACAAAATTCTAAAAATCTAGAATTTATAAATTCTGTCCCATTATCAGAATGGAAGTACTTAATATTTTTATTAAATATATTCTTAATTTTATTATACCAACTTAAAAAGGCGTTAAAAACCTGACTTTTGGATTTAATAAAAATTACCCACGCATATCTTGAGTAATCATCTAATATGGATAAGAAATAATTATTACCATATAAAGTGAAGGCGGTTTTTTATTGAGACAGTGTCTATATGTATTAGTTCAAAAAGGTTCCTTTTGCTCTATTTTCAGATGTACGGAAGAAGAAAATTCTTGAATTTAGATTTTTGCACATATCTCACATCTGTCATTTGTTCTTATTTTTGTTAATATATTTCTTAAACTTTGAATGTTGTCGTGTCCTAAACGTCGGTGCCATAATTGTAGAATTTCATCCTCATCTGTGGATGCACTGTTACAGGTTAAATTGTTATTAAAATCTATCTTTTTATTAGAAGTCCATATAATGTATGTCTTAGTGGATCCATTTGATTGGGTACTGCATACTCTATTGTTATTTTTATTATAGATAGACACGTAATTCTTGTTATCTATCTTTTGGAAAAATTGTTTTGTAATATTGGTCGCTAAGTCCATCTATTGATATTAAAATTTTTTTGTAAAGACAGGTTACATATAACAGGTTTTTTAGTGTAATTTTATTATCATTTTATATATCCTTTATAGTCTCCAATACATTTAGATATAACATTTTCTCCGTTCGTGAAAAATATTTCTTTTATTATATTTCTTAATATTCGATAAGTATCTTAGATTCCCTGTCATAGGATAGAAAGCCCTAAAATCCAAAGTCCATGAATGAAGTTCATTTTTTTTTTTTTTTATTATTACTCTTATTATCCTTTGTTACTTTATCACTATTGTTTAAAGTATAATATTCTAGATTTTTGTAGGGTAATAAACTTTTATTAATATCCGTATTATTTGCTTCAAAGCTGAAGTTATTACTATAATCCTCCATATCATAACTTTCATACCTATCTTGTTTATCTTCCCATTATTGGTATATGAATCCGTAGCACAATTATTTTCTATTTTCTTTCTGTGGTATTTCCCCCTATATGAGCCTCTTCCTCTTTGCTTATTATTGTTACTATTTCTACATTCGTCTGAATAATGTCCATAGTTTTCACAAGTCCAACATTTAATATTATTTTTACCTTTCTTATGAAACGCGTTATTTGATTTATTGTACCGTCCCCTGTAACTTCCTCTTCTACTACTGTTGAAATTACACTCTCTATTTCTACTGTTATTTCTTGAGTTATCACTAATATATCTATGGTCTGGATATTTATGATTAAACACGATATATATATTAGATTATTTAATCCATCATAACTTTATTCAGAATTTATAAATAAATCTAATAAATAATTTATATTAGCTTTATAATTAATAAAATCATTAGCTGTATCGACTTTATTTTTAGGAAAAATAAAATAACTGAAATAAGCCATAATATGATTTATATACAATGAATTAATATTACAATAATTAATCAGCTTATTTTTATCCTTAGTTTCTATAAATTTTTTGTATAGTATACAAATGATCCATGGATACTGAATATATTGGTAATTAAAACTGTTCAGTTCATTGGTGAGCCTATAACTCAGCATACTCTCAGTTTTTTTTTTTTTTTTTTTTTCATAATCTCAAAGATGAAGGCAATGACATTAATGTTTTGGATAAAATTATACATAACAATAAAGAAAATAAAAATTATAGTGTATCCTAAGGTTAATTTATCCTTAAATAATATGTATATATATTAGCTGGTAGAATATTATATGTATCTTTTAATGAAATTATTGATTATATAGATGAAAATACCTTGTATTTTGACTCTAATGCTATTTATCAATACAAAATTGAATTTAGAGAATGTTTTAATAAACTTAAGAAGATATTGGGAAAAAAAAATAACAATGTAATTTATTTTTGGAAAAGCTAAAGTAGATATTATTGATAATTCTATAACTTTAATTCCTCCTAATTCTTATTTTGATAATTATAGTAAAAAAAAAATAAAAAGTTTTATTCCTAAATCATTTAAATTTATAAAAGAATCTATCAATGAAATTATTGTTAATTCTATAATATTAATGAATATTTTACATTAATAAAAAATTTAGAAATTTTAAATGTTAATATTGATATTATAGATGATAACTTAGCAATTAAAGTTAAAAATTTTTTTTTTTTTTTTTTTTTTTTTTTTTTTTTTTTTTTTTTTTTTACATAGTCTTTACTAATAAAGCAAACAAAAACAAAACAAAATAAAATAAAACAAAAAATAAATAAAAATAAAAAAAAAAATAGGATTATATATTTTATTATTCCTTTTTTATTCTTATTTTTTTAATTTTTTTTTTAGTATTTTTAGTATTAATATATATAAATTATATTTATTTATATATATCATGTATTTTTTATTTTTATTTTTTATTTTATTTCATTCCTTTTATATATATATATTTTATTAAAATTACTGAAAATTATTAAAAATGTTTAAAAATTATAAAAGATTTATCATTTGTTTCCATATTGAATTAATTTTGAATTTTGAATTTTTTTATATATATATTAAACTATAAATAGATGTACTTAATTGTCAATTACTGTTTTAATAGACCTTTTTTAGCGGATTAAAATCCCTTAATAAAAAATTGAATTATTATCCAAATTACATATAATTTATATATACATTTTACATTATATAATTTTATATCATATATGTATCATCATCAAAAATTTAAAGTTTTTTTTTTTTTTTTTTTTTTTTTTTTTATTAAAAATATAAATTATATTTTAAGATGAACTACTTTTGAAAATTCTATATTATGCAATTATATCCACTTAATATATGTACATATTAATCTTTAATACATATACATAATGTATTTTAATAATAATAATATTTTTATAAAAAGTATATAAACATTAATTTACATTATAATAATATTTGCAATAATATAATTTTTTAAATATAATATAAATTATATTAATAATAATTTTGAATAATTATGCCATATATTATACCTACAAATAATAAAAATAATTAAAAATTTATAATAATAACAATAAATAATAATAATAATTATAAAATAAATTATTGATAAAACTCGGTTCGTTGTAGCTCTTTTAGGGAGACAGAAAAATAGAGTTTATTAATTTATTTAGAATCTAGTGCGTTTCACAATTGTGTATTTCTCAATCGTGCATTTCGCAATGTGGCGTATTTTTGTGAATCTTTTTTTTTTTTATTCATAAAGTTAAAAGAATAAATATAAAGAGAAAAAAAAAAAGTAGTCTTTATAGAATACTCTTTAATGATAAATTACTTTTAAAAATAATAAGCATTGATTATTTAGTTTAATATTATAAAAAAAATATTTAATTACTTTTAAAAATAATAAGCATTGATTATTTAGTTAAATATTATAAAAAAAAATATAATATAAGCAATAAAAAGATTTATAATAATTATCATTATAAAAAAAAAATATATATATATATATATAATTATATAAAAAAAAATATAATAAAATAAAATAAAATAAAATAAAATAAAATAAAATAATTGAAATAAAATAAAATAATTGAAATAAAATAAAATAATTGAAATAAAATAAAACCTAATAAATTTATAAATTATTTCATATGGGGGAAAGTACATTTCCGAAAATTTTATTTCGAAAGGGTACATTTTCAACAAAATTTTAATAAATAGATAAAATAAATAATAAAATAAATAAATAAATAAACAATTTATTAATAATATTTAAGAAAATTAAATTAAAAAAAAAAAAAAAAAAAAAAAAAAAAAAAATTTAAAAATAATAAATAATTAAATAGATTATTTTTTTATTTTATTATTTTTATTTATTTAAAATTTTGTAAAATACTGCCTAAGAATTTAAAAAGGTGTAAAAATGATCAATTCATTATTTAAATATTATTTTTTAATTTTAATAATTATATCTTAAATTATTATCCTTTTTACATCTTTTAAATTATTAAAATTTATTTAAATATATATATATAATTATTTATTATCAATTATATATATTTTGAAAAAAAATCATAAAACTATTAAAAATGCATGATAAAAATATTTTAATTTTCTTAATGATTAAATACTAATGTATATTTATTATTATATATATATATATTTATTATTTTTTAAATATATTTTATTTATTAGAGGTTTATTTATTTTTTATTATTGTTAGAATACAAAGAAAAATATATTAAATTTATATTAAAATAATTAATGTGTATTAAATAAATTAAAAGATATTTTTATAATACAACGAACTCGTTGTTAAGCTAATACAATGAAATATATTATGTAATAATTTCTCGTTATATTTTTATTTAGCCACAAATAGTATAAATACAAATGTAATCTCATAAATTTTAAAAATCAAGTAATTTGTAACGAATCTTAAAAAATTAGAAATTAGAATGCTGGCATAGTGGTTAGTCACTATGACCTCAGCCTGAACCACTAGGGTTCGACTCACACCTTTACTAAAATTTTATATCATTTAAATTTTAAAGAATTTTTATACTTCATTTCTGTATTTGTTTCTGTATTTGTTTCTGTATAAATTTCTGAAAAAATTAACAAAAGACATTCTTAGAAATTAATAGAAACAAATCAGATAGAAATTCTATTTTAATTTATCTTTTATCATTATTTCTTTTAGATTCTTTTTAACCGAAAATAATCAATTTTTATGAAACTTTTTAATGATTTTATGGTTTTAAATTTTTATGGATTTAAATTTTGAAAAACTATAAATAGGAGTGAATTTCGCAGCCAAAAAAAAAAATATTTTAAAAAATTGTGTTTTTATTAATTATTGAATTAATTAATAAGTAATTCGAAATATTACAATAATTAATCTTTATAATTAATATTTTTAAATTTCTTAATTAATAAAACTATATTTTAAAAAACCAAATTACTTATTAATCAAAAAGTGCTTACCTATTGTGTTACACTCTTTAAAACACGGATATTCCAATATTCGTTACAATAAAAACACCACTAAACTAAGCACAATACCTTTGCACTTTTACTCTTTTTGGAACCCCGTTAAGGAATCCCATTTTTTACTACTATTTTTGGAACCCCGTTAAGGAATCCCATTTACTACTATTCTTTTTTGGAACCCCGTTAAGCAATCCCATTCTCTATTACTCTTTTTGGAACCCCGTTAAGTAATCCCATTCTCTATTACTCTTTTTGGAACCCCGTTAAGGAATCCCATTTTCTACTATTTTTGGAAACCACTTACCAAGACTATAAATTTTTCTACCAAAATTCATACATGAATTTATAAATTCAATCGGAACCCTTGAATTTTACTATATATTAAAATTATTAATATTTTCAATAATCCATATAACCATCCTTGAAATTAAAATTATTTATATTGAAATTAAATATTTACTTCTTCTAATAATTAATTATATTGTATATTTATTATTCAATCAAAATCAATAATTATAATAACTAAAAAAAAAAAAAAAAAAAAAAAAAAAAAAAAAAAAAAAAAAAAATTAGTAATAATTAATATTTAATAATTAATAATAATAATTAATAATCAATATTCAATAATTAGTAATAATTAATAGTAATAATCAATATTCAATAATTAGTAATAATTAATAGTAATAATTAATAATAATTAGTAATAATCAATATTTAATAATTAATAATAATTAATAATTAATAATTAATAATTAGTAATCAATAATTAGAATTAAAAAAAAAAAAAAAAAAAAAAAAAAAAAAAAAAAAAAAAAAATGGAAGAAGTAAACAATAGTAATGCAACACTCAAGGATGGATTCGCCGGCGATAGAAGGTATTTTAAAGGATTCCTCGCTAAAATTGAACTTCTTTTTATGATCTATCCAGATAGATTCGTTGATGATGAATCAAAAGTGGTATACATTATTTCAAGACTATATGGAACCGCTATGAACTGGGCAGCAACGTTAATTGAAAACATGGATCCATGCCTAGGTAATTACGAAGAATTCATCGAACGAATGAAATCGGTTTTTGGGAATAATGACGCAACTTTCGTGGCAAACCATAGGTTAAGAACAATAAAGCAAAAAAGAATCGGTGATATTCAACATTACATCATGGAATTCAACCGATATGCTGATGATTCATCTTGGAACGAAGAAGCCAAGATGGATGCTTTCTTGGATGGATTACAAGACCAAATAGCTACCAGAATACTCGAAATGTTTCCAGGACCCCGTTCATTATTCGCAATGCAAACAATTGCTTCCAGAATCGATAGCCGCATATCAAACCATCGAAACTTTAATAACTTAACCAACCGACAAAACAACAATAATAGTAATACTAGAAACAATTTTAAAAGAAACGCTGGTAAAAAACCTTTTCAATCCAAACCTAATAAAACCCATGGACCTCTTTCAAAAGAAGAGAAAGAAAGAAGAAGAAAGGAAAACCTCTGCCTCTATTGTGGATCTACTGACCACCAACTTGATAATTGCCCCATCAAAAACAGAAAAAGAAACAATAATAACAGTACAAGCAGTAATACTACTTACGTAACAAATCCAGAAACAACCAAACCAAGACCAAGACTCTCTGATAATCCCAATGTTAAAACTGCAACCTTTGAATTCAATATAAGTACCTCAAACGCTTCTGTTAAAACCAAAATTTTAATTGACTCCGGATCACAATTAAATCTTATGGATATCTACTTCGCAAAAGAAAATAATATTCCCTTCGAAAAACAAAATGTTGTCCCACAAGTCTCCGGTATAGGTGGAAATCAAACTATATTAGGCAAAACCATGCCACTCTCCCTCACTTATGATAATCACAAATGCTTAGCTGAATTCTACATCATTGATTTACCCTCTTACTGCTGCATACTTGGCTCTGAATGGCTCTGTACCCATAATCCAATGATAAATTTCTCTGAAAAGAAACTTTGCTTTAAATCAAGTTATTGCACTAATAATTGCCTGGTTATTCCTATGACTTTCACTGCTCACGTTACAGAAAAAGAACCCCAACTTGATGATGAAACCTTAGAATCAATTAATCAACCTGAAACGAACAATCTTCCTGAAAAGCTTTTGCAATTTATTGATGTCTTCGATGAAAAATCTGCCAACAAACTACCACCTCATCGTCAATATGATTGTGAGATAAAACTAAAACCCGATGCAAAACTGTTTTATGGCTCAATCAATGGAAAACCCGATGCGCTCTCAAGAAGACCTGATTATGCTGCTTCTGAACAAAATTCTAATGAAATCCCCTTCTCAGTGCTCCGTCCTGAAAACTTTGCTGCTTTCCCAACTTCCGCTGTACCTTTCACTGAAGAAATCCTTTCCGAATGTAAAAACGATTCATTTTATCATAACGTTTGTGACTACCTTGGAAATAACAAGCTCCCAATCCCACATCCTAAAATCGATAAATTCTCACTTAGTAACGGTTACCTTCTCTTTGACAACAAACTTTATATTCCGCCTAACTGCCGCTCACACGCTTTTAAGATCTGCCATGACTCTCCCTCCGCTGGTCACTTCGGAATTCGAAAAACAATTAATCTTTTAAATCGCGACTTTTGGTGGCCCTCGCTTAACTCTGATGCTAAAGACTATATTCGCTCCTGCGAAACTTGCTGCCGTTCTAAGGACTCAAGACACAATCCTTATGGATACTTACAACCGCTTGAAATTCCTAATCGCCCTTGGATCTCTATTGCTATGGATTTTATTACCGATCTCCCTGAATCTTCTGGTTTTACTTGTATCTTTGTCATTGTCGACCGCTTCTCTAAAATGTGCCACTTTATTCCTTTTGAAAACGTTCCTTCCGCCCCTGACACTGCTTCTGCTTTTATGAAAACCGTCTTTCGACTCCACGGCTTACCAAATGAAATTCTATCCGATAGAGGAACCCAATTTACCTCTAAATTTTGGACTGCTGTTTGCGATGCCCTCGACATTAAGTTGAAGTTCTCTTCTCCATCCCATCACCAAACTAACGGTTTGACGGAGAGGGTGAACTCCGTTATTGAACAATATTTAAGATGTTTTGCTAACTACAAAGGATCTAATTGGAGTAACTATCTTTATCTGGCCGAATTCAGTTACAACAATGCAATCCAGGAATCGTCTAATTACTCACCTTTCTATGCAAATTATGGATTCAATCCTAGGCATTCACCAGAAATACCAAGTAACATCGATGTACCAAGAGCTGAAGACTTTGTAGTAAATTTATCTGATCTCTCTAAGGAATTAAAAAAGAATTTGGAAACCGCCTCTAAGAAACAAGAAAACTTTGCAAATAAACACAGAACCCAAGCCCCAGAATTCAAGAAAAATGATAAAGCATGGCTGAATAGTTCTCTCATTTTAAGAAACAAAAACAAAAAACTTAAACCAAGAAAATTAGGACCTTTCAAAATTATAAAGAAAATCTCTCCGGTAACTTACAAATTAGATCTACCAAAGAAGTATAGAATTCATCCAATTATACATGTATCCGAATTAGAACCATATTATGAAGACAATTTTAATAGAACTCAAGCACCACCTCCACCGGTTATCATAGATGATGAAGAAGAATATGAAGTTGAAAAGATTCTGGATAAAAGAAAACATTATGGAAAAATTCAATATCTCATCAAATGGAAAGGATACTCACTATCTGATGCCTCGTGGGAACCTGAATCCAACCTCAACTGCCCTGAACTAATCAAAGAATTTAATGAGTCCAACTAAATATAAATCATTTAATCAAAAATAAATTTTATTTCATCAAAGTACTATTAATCATTCTAACTTATGATTATTTTAAAAAAAAAAAAAAAAAAAAAATTATTTTAAATTGTTCAAAAACATTTATTCTAGATAGTTTTATTTTTATACTTTATTTTTAAAACTTAAAATTCATGTAATTTTTATTATTCAATGTATTAATTAAATTATCACTCCTATAAGTATTTTAGTTATAGTTTATTATTATAAAAGTTAGAATTAGAAATAGTTTAGATTTAAAGTAAAAGATTCGTCTGGCATCCGAATCCTAGAGGAGGACCATGTAACGAATCTTAAAAAATTAGAAATTAGAATGCTGGCATAGTGGTTAGTCACTATGACCTCAGCCTGAACCACTAGGGTTCGACTCACACCTTTACTAAAATTTTATATCATTTAAATTTTAAAGAATTTTTATACTTCATTTCTGTATTTGTTTCTGTATTTGTTTCTGTATAAATTTCTGAAAAAATTAACAAAAGACATTCTTAGAAATTAATAGAAACAAATCAGATAGAAATTCTATTTTAATTTATCTTTTATCATTATTTCTTTTAGATTCTTTTTAACCGAAAATAATCAATTTTTATGAAACTTTTTAATGATTTTATGGTTTTAAATTTTTATGGATTTAAATTTTGAAAAACTATAAATAGGAGTGAATTTCGCAGCCAAAAAAAAAAATATTTTAAAAAATTGTGTTTTTATTAATTATTGAATTAATTAATAAGTAATTCGAAATATTACAATAATTAATCTTTATAATTAATATTTTTAAATTTCTTAATTAATAAAACTATATTTTAAAAAACCAAATTACTTATTAATCAAAAAGTGCTTACCTATTGTGTTACACTCTTTAAAACACGGATATTCCAATATTCGTTACATAATTACTCATATTAAAATAAATAAACTTTAATCAATAAAATATTTTATAAACAAAAGATTAAGAGTCTCATCCTCTTATACTATCTACGACATGTCTAACGAAACCAAATTAAGAACTGAAGATATTCTCAATAAGGATAACTTCGAAAACTTGGAATTCCTTATTAAAAACATTCTCAAATCTTTAAAAATTTTACAGTATGTAAATGAGAATGTAATCGGTAAATTAAATGATAAGCTTAAGGAGGAAAAGGGAAAACCCAAATCCGACGAAACCGTCAAAGCTATCAAGGACTTGGAAAAGGATATCAAAGAAGCTGAAACTCAAGATGCCTTAGCCAGTACCATTATCAGTAAAAATGTAAGTCAAGAAGTTTTGAGCTACATAAGATATCTTACCACCGCCTATGATATTATGGAAAAATTAAAGGTCTTATATGGAAAAAAGAAAACTGCTGATCTCAACTACTGGTTGAAGAAGTTATATTCTTTAAAAGCCAAAAATCTTTCGGAATGCAAGGATATCATTAATCAAATTAAAGAAATCTTTGAAGTAATGGATAAGAACAATATCAGACTCGGAACTTAGGAAAAGATCAGGGTTTTATATTTGTCTTATCCAAAAGTTTTAAGAGACCTTATTCATCCTAGTGGAACAGAAACAGTTGATGACTTCCTCGAAGAGTCAATCAACAAGATTAATTTCCACATTTTCCTGCATAGTGCTATCAATTTCGACAGAAGCGTCACAGATAAAGATGACTTCATGGATATTGATAACATTGAGTCAAGCGGTTCAAAAAATAATAAAACCAGACCAAGTCCGGAGCCAAACTATTGTTACCTGTGCAAAATGTTTGGACATACTACCGATGAATGTAGATTTAACCTTATCAACAAAAACAGGAACAGATCGACTCAAAAAGGCAAGAAGCAATCAAACAAAAAGAAAGCTAAAATCAATAAAAGGAAAGGTAAAAATAGCCACCAAAAATCAATTGCAAACGTCGAATATGAAGAACGAAATTCTGATGAAGAACTTTCCTTAGAAGAACTTAGGACCATGTATGATAAAAATTTAGACAGCTTTGAGCCGTTAGAAGAAAAAAAGAACACTAAAGAAAACTATGAAAATAAATGCATTTCTTTAGTATTAAATTCTTCAGAAGATACAACGATTTGGACCTTTGATACTGGTGCTTCAGAGCACATTACCAATAACAAAGATATCCTCTCAAACTTTAGAGAAGAAAAGATCACTATGCAGTGTGCAAATAATTCAATCTGTGAGTTTGACGGGGTTGGTACCTATGAAGGAAGTATTAATGGTTACAACATAAAATTCGAAAATGTCCTCTATTCTAAACAAGTTAACAAGAATCTTCTGAGTGGAATTAAACTTGCGAAGAATGGATTAAAATGTAACATTAAATCCAGGAGAGACAAAGTTTTTCTCACTTTAAAAACCACACTTGAAAACAAAAGAACAATTAACATAGGCACATTTAAAGCAAATAAAAACAATACAATTCATATACTTACGAAGAATAAATCGAATTTAAAGAATTGTATTGACATCGTTTCACCTGAAGAAACAATGGACATAAATGACCAGTCTAAAATGCTATGGCATAGAAGACTTGGACATTTTTATCAAGACAATTTAACTAAATATCTAAAACTCCACAATGTCAAAATTAATGAATGCTTAAATTGTAAAATTGCCAAATTAAATAGGAAACCCCATAATGGAGACACTCCAAAAGCAAAGCATCCACTAGATGTAATCCATTCTGATGTTATCGGTCCTATTTCAAAATCATACTCAGGGAAAAGGTATGTTCTTACCTTTATTGACGAATATACTCGCAAAAGTTGGATCTTCCTCTTGGAAAACAAATCAGAAGTTCCAAGAACAATTATATATTTCTTTACTTACTTAAATAATCAATTCTATTATAATATTAAAACTTTTCGTTCGGATCAAGGTACTGAATATAACAATAAAAAGGTACTAAACTACTGCAAGGAACACGGTATAATAAAAACATTTTCACCACCATACAACCCTCAAAACAACGGGATTGCTGAACGATTCAACTACACCATTGTAAGTTGTGCAAAAACTTTAATTCAGTGGAGCAAAATGTCTAGTGAGTTTTGGGATTACGCTATCAAATATGCAAATTTACTTTATAACATAACTCCACATAAAGGAATTGGAAATAAAATTCCAAATGAAATCTATTATAACAAAAAGATCAGTCTTAAATATATTAAAGTTTTTGGTTGTGATGCCTACTATAAAGATTTTTCACAAGGAAAAATGAAATTTGATAGCAACAGTAAAAAGGGCGTATTTTTAGGAATAAGCATTGAATCCAATTGCTATATAATTATGGATTCAAAGGACTACAGTATTCACTTAGTAAGAGAAGCAGTATTTGATGAAGAAACTCCATCAAATTTATCAACCAAGATACGCAACAATAAATTACCAACCAACATTTTCAATAACGACAATTATATTTACGAATTACCAATTATCAACTCTAACGAAAATGAAAATACATACGATGATTCTGGAAAATTGATATACAATGAAGAATCTAATGAAGAATCTAATGAAGAATCTAATGAAGAATCTAATGAAGAAAATACAGAATCCAAAGAAAATAATTCTTCATCAAGAAAAGGTAAGGAATCAGAAATTGATTCACCTGTTTCATCTATTAAAAACAATAATATTAATAAAATTATAAATACTCCTATTACTAACAACAAGAAAGATGAGAATAATAACTCTGCTAAAGGTAAGGAACCTGAAGACAATTATCTAAATGATGAAAAAATTGAATCCATTGATGATCTCGCTTCAGATTTCCAATCTATTAGTGTTTCAAATGATGAATCAAATTTCTCTGGGGACATTTCTTTAGAAAAGGATAAAATAAAATTTAATCCATCCACTAAAAGAAAGTCATCAACTTGTAATATTTCACCTACCAAAAAGAAGATTAACTTAAACAATGAAATATTAAACACTGTTCCCCTTAAACATAAATTGATTCATTCCGAACATCCAGAGAGTAAGAAATTAAGACCATCCATGAATGAATCGCATAAAAGACCTGGAAACCCTATTCAATCCAACAGTAACAAAAAGCACAAGATCTCCCTCGACAATGTTGAAACTTCTAAAAGATGTATTACCGAAACACCTCTTTCATATAAACAAGCCATCACGCGTTCAGATAAAATCCGGTGGATAGAAGCTATGAATTCCGAATTACAAAACTTCTATGACAACCGAACCATGATTTTTGTTAAATCGCTTCCTCCTGATGTTAAACCCATAACTACTAAGTGGGTCTATACTCTAAAAAAGGACGGTAATGGTAATATCTCAAAATACAAGGCTCGTCTGGTTGCTCGTGGTTTCACCCAGAGAAAGGGAATTGATTATAACTTAACATATTCTCCTACCCTTAGTTTAGATAGTCTAAAACTTATAATTGCGCTTGCTTCAAAATTCAATTGGGATCTAATGCAGCTTGATATTAAAGCTGCCTATCTTAATGCTCCGTTGGATAAGGATATTTATGTTAACATCCCCCCTGGTGACAAGAATTTTGGTAAAGGTTATTGGCTTCTTAGAAAAGCTTTATACGGATTAAAACAGTCAGGTCGCCAATGGCACATCCACTTCACAAACTTTCTCAAAAATAATGGTTTCACTCAATTGACATCTGAACCATGTATTTTTGTTAAAATGGAGGGAGGAAGAGCTGTCTGTATTATTGGAGTTTACGTGGATGACTTATTAATAACAGGAATAAAATACTATATAAATAAAATTATTAAAAGAATTAAGAAAAACTTTAAAGTTTCAAAATGCAGTGAAGCGGATTATATTTTAGGAATTAATATTGAAAAGGAAAATACAAGCTACGTAATTTCTCAAATTCAATTAATAAATGATATATTACAAAAATTCAAAGTTAAAAATATAAGAAAGTCAAAAACGCCTTGTTCAAGCATCTCAAATTCAGCAAAGAATAATGAACCATTCGATAAAACAACATTTAAAAGTGCAATCGGATCGTTAATCTATCTAGCCAGGTGTACCCGTCCAGATATTACTTACGCTCTAGGAAAGATTGCTAGAAATTCTGAGAATCCTACCATAGCTGATTGGAAAATGGTAATAAATATATTAAAATACTTAAACTATACTAAATACTACAAAATTAAATATATAGGACAGGGGGAAATTATAGCATATACTGATGCTGACTACGCTGGTGACCCAAAAGATAGAAAATCTACTTCTGGGTATATAATATTAATGAATAATGATCCAATATGTTGGCAATCCAAGAAACAAACAGTAGTTGCCACATCTACCGCGGAAGCTGAATACATTGCTACCGCTGAATGTACTAAAAAGGCTTTATGGATTCGAAATATTTTATATGAAATATTCAACATTAAAAAACCAATAAAAATATTCACCGATAACTTAGCAAGTAAAACGACAATAGAAAACGGTGAACTCAACAATAAATTAAAACATATAGAAATAAAATTTTACTTCAATAAAGATAATATCAAAAATAACAAAATAAAATTAGAATACATCAATACCGAAAGGATGTTGGCCGATCCGTTAACAAAAGATTTTAATGGACCAAAAATGACTAAGTTTACAGACCAAATCTTTGACAAGCAAACATTCTGGTCTGAGGGGGAATGTTAGAATACAAAGAAAAATATATTAAATTTATATTAAAATAATTAATGTGTATTAAATAAATTAAAAGATATTTTTATAATACAACGAACTCGTTGTTAAGCTAATACAATGAAATATATTATGTAATAATTTCTCGTTATATTTTTATTTAGCCACAAATAGTATAAATACAAATGTAATCTCATAAATTTTAAAAATCAAGTAATTACTCATATTAAAATAAATAAACTTTAATCAATAAAATATTTTATAAACAAAAATTATTTATTGATTTATTGATTTATTTAAATTATATATATACTATTTATTTTTTTATTTTTTTTTTTTTTTTTTTTATTATTATTTAAAAAAAAAATTTTGCCAAAATAGAACTTTTCTGAAATGAAATTTTTCGCCTAAATGTCTCACACTCCATAAAATTTAAGTTATAAATATTATATGATTACATTAAACTTTATGTGTTTGCATAGAATTTATGATATTATATCAATGTATTTTATATTATATTCCATTAAATCACACTTTAAATCAGTGATCATTAATCATTTGATAATTTAATGATTTATTAATTTATTTTTATGTAATTATTAATAAAATAATTTATTAATTATTAAAGTTTTTATTTTCATTTTTTTATATCATTAACAATACATAAAAAAAATATTAATTATAGATAATAATCCATAATTGTAAATAAATAACAATAGTTTTTTTTTTTTTTTTTTGAAAATAGAGGTAACACAAGAAATATTTAAATTAAAAATAATTTTTTCTAAAAAGCTTTTATAATAAAACTTTTTTTAGATAATAGTTAAAATTATTATAATATTCTAATTAATTGTTGGGAACTTTTAGTTTAATATAAAAATTAATCATAATATTTTTTTTTTACTATGATAATTATGGTAAATAAATAAATAAATAAATATTAGATTTTTTTATAGTAATAATAATATTTATAATGGTAAAAAAAAAAATAAATAAATAACTAAATAAATATTAGATTTTTTTTACAGTAATAATAATATTTACAATAATATAAATAATAATCATAATTATAAATAATTATAAACAATGTTTAACTTTAATAAATAATTTTTTTTTTTTTTTAGACTAGGATTAATGAAAGAAAGGAAAGGGAAAGAACAATACAATAGGGACCTCTAGTGTGTCTCCCTTAAAACGTAAAATCAAAACGCTCTCAATGAATGCTTTGCTTGCCAATCCTTTTTTTTTTGGGGGGGGCGTTGACACAGACCTCTACCCTCTACCCTCTACCTAGGAAGGGCTAATATGAAAAAGATCATTTCCTATTATGTTAAGCTTTATATATATATGATGGGTAGAAACGGGGCATACCTATCAATGATTTTCTCCCAACCATCATCATCATCATCATCATCGAGGAAGAGGAACAACTACATTAATCCTCTCACAGATCAAAGATCAAGTGCTTTCTACACTATCAATTACCAATTATATAGTCTAGCAACAGGAATACCTTACCATGGTGAATCGAACAATCAACTTTATTTATTTAGTAAAATCCTATGTGTATGAACTTTAATGAATAAAAATTATCATGAATGCTTTTTTTCACTATTATAAATATAGTATGAAAAATAAAAAAAAATAAAAAAAAAAAAAAAAAAAATAAAATAAAAGCAATATAGATATTCTAAATGATAATAATATTATATGAGTATATAATCATAGATTATCATTGTATTATAATAATAATATTTATATAATAAAAAAATAAAATAAAAGCAATATAGATATTTTTAATGATAATAATATTATATGAGTGTATAAGCCATGATTAACATTATATTTATTATTATAATAATATTTATAAAATAAACAACAATAATAATTATGAATAAAATAATAAAATGATGATAAATAGAAATATAAAATAAAAAAATAATTATAAATTATAATAATAACAATAATAATTATTATAATTATAAAAAAAATTAATAATAATAACAATAATAATTTATAATTACAAAATAATAATAATAATAATAATAATAATTATAATTA
This sequence comes from Neocallimastix lanati (nom. inval.), assembly GCA_016946835.1. Taxonomy (NCBI): domain Eukaryota; kingdom Fungi; phylum Neocallimastigomycota; class Neocallimastigomycetes; order Neocallimastigales; family Neocallimastigaceae; genus Neocallimastix; species Neocallimastix lanati (nom. inval.). The sequence continues at coordinate 274,502 of JACVTC010000039.1, read as the reverse complement.
TAAAAAAAAATTAATAATAATAATAATTATAATTATAAAAATAATAATAATAATAATTATAGTAATAATAATAATAATTATAGTAATAATAATAATAATTATAGTAATAATAATAATAATAATAATAAAAACTTATTCTATATTATTTTATATTTATGTTAACAATTTACAATTTGTAATACACAACTATATAGAACACATTCTTTTTTATCTATAATTTAATTATTAGTAATTATGACATTAAATTAATTATCATTGTTTCTGTATTATAATGCTTTTTTTTTTTTTTTTTCATAAATAAATTGTGTGAATAAGATGCATTTTTAATGTATATTTATTTATTACATATTATAACAATATATATTTATTTTATTTAATAATTTCATTTTTATTTTATTATTTTGTTTTACATGAGGTATTAAATTAAAATTTAATTAATCATTGTTCTAATTTATTTTATTTATTTGCTTTATTTGCTTATATTAATTAGCATTATTCGTTAAATGAATGAATTATTTTTAATAAAGTTTTGATATTTATTACAATCATTATGACATAATCATAAATAACCAATATTAAGTAACCAAATAAGATGTATATTTATTAAAAAATTATAATAAAATAAAATATTATCTTAAATATATTAAGTAGTAATATTTATTTTATCATATCAATAGATAAATAATATTATATAACCTTTATTAATACAATTTTTTTTTAATTATTATATTTAATAAAAATTTTATATTAAATATAATTTTTTCTATAATTTTTTTCTAAAGTTTATTATTTATTATTATTATTTTTATTATTTTTTCTTATTAATAAAACCTTATTAATTATTCTTTAGGAAATTAAAATATAATTTAAAGTGGAAATTCAATAAATTTTAAAGTTTGTTAAATAGAATTTTTTCATAAATAATATCTTTGTTTAAAAAAAAATATATATATATATTATTTAATTATATAATTATTTATAAAAATTAATATATTTATAATTATTTATAATTTATATTATAAAAAATATATTATTTATTTATATAATTAATATAATTATAGTTGTTTATAATTAATTTATATATTAAAATTTTATATCCATCTATTTATTTATTTATTAATTTAATTATGTCTTTATTTATCTGGAAAAATTTTTTTCTTATAAAACTTTAATAAATATAAATATGATTTTAACACAAAAATAAAAGTATTAAATTAATAAAAAATAAAAAATTTAATCTAAAAAATTTAATATAAATTTGTTATATTTAATTTAATCTTGTTATACAATAATAATTAATATTTTTAATATAAAATTTCTTCTTTTCTTTTTAACAATATTAGTATTTAAAATTATTTAAAAAAAAAAAAAAAAAAAAAAATAGTTAATAAATATTTTTATATGAATAAATAAATAATTAATAAATAAATAAATTCATATAAAGTTTTATCATTTATGCTTTTATGGAAAATAACGAATTTCTCAATGGAATATATTTTTTTTTTATTTAAAATATTTTATTATTATTATTATTTTTTTTAATGGGATTTATATTAAATATTTTATAACTATTAACCTTTTTTTATGTATATATTAAATTTTAAATAATAATTATTTATTGATAAAAGTATAAAAAAAAAAAAAAAAAAACATATATAAAAAAAGTTTTGATAATGAATTTAAATCCTAATATAATTGTTTTAAAAATAATTTATTTTGTAAATAATTTATATGAAATTTATAATTTTTTTTTTCATATATTGATTGTTAATATTATTTTATTATTATTATTATTATTATTATTATTATTATTATTATTATTATTATTATTATTCTTTTAAGATTATTTATAAAGTAAATTTTTTACAATTTTGAAAGTGTCCCAATTATATAGAAATATAAAAGAAAAAAAATTTTCCAAATAAAATAAAAAAAAATTATATAAAAAAAAAAAAAAAAAAAAAAAAAGAAAAATTAATACATATTTAAATATTTAAATAAATATATATATATATATATATTTAAAAAAAAATATTTAAAAATATAAAAATAAAAGTTTGAAATTCATTTAATATTATTATATTAAATAAAATTTTTATAATTTTTATTTAAAAAAAAATAATTAAAAATAATTAAATGTGTCCATATTATTAAAAAAGAGTTAAAAGTAAATACTCTTAACTATCATAAGAAACAAAAATAAAATAAAAAAAAAAAAAAAAAAAAAAAAAAAAAAAAAAAAAAAGATAAATAATAGTTTAATTCATATACTTTTCAAATTTACCTGTCAAAAATATTAATACAGTAAAAAAAAAAAAAAAAAAAAAAAGTGTAAGTTACTAAAAAAAAAAAAAAAAAAATGAAATATATAATTGAAGTTTTATTACTTTCATTTTCATTATTAATAAGTAGTACTAAAGGTACTACTCCAGTATGTTCAGATTGTGTCGTTTATTCCACTGGAAAAGATGGTTCACTTTGGGGAAGAGAAAATGGTGATTATTGTAAACTTTCGTCCAAATGTGTTGACGAAGCTAAAACTTCTCGAAAAGTAATAGCCATATCTAAATCCACTATTGTAAATAAAAAAAAAAAAGATACCAAAAAAAAGACAACAACAACAAAAATAACAAAAACAAAAACAACAAAAACAACAAAACCAGCTACAACTTCAAGTACTTATGTTAATGGTACTTTAATTTGTAATGGTTGTGAAGTTACTGCCACTGGTGGTCAAGAATCTTTATGGGGTTGGGAAAATGAAAAGGTAATTTTTTTTTTTTTTTTTTTTTTTTTTTTGATAAAAATATATATATTTTATTTTTATTTTTATTTTTTTATTTTTTTTTTTTTTTTAATATATACATTTTATTTTTATTTTTTATATTTTATATTTTATTTTTTTTGTAAATAAATGGAAGGGTTAAAAGTATTTACTTAAAAAAAAAAAAAAGTATATTAAAAAAAATTTTTACCCTCTAAAATAAAACATTATATTCAATTATATATATATATTTAAATTATATAAGGTTATAATTACTTTTTAATATTGAAAGCTATACACTAACATGATATTACAATATTAAAATTATATTATATTTAAAAAAATTTTATTTTATTTTATTTTATTTTATTTTATTTTATTTTTTTTTTAGTCATGTTTAATTGATTATGAAAAGTGTAATATTAAAGCTCCAGAAGTTGATGTAGAAAAAAATAAAAAAATTGCTGAAGCCAATCATAAAAAGAACAGTAGTGATTATTTAGTCTGTAATGGTTGTACCATCACGGATATTGGTGAAGATGGCTCCTACTGGGGTTGGGAAGATAACTATGTAAGTAAAAAAAAAAAGAAAAAAAAATTATATATATATATAATATGATAAAATATTAGAATGAAATATGAATAATTAATAAAATTATATATTAACAAACTTAAAAAACTTATTTATTTATTTATTTATTTTTTATTTTTTTTTTTTCAAATATTTTTTTTTTTTTACAATTTTTTCTACCAGTCATGTCAAATTGATAATATATTATGTAATTATAATGCAAAAGAAGCAACAAAAACTACAACACCACCGTTAAGAGGTTCTGATGGTACATTAATCTGTAATACCTGTAAATATACTTCGATAGATAATTCCTTAGTTGCTTGGAATACAGAAAATGGTGAAAAATGTAGAGTTCTCGGTTCTCGTTGTAATTTTAATTCGTCCCCACATCCATGGTGTAGTGGTTGTACCCCAACAGATTATACTTCCTATGGTGAACCCTTTGGTTGGGAAAATCAAAATTCTTGCTTAATTAATGAAGTCAAATGTGGTATCATTAAATATGAAGATGGTAATGATCTTCAAAAAGTATCTGCTGCTGCCTCTAAAGTAAAATTTTATTATATTTACTATTTAATTGCTTTCCTGTCAGTCATTTTTATTATTTAATATTAAAAAAAAAAAAACAATATTAAATAGTTTTATGATTATAATAAAATGAATTAATACAAAAGAAAAAAAAAAAAAAAAAGGAAAATAAAATATAATAAAATATTTATTCCAAACTTTTTTTTTTCAAAAATAATAGTAAGAAAAAGAAAAAAAAAATAATTTAATGAGAAATAAAATAAATATAAATATATAGATATAGATATATATTTACATATATTTTATATTTACATCATATAGATCAATAAAAAAAATTTTTTTTTTAAAAAAAAAAAAAATTTTGTATAATATATATATATATATAAAAAGTTAAATATTTAAAAAATGTTATAATATTACAAAATATATATATATATATATATATATATAAATAGGCAAATTAACAAAATAAATTCTAGGATTTATTTTGTTTCTGATTTATTTAAAAGAAATAAAAATAAAAAAATAAAAATAAAAAAAAAATAAAAAAAAATTGAAAAAATAAAAAATTTATAAAAAAATTTAAACAAATAAATTAAGAAATTTCTATTTTTATTTTTATTTTTATTTTTTTACTTTTATTTTTATTTATATAATATCTAAAAATATTATTATTATTATTATTATTATTATTATTATTATTATTATTATTATTATTATTATTATTATTATTATTACATGAAGTGTTGAAGTGTAATACTATAATTTTTTATATTGAGTGATCTTCTTGGTGGGCGTTCAATATATGAAAAAAATTAAAAAGTTAATGATGGGGAACAAAGACAATTAGTTGTCAATATTTTTAAACAAAGTTCAACTTTTGTCGACTGTTCCGTATTTTGTGGGGATTACGGAGTTTTTAACAAACGTAATTACCTTTTAATTTGTTGATCTTTTTAGATTGATGATGAAATGGTAATTCCGTTGAATCTATTGAATCTATCGTTGCTAAGAGCATCGACGTCGAAATGATAAGGCATGGATTTCCACCTCCCTGTGAAAAAATTAATACAAATTCGTTAGATAACACTAATTCTGAAATTATTACTCGCAATAATGGACGTGGTGTTTATCATTGAGGAATGGGAAAAATTAGAGGCTATTTGCTTCTAACGCACTTTTATAATTATATAATATATAATGTTTTATTTCATGTATTTTTTTTCTTTATTAATTTTTTTTTTCTTTATTAAAATCATGTAATTTTATTATTATATAAATTAAATAAAGTTTCCTGTAAGTCTAAAAAAAAAAAAAAAGTTATGTAAAAGATTACGTAAAATAAAAAGAAAAAAAAAAAAAAAGAAACAAATTTTAATTAATCATAAAAAAAAAAAAAAAAAAAAAAAAAAAATTAATGTAATAAAGAATAAAAAAAAAAAGTTCTAAAAGTTAAAAAAAAAATTTCGGTGGGATGTATACTATGTGTAGTAACATGATCACCAGTTCAATCTAAAATAATAAAACAAAGAAGTAATATCTTTAATGATTTGATTCTTTAAACAAAACATCCCATTCCTTTTTATAATTTAATTCAATAATGTCTGCATCCTCTACAATCATTTTAATAGAAATTACAAAAAAAATAACTAATACATAATAGCCATTAAATGAATTTACACTTTATATTATAAAATATAATATTTCTATTTTTTATAATTATATTATTTTTTTTATTTAACAATTTTTTTTATTTTTTTTTATTTTTATTTTTTTCTTTTATTTTAATTATTATTTTTTTTTTATAGTCGCAATTATTGCGAACTTTATTCTTCATTTATTTATTCTTATATAAAATACATGAATACTTTTAATTTTAATAAAAAATAAAAAAAAAAAAAAAACAGAATTAATAAAATAAATAAATATTATTTGTCCAATTTGAACATAATAATAAATGAAATATAGTAACGTGAAATAAACAGTAATAATCAAAAATAAGTGTATAAATAAATTCAGAAAAAAAAGTCCATAGGCAACGAACCTCACCTCCTTATGGATTAGGATTTGAATTGTCTATCTGAAAGAAATTATGGTCTTCTCCTTCAGAGGCATTGGCCCTGCTAAGCCTGTCTTTACTGCATTTTTCAGCATTGACGCCACTGGTTAGTTTGCGCTTATACCTTCGGAATAGTAACCCTTGCCGAGTACTAGCCCGAGGCATAATTTCTGTAAAGAGAGCCGCAGATCGCACCAAGAATGGCGTTTTTTGAATAATCACCAGAAATGATTTGGTTCTTAAACAAAATATCCCATTCCTTTTTATAAATTAAATCTATAATGTCTGCATCCCTTTCCAATAATTAGCATAATAAACTTTTCACTATTACTCTTAAAATACATTTATTTACAAAACAAATTTATTTAAACTTTGCTTCAAAGGTATTTTAAATTAAACAGAAAAAAAAAATATATATATATATTTATATATACTTTTAATATACAAAAAAAAAAAAAAAAAAAAAAATATATATATATATATATATGTATATATATGTATATATAGTATTTAAATAAATAAAGTTCAATTATTTTATTTCTACTTTTTTAAATTTATTTTTTAAATTTATTTTTTAAATTTATTTTTTAAATTTATTTTTTTATTTTTTATTTTTTATTTTTTATTTTTTATTTTTTATTTTTTATTTTTTTTACTTAATTTTTTTTTTTTTTATTTTATTACAATTTTTTTTTTTTTTGTATATTTTAAATAATTTTTTTTTTAAAAAAAAAATTTATTTTCCTCTTAAAAACCGATAGCAGTTAACCATTTTTCAACTATTTCCTTAGAATTGTCAACTCTATTACCTTGAATTTCAATGCCCTTTAAGAACTTAGCACCAGTTAAAATATTTTGAAGTTTTTTAAAGGTACCACCATTACCACTACCTTCATGAGTACAGAATGGAATAACAGTTTTACCAGCAAAATTTAATTTTTCAATAAAAGTGTAAGCTGGCATTGGGATTTCACCCCACCAAATTGGATAACCAAAGAAAATGGTATCATAATTATCTAAATTATCTAATGGATTGGCAACTTCTGGTCTAGCATTATTTTCCTTTTCTTCTAAAGC
>JACVTC010000039.1:250000-262500 GCA_016946835.1 Neocallimastix lanati (nom. inval.) | reverse complement strand
ATTATTATTAACAAAAAAAAAAAAAAAAAAAAAAAGATATTGTATTAAAATATATCATTAATTTAAAAAAAAAATAAAATAAAAATTATAAAATAATACAAATTGTTTCATTTTATATATTTATTGCTATTTATTTATTTATTTATTTATTTATTTATTTATTGCTATAGCCTTTTTTTTTTTTTTTTCTTTAATTTTTATTATTATTATTATTATTATTATTATTATTATTATTATTATTATTATTATTATTATTATTATTATTATATATTTTTATAAATTTTATAGATAATTATATAAATAGAAGCATAAGTATGATTATATATATATATTTCATTTATTCTTTTATATATATATATATATATGTTAAATTAGTATTATTGTTTTTAATTTTTTTTATTTCTTTAAAATGATAATTATAATTGTTTATTTATTTGTTTTTATTTTTATTTTTATTTTTTTTTATAATAATTTTCTCATTTTTTATTAAAAAGAAAAAAAATTTTTTTTTTATATATATTATTATCTTATAAATGCTAACTACGATAAAAAAAATAATAAATTAATAAATGATAAAAAATGGGAACTTATTTTAATTGTTATTTTTTATTTTATTTTATTATTATTGTATCATAAAATGATAGAAAAAAAAGTATATTTATAAAATTTTAAATAAAATCTGATAGAAAAAAAATATATATTTTTATAAAATTTTAAATAAAATCTGATAGATGTAGAGATATAATAATAAAATAATATAAATAATGAAATGATGTTTAAAATAAATAAAACTTTATGTAATTATTATAAAATGAAAAAATAGATTTAAAATAAAAATAAAAATAAAAAAAAATTAAAAATTAAATAATTAAAAAAAAAAAAAAAATTAAATAATTTAAAACAAAAAAAAAAAAAAAAAAAAAAAAAAAAAAAACTTATTGTAAGATTTATTATTTAAATTGGTAACTTCATGAGGGGAGGAAAAAAAAAAAAAAAGAATTAAATATTAAGGAATAAATTATAATAAGAAAAATAAGTTATTGATAAATAAAAAATTTTTTCTTTTTTTAGTTTCTTTTTTTTTTTTTTTTTTTTTTTAAAAAAAAAAAATGAAAGAGAATAATTTATTATATAGATATATGTTATTGAATTAATTATATGATTAAAATTTGTTATGCTTATATATATATAGTAATATAAAATATATATATATATAGGAAATAAAATAAAATAATTATTTATTTACTTATTAATTTATTGTTTAGAAATCTTCAAAAAATTCACTATAATCATCTGTCCCATCTAATAAGGCTTCCTGATCTTTTGATTCATAATATTCTTTATCACAAGGTTCTGAGTAACGTTGAAAATGACGTGTATCCCCCTCATTATATATTTCTGGTATAAATGGTGGGGTTACACTTAATTTTGCAATATCATCCCAGTTAACATCAGTAAACCATTTATGTCCTTTAATGTCATCAGCTCCATTCTTTAAGTTACCATAACGTTCAGTTAGGTCTGGCGTAATTAAATGTTTTATTAAATCATTAGCATCTTCATTTACATAAGATGGCCAATAGATTTTACCACTTAAAATCTTCTTATAGAGTTGAAGTTGATCTTGATCATTAAATGGTGGATAACCACAAATCATTTCATAGATTAATATACCCAAAGCATACCAATCCACTGATTTACTGTAGGCTTTAGAAAGGATAACTTCTGGAGCCATATATTCAGGCGTACCGCAAAGGGTATAGGTAACATCTGGAACATGTTTAGCAAAACCTAAATCAATTAATTTTATATGACCAGTAACATCTAACATAATATTTTCTGGTTTCAAATCACGATAGATGATATCCTTAGAATGAAGATATTCTAATGCGATAGTTACTTCTGCGGCATAAAATCTTGCTACACTATTTTCAAATCTAGTTTTCTTTTTTAATTCAGCAAAGAGCTCCCCTCCTGCAGCATAATTGGTAACAATAAATAAATGGGTTCTCGTTTGGAATGTTCCTAATAATTGAATAAATAATGGATGATGTAATTCACTTAATATACGTTTTTCTTCCTGTATATGTTCTATTTGTTGCTCCTTTGCTATATGTTGTTTTGGAATAGCTTTCATGGCATAGTATTTATTATTAGCATGAGATTTTACTAAATGTACTCTACCAAAGCTACCAGTACCGATAGTTTTTATGATATCAAAAGCATCTAAATTTATTTCATTTTTTTTAAGTGGAGGTGGTGGTGGAAGATATTGTGGTGCTGGTTTATATGGTGGTGGTATATCTGGTAGTTTTGTTGTTGGAGGAGGAGTAGGTGATTTTAAAATTAAACTTTTAAAATCTACCGATAGTGAGGATATAGCGTTATTAAGTGAATCATTTGAAGAAGCAACCATAGTTTCTGTATTACTACTCATTCTGATATTATTAATATGTTTATTATTCAAAAGGGATCGTTCAATAATTTCAAGATTTTCTTGACTTTGCTTAAGTGTGGTATTTTTATCAAAAAATCCTATACTTTTGTATTTGAAATTTAAAGCTTTAATATCTTTTAATAATGTATTAATATTTAAATTGATATTATTTTTAATACTATTTTTTGAGGAAGTAAAAGTAGACTCGGAATCAGCAGTGACAGGTTCTGTTTCAGATAGAGTTGAGGATATATTTTCAGAATCAGCGTCACTTAGGTAATCGTTGGAACGAATATAAATAATACTACTTTGTTTTTTAGGGGTTGGGCTTAATAAAGTTGGGGTTGTAGGTGAAGTTAATTTAAATAAGGTATTAATATTTTGAGAATTTGAATTAGCAGAATGAATCAAAGAATTTTTACAACGATTATTTGTATTTAAAGATTTTGTTTTTATATTTAAACCAAAGGATTTTAAGCTTCTATTAAATTCATTCTCAAAATTCTTTATAATATTAGTTATATAATTATATATAAATATATAAATATACAAAAAGAAAATTTATATAAATTAATATCTCATATATTAAAAAAATTAAAAAAAAAATTATAAAATTTCCAATAAAGTATAAAAAAAAATATATATATATATACATACGAGAGATGATGATGTCCTAGAAGCTTTAGTTAGTTTTTTATCTTTTGAAGTATTGATAACCAATGGAAGAGTAGCAGTTATTGAATTTTTATTAACAATAGATGCCATAACTATTGTCTTTAAAAAAAATAAGTATATAAATATATAAATTTTTGATAAATTTTTTAAATTATTTAATAATTTATATAAATTATTGAAAGATTATAGTCTGTATGTTACTATATCTTTATTTTTATTTACTTTATTATTCCTTTTTTTTTTTTTTTTTTTTTTTTTTTATCCTTCCGTGCGTATTTGTATTATTTTCGTTATTTTTTTTTTATGGTATTATTATTATTACTATTTAATATTATAATTATTTTTTATTATATTTTATTATATTTTATTTTTTTTTTTTATTATTGATTTATGTGAAGAAATGTATATCTTTTTTTTTTTTCAATATAAATGAATTGGTTTTTTTTTTTTTTTTTTATTATAAAAATATATAAAAATGAATTTAGCACATTGTAATTATATAAAATTTTATAAATTAATAGTCTTTTTTTTTTTTATTTATTTATTATTTTATTATATTATATAAATATTGTATTCATTCATAAATAAATATTTTATTCTATAGAAAAGTATGTATATAAATTGTTTAATTTTGGTTTTTATATTTCTGATTAATATTCATTTGGTTTATTCATTATATTTTCTATATAACTTTTAATTAATTATTGTTTTTATCAATATCGATTAATAATATTTATCATGAATAATTATTTCAATATAAACAGTAATAATAATAATATATTTTCGATCTTTATCTGAGATTTTTAATAGTTGAATTTATATTTGAAAATACTAAAAGTAAAAATATATTTTTTACAAGAAAAAAAAATATAGAATTAAAAAAGAAATAATAATCTATTTATCTATTTATAAGATTTTAATATAAATAAATATTTATTTTCGTTTTATACCTGATAATATATTATTTTCAATACTATTTTTAATATGAATATATTGCAATTTAATTTTAATAAACTATTAATTAAGGTTTGAGGGTACAAAAACTATTTAAAAATAATATATACCTAATATATTAGTTATATTAACCTATAATATTAATTTATTGATAATTTAATATGAAAGTAAATATTTTAAATTATTTCAATGATGATTAAAATTATATTGATTTTTATTCTATTGATGATTTGATTAATATATTATTATTATATTACTTTTATATTATTTTATATATTACTTTATAATAATGTTAAATTTTATTTTATATTATAAAAAAAAATTATTATCATATTATCTTTCAAATAAACCGTATAAATAAAACTTTTTTTATTATTAAGTAGTAACTGTTATTTATAAACTAAATATTAATTATTATTCATGATTTATGATTTACGATTTATTAATTATTATTATTAATTATTATTATTATTATTAATTATTATTATTATTATTAATTATTATTATTATTATTATTATTATTATTTTTATTAATTATATAATTATTATTGTATCATTTATTATCATATATTATTATAAATATAAATATTATTGATTATTGATTATTAATTATTATAATTAATTATTATTTATTATTTATTATTATTTACTATTACTACTATATAGTTATTAATAGTATTTAATAATTATATTATTAGTATATATTTACTATTATTTATTATTTTTCTCCTTGTTCATTTAGTTTTTAGAATTAAAAAATGAATAATCTTTCTGGCATTAATAATTATTTTTTTTTTTCAATAATAACTACTAATAAAATTCATACAAATTAAGTGGTAAAACTCAACATAATATTTTAAACAATTATTTCAACCAAAAAGTTTTATTATTATAATATTATTTTTTATTTTTTTTTTTAATTCAAATATATATTCATTATATTGTTTGAGGTACCTATAACTGTCTTATTTAATTGTAATTACTAAATTTATAAAATTATTTTTTTTTTTTTACTTCTATTACTTTTTTTTTTTGTATATTATTAAAGGTCTTTCTAAAAAATAATTAACATAAAAACATTTAATAGTTTTAATAATAAATTATTACAAAATTCCAAGACATATCAAAATATATTATTTCATAATTTATATTAATTATTAATTAATATTAGTTTTAATGTTAATAAACTATTTTTATGTTTCAAACATAAATTTATTATTACATTAAATAAAAATTTTCAATATGAAAAATAATAAAAATAATAAAAATAAAAAATAAACATAAAAAAAAGGGAAAAAAATAAAATAAAATAATTAAATAAATAAAAAATAAAAATAAAAAAAAAGGGGAAAAAATAAAATAATTAAATAAATAAAAAAATAAAAATAAAAAAAAAAAAAAAAAAAAAAAAAAAAGGGAAAAAATAAAATAAAATAATTAAATTATTTTTTTAAGTAATTATAATAATAACTATTAAATATATATATTAATAAAATGTATCTTATATATTTAAAATAGAGTATAATATCTATGACCAAAAGAAAAAAAATTTTTTTTGTTTTTTCTTTTATTATTTTTATTTTGATGTTCGTTATAGGATAGTAGTATATAATATTACGAATAACGAATTATTTTTAAATATAATTTTGATAATAAAAATTTCATGAAAAGCAATATGGATTATCAATAAATGGATAGATATATTTTAAAAGATTAACTAAATATTTAAAAAAATATTATCAATATATACATAATGCATAATACATAAAACAAAAAACATAATTTCTATTTATAATATATTATATATAGAAAAATATTAATATATATGAAATAATAAAACAAAATTTAATTATAAACAATAAGAAAAAAAAAATTAACTATTTTTCATGTTAATATCTTACTAGAGCTATATTGGTTAAAAAGAAATCTCAACTTCATTATATCATTAGTACAACCACTTATATATTATTTAATTATTTCAATTTAATTAAAAAAAAAATCATGCATAAGCTAAAAAAATATTTTAATATTTAATAAAGTTATATAAACTTTATAATTATTTAAAATTAATTTTCTGTTAATAAATTTAAACTTTTATAATTAAATTATTTATATAATTTTATTTTATATTATTTTATATTTTAATATATATTCAAATAGATTATGTATGTAGTCAATTATATTTATTAAATGCTATTTGATATACATGAATAATATATTTTATATATTCCAATTCTATAAAGATAATATTGATTTAAAGTGCTTTAAAATATCATGTAACATAAAAAAAAATTTTTACTAAGCAATAATTTATAAAAAAAAAAAAAAAAAAACCTATTACATATATAAATAAATAATTAATAATACGAAAACCTACATAAAAAAAAAAATAATAATAATAATTGGGACCACTTCAAGTAATCAATATATTACGAGATTTTAAAATTGATTATGTCATATTAGTAATTATCTTATAATCATTTTTAAAATCTCATAATATAGGATAATTATAATCATTTTTAAAATCTCTTAATATATTGATAATTATCTTATAATAGATTGTTATTGTTAAATCTTAGTATATAGCAATAATAATTAAATAAAATAATAAATAGAATTAAAATCTTCTGTATTTTTATCATTAAAAAGAAAATAGAAATAGAAATAGAAAAAAGAAAAAGTCTAGAAGTCTATAATTATTATTATCATTTAATATAATTTGTATTAAATTTTATTTTATTCTAAAATGTAAAAAGTACAAAAAAAAAAATTTTTTTTTTAACCTCAATTTGAATTTTTTCAGTATATTTCCATATTTGGTATTTTAAATCTACCCCAATTTAATTTATTTCTAATATCGTTTTGGTTAATAAATAATAATGAAATAAACTCTAATTATAATTAAATATAATATAAATATATTTTTATCTTTTTTTTTTTTGGTTCATTTCCTTAAACGGGTGATCTTATGAATTAAATCTTTATTAAAAAAAAATAAATTTCAATTAAATAATATAGTATATTAATTTATATATTTAAATAATAGTTTAATATATATTAAACTATATAATATTTTAAATTTTGATTATTTTAAAAAAAAAAAAAAAAAAAAAAAAAAAACACGTTGCTATTATTAAAAACAAAACATAAAATATGATGGACATGAACTTTTTTTTTAACTTGAAATTTAATTTAATATATAAACCATTTTACTTATTTATTATATATAGTATAATTAATATTTAATATATCCACTTTATTATTATGAAATAAAGAAATAAATTATATTAGAAATATTAGAAAAAAAAAAAAAAATAGGGCTTAAGAAATAAATAAATAAATAAAAATAAAAGAAAAAATAAAAATAAAAAATAACCGCAAAATAATAATATTATTATACCAAACTTTATCAATTATATATATTAATTATATTAGTTATAATAATAGTTTTAAAATTTTATAATATTTTTTATTTTATTGCTAATTAATAGTAGGAATATATCATCTATTAATATAAAAATATCATTTAATATAGTTTGGTTTATTGAATAAATCAAACTAAATTAAATATATAAATTATTAATCTGTATATTAAAATCAGAAATTTCTAGTCAAAGTGAAAAATAATTATAAGATAAAAGATATCTTAATAAATTTATAATAAAAGTTATAATAAAATAATTTATATTTGATAAATTATTATTACAGTGACCATAATAAAATATTAACAATGAAAATATTATTATTATTATTATTACTTTTATTATTATATTACTTATATTACCATATCGTTTAATCAATTAATATTCATGTCCACGAAAAAAAAAATAATAATAATAAGCTATATATGAAGATATTATAAAAAAAAATGATGCTAATAGATCCTGTCATTAAACTTATTCATATATATATGTGTTTTTTTAGAAATAATTTTACAAAAATGGAAATATAACATATTATCATTTTATTGTTTAGAAAAAACAAACACACAAAATAAAAAAAATATGCCGTTAATTATTTATTTCCTTTTTTTTTATATCATGAAATATCAATTATTTATTTAGTAATATATATACATATTATTTATTTGTTATTTATTTGTTATTTATTTATTTATTATTTACTATTTATTTATTTATTTATTATTTATTTGTTATTTATATTATTTATATATTTATTATTTACTATTTATTTATTTATTTATTATTTATTTGTTATTTATATTATTTATATATTTATTATTTACTATTTATTTATTTATTTATTTATTTATTTATTTATTTATTTATTTATTTATTTATTTATTTATTTATTTATTTATTCATCTCACAAACTTAAGAAATTTGTTTTAAGAAAAAAAAAAAAAATAGAAAATAGAAATTTGTTTTAAGAAAAAAAAAATAGAAAAAAAAAGATTCTTTAAACCATATAATACTAATACAAGTCAGCAATTAATGTTAATATATACTATCAATATATTATAATATATTAACAAACATAATTTCAATTCCATCAATTTAAATTTAAATATTTTCGTAATACAAAAAAAAAAAAAAAAAAAAAAAAACATTAAGCCATTTTTTTATTATATATAAAATTCATAATTTTTGTGAATTACATGTATCATAATATTATATTATAAATTAAAATGATTAATTTAAATCCCTTAAAAAAAAATTTTTCATATCAATTTTATTTTATTTTATTTTAAAAAAAATAAAATAAAATAAAATAAGAAAAATCTTTGTGTCTTTATTTAAAAAAAAAAAAAATAAAATAAGAAAAATCTTTGTGTCTTTATTTATAAAACAAAAAAAAAAAAGTTTAATTTTAATATTTTTTCCATAATAATTAAAAAAATAATTTTAATATAATAAAATATAAAATATATGTCAAATATAAATGATGAGCCAAGTAATTTATCTTTTAAGCCGTCATTATTTCTCAAAATAAAAAAAGAAAAAAGTTTTTTTTTATAAGCCATAACTACTTATTAATAATTAATCATTAAAAAAAAAATTATAGAATAGAATAGGATTAAAAATTAATTCTAATAATAATACATATATAATTTATCAATAAGCATATTCTAATAAAAATAATAAAGTATTAGTGAATACATATCAATAATTAAATCTAATCGATAATAATGTTTTATAATAATATTAATCTTTTAAAGAAAAAAAAATTAAAATTTTAATATCATTCTTCTATTAATATAATATATGAAGAAATTATTAAATTATTTAATTTATTAATTAATATTTTTTTTTAAGCAAAAAATAATTAAAAGATTTGGATACTAATATTCTTAAAAGATCAAATATATATATTACACTTTTATATATTATGAATATTTCCTCTAAATTTTTTTTTCTTTTAATAATATATATCCATTTACATATATAAATTAAATTTGAAATTATAAAAAATAAAAATATACTTGTATTATTGATAAAATAATTATTTAATATTATAAAAAATATCAATATATTATTCTTCACGTAATTATTTAACAAGTATGCATTATATACATATCTCTATAAAATTCATATACATAGAATGTATAAATATTAAGAAATTATTATCAACTATTTAATTGTTTTATACTAAATTTTTTTTTTTTATTTATTTATTTCTTTATTAAATATTTTGTTTTTATTGTTGATATTCAATTTTAAACAGAAATAGCCTTTTTATTATTATAAAAAAAATTATTTATTTATTTACATATTTATATATATTCATATATTATTTCTTTAGTTACATATTTTCTTAGTTATATATTTATTTATTTATTTTATTTCTATGTCTAATTTTTATCTATATATGGTAAAAAAATGAAACAACAAATATGAAAAAAAGAGAAAAGTGGATTAGTGTTTATATATCTATTAAATGAGTTATATATGATTAATATATTATAATATACTGACAAGTATATTAAATCTTTAATAATGAAATAATTTTTAAAAATATGCAGTCACGTTTTTTTTAAGTATTATTATTAAAAAAAAAAAAAAAAAAGAAAGAAAAAAGAAAGAAAAAAGAACACAATACAAAAATAGAAGCTTAATATATAAAAAAGAAAACTATTAATAAAAAAAATACAAAAAAAAAAAAAAAAAGTAATAATAAAAATAAAAAATAAAAATTAAAAATTATAAAATATATAAAATATAAAATATAAAAAAAAAAGTAAATAAATAAATACATAATTCTTTAATAAATTTTAATTAAAATTTAATAAAAATTTGTATAATATTTATAATTAAAATCAATAAAAAAAAAATTCATTTTAAAATATTAAAAATATAATTATTTAATTATTTCGAGTACTATTTATTAAAACTTATTAATTTCTAAATAATTAATATGTAGTATTTGTTATAATATTTATAAAAAATATTATTTATTAAAATTACCTTGTAATGGAGTTTTTGTAAAATATATATATATAATATTTTGGATATTATAATAAAATTTCAATTAAAAAAAAATTATTTAATATTAATAAAACAATAGAATTACTTTTTATTAATAAAATTTATACCATAATAGAAGGATTACTCATAAACACAAAGTATTAATAATATTATTACAATGGAAAGACTACAAATATGTAAATTGTTATATACAATGTAAATAGTGTCATCAAATGATTACTAATTTACAAAATTTTTAATAAATTATTTCTACTATCATATAAAAAAAAAACTTTTTTTCTTATTTTTAAGGACTGCTTCCACAAATTTAGATATATTTTTTTATATATATGTTGAAAGTAACAAACTATATTCATAACTTATTTCTAATAATACAACTATTTGAATGTGAAATTAAAAAAAAAAAAAAAATAGTATGAAATTACTCTAATTAATAATTAATAATAATATAAATAATAATATATATAAAATAAATAAAATTAATAAAATTAACATATTAATATTTATTATTTATTATAAATAATAAAATTTAGTTATAATAACAATTTTTACCTATTAATAATTAAAATTATACTCAAAACTTTTTATTACTCTTATTATTATTATTATTATTATTATTATTATTATTATTATTATTATTATTATTATTATTATTATTATTATTATTATTATTATTATTATTATTATTATTATTATTATTATTATTATTATTATTATTATTATTATTATTATTATTATTATTATTATTATTATTATTATTATTATTATTATTATTATTATTATTATTATTATTATTATTATTATTATTATTATTATTATTATTATTATTATTATTATTATTATTATTATTATTATTATTATTATTATTATTATTATTATTATTATTATTATTATTATTATTATTATTATTATTATTATTATTATTATTATTATTATTATTATTATTATTATTATTATTATTATTATTAATATCATTAATAATATTTCTAATTACTATTATTATTATTATTATTATAAATATTAATAAATATTTAAAAGCCATTTAGGTTATAAATTAATGTTTCCACTCCATTAATAAATAATAGTAATGTTTAATTGATGTATTATGTTATTTAATATCAGTTTTTTTTTTTAATTATTATTAATTTATTTGAGTATTCACTTGATAATACAAAATATATTTAAAAATTATTAAAAATAAAATTAAAAATATTAAAAAATAATCTATTTTATTGAAAAGTTAATGATTTTTATAATTACATTAAAAAGGAAATTATCGAACTTTATTAAGTTCGATAAATTAAAAAAATATTTCTTTTTTTTTTTTAAAGAAAAATAAAAAAAAATAATAATAATGAATAATAATAAAAGATAATAATAATAATAAAAGATAATAATAATAATAAATAATAATAATAATAATAAATAATAATAATAATAAAAGAAATAAAATATTTTTTTTCCATTTTTATTATATTATTTTTAAATGTATAAAATTAATATTATTCTTAATATAAAATTATTAAAATATATTATATTATAATATTTATATATATTTATAATTTATTTATTTGTTGTTTGCTTGTTTATTTATTTATTCATTCATTCACTTTATTTCAAAATAATAATCCACTTTTTAATACAAATATATATATCCATATATTAAATATCATTAAGTTTTAATAAATTTTTAATTGAAAAACTTTTCACATTACTATATTTGTACATAATTAAGTATTAAACAACTAAAAGAAAAACATAATATGTTTTACTATTATTATTATTATTATTATTATTATTATTATTATTATTATTATTATTATTATTATTATTATTATTATTATTATTATTATTATTATTATTATTATTATTATTATTATTACTATTATTATTATTATTATTATTATTATTATTATTATTATTATTATTATTATTAAAAATATCACACATTACAATATATATATACTTTTAATTTAAACAAAAAGAAA
>JACVTC010000039.1:65000-237500 GCA_016946835.1 Neocallimastix lanati (nom. inval.) | reverse complement strand
ATATAATAATGTAAATGCAAATAAATATATATTTTTTAATAAATAAATTACTATTTATTGTTTTTGTAAAAAGTATATCAAAAAAAAACATTAATTATATATTTATTGATATATATAATAATGTAAATGCAAATAAATATATATTTTTTAATAAATAAATTACTATTTATTGTTTTTGTAAAAAGTATATCAAAAAAAAATTTTTTTTTTTAAAAAATAATACTTAGCCAAAATTATATATGATTAAATGTTAATTTAAAGTATACAGGCATTAATACTATTTTTATAATTATAATTAAATATAAAACTTTTTCTATAATCTATATATGTTAATTATAACAAAAAACTACTTTTTTATTTCTATAATAAATATATTATACATTAATATAATACATTAATATAATATAAATATAAAATAATGTATGAATAAATATATGAAATAAACAATAATTATATAAAAGAATTTTTTATCTAGAATTTTGTAGATGAGGTACATATATTAACTATATATTAAAATATATAGTGTACCACTTAATAGTATATATATAATTGCTTTTATAAAAAAAAAAAAAATCATTATAACCCAAAATATTTAAAAATTCTAAAAATCATTTTTGATTATTATACTAAAAATAATCATTAAATATCAGTACTATTACTATTAATAATACTAATTTTTTTTTTATTTTTTTAAAATATAATTTATATTACCAGATAATAAAAAAAAATAAAAATATAATATATATATTTGCCATAATAAAATTAATAAATTTAATGAAATAAGAAAAATAATAAAGATAATATATATTAATAACTTTAAATATGGTTTTTAATGAAATAATAATAATAATAAAGATAATAAAGATTATATATATATTAATAACTTTAAATATTGTTTTTGATACATTAACTTTTTTTTATACATATTTTAAAATGAATATTTATCAATAAAAGTAATCTAAACTAAATTATGAATGTATACCTTATTTTTCTTGAATATAAATATATAAAAATTATTTTTTAATATTTTATAGTGTATTATATTATATTAAAATTCAAAATAACTCTTTTCACTGTTGCCTGAATAACAAATGTTTTATATTACAATAAAACCTATATTATTCATTTTTTAAAAATTAAAATATATATATATATATGTATATTCCATGTCATTATTAATATTTAATGTTATTTATTTTAATTAATCGGTTTGAGGGTCTATTTTTGAATTTTATTTTGTTTCTTTAATTCATGTTATTTTATTTTGTTTTTTTAATTCAGGTTATTTTATTTTATTTTAATTTTTTTTTCATTGTTTGACTTAAAAAAATAATTATTTTTATTATTATTTAATATTCTATTTTATTTTATTAATTTTACTCACATAAATTTATTATTTTTGTAATTAGTATTTTGTAATAGAAATACACTGAGTTGTATTGATTTTCAATGTATAGTTCTTTTAAATTATGTATAGAAAAAAAAAAATAGTATTAATAAATAAATAATATTATTATTTTATTTTCATTATTGCTTTTTTTTTAAAAAAAAAAATAATAGAAATAATAGAAATTATATATATTAAACTTTAAACAGTATGTTTATAATTATTATTTATTTTTATTGTAATTTTTTTTTTAATTGCAATTTGTAATATAAATATAATAAAAAAAACTTTTTTTTTAAAAAAAAATTATATTATATAATTCATAGAATTAAATTATATAATTATTAATTTTTTAAAAATTATTCTAAAAAAAAAAAAAAAAAAAAAAAAAAAAAAAAAATAGACTGCACATACTTATTCTAAAAATGAGAATATGTTTATTTACTGTATTAATGGAATTGATAAAATTAATGTTCCATAATTTTAAAAATAGTTAATAGTAATAATTTAGGAAGAAGTATTTAATAAATACCACTAAATGCTTTTAAATTAATATTTTTTTTTTTAAATAAAACAAAATTAGTATATATAAATAATAATAGTACTATTAATCATATTCATAAATGAATAAAAATTTATCAAATTTTTAAAAAATTTAAATACATTTTCATTTTAACGTAAATAGTGAAAAATATAATGTACAAAAATAATAAGATTAATAAATTTTGTAATTAATTATTTATTATAAATTATAGTATATTATAGTATATTATAGTATATTGTATTAAATTGTTTTTAAATATAATTAATTTATTAATGGTTTTTAATTCATGTTATATATAAATAATTCATTTAAATAATATTTATTGATGCAGTATTTATTAAAAAAGTCATATATTTTATTTGTATAATACACTGCATATTATAATATAATCATAATATATTTTAATAATAATTTATAATTATTAGTAATATTATTATATACTTTATGATTATATTAAAAAAAACTATGATGTGGAATTAATTCCATCAATAATAGAAAATAACACACTTTAATTTTCTGAATTAATATATTTGTCAATATATACATAAAAATTGCATAATTTAAATTAATATACATTAATATACATTATTTAAAAAATTAATATATATTTATCAACAATAAATAAAATTACATAATTTAAATTAATATAATATATATTTTAAATTTTTTAATTTTATATCTATTTCTAAAAAAATAGATATAAAATTAAAAAAATTTAAATTTCTTCAGAATAAATATGAAATATTATATTAGCAATATTTTAGTAATAATTGGTGAACCTAACTAATAATAACAAGCCACATATATATATAAAAATATCATGTATTTTACTTATTAATAAAATCATTTGATAAATTAAAAGTTTT
Source organism: Neocallimastix lanati (nom. inval.) (assembly GCA_016946835.1). Classification (NCBI taxonomy): domain Eukaryota; kingdom Fungi; phylum Neocallimastigomycota; class Neocallimastigomycetes; order Neocallimastigales; family Neocallimastigaceae; genus Neocallimastix; species Neocallimastix lanati (nom. inval.). The sequence goes on along the minus strand of JACVTC010000039.1, from coordinate 234,703 downwards.
TTCTTTTTCTTTATCGTGAACTCGGACGAAGGGTGCATTTCCCAAAAAAAAAAACTTAATGGCAAATACTTTGATGATTAATACTTATTCATCAAAAATTACCTCATTGGTAAAACGTTATTTGAATACATTTGAACATGATATTGTTGGTGACTGACCGAAATACTGAACTAAATTTGTCTTTAACTAATCTTAGAGCTGTTATGAACAGCTGGATTCAAATTTAGAACTCTAAAATGTCATTGATGAGCTTCGTGAACGATTTTAACTTACAACAAATTGCCAAAGAAGAGGCCAGAACCAAAGATGCCAAAGTTAAATTAATATTTTTTTTTCTAGTGTTCCATTCAACGTTCTAAAATATATTCCTATTACCAACTAACTCAATAATAATTTACCAAAGAATAATTATACTATTTGGACTTACGATACTGGATCTTCCGAGTAAATTACCAATAATAAGTAATTATTAACAAACTTTATTTTCAAGAGAATATAACTGATATGTGCTAATAGCATTGAGTCCATCTTCAAAGGATATGAAACATTATATGATAATATAAATGGATACAATATAAAATTTAATAAAGCTTTATTCTCTGATAATATTACAAAAAATATTATCAGTGGATTCAAATTTTCAAAGGAAGGTTTTTATCAAAATGTCAAATTTGTATTGATCTACACTTACTTTATATATGATTAATAATCTAATTGGCACACTTGAGTTAAATCAATTTAATATAGTTAAAAAAAAAAAAACGTATTTTCAACAATAGAAAGAACTTATTTAATTCTTCAGTAATACTTAACACAGAACTCCACTCTAATTCAAATTAATTTGGCACATGCGTTTAGGACATTTTTATCAACACAATATCAGTAAATATCTTAAAATAAATAATAAAGTTAAACCAATTCACTGCGCTGCTAATTCTTTATAGAAAATTAATACAAATCCTTTCAATGGTGCTACTCCCATAGCTACCAGAATCTTAGAAGTAATCCTTTCGGATATTGTGAGACCATTGGAAACTTTATTTTCCAATAGAAAAAAAAAATTTCATTACTTTTATTGATGAATGGTTAAGAAAATCATGAATATATCTTTTGAGGGATAAATCTAAAGCTAAAGCTACAAACACTACTATTCATTTTTTTTTCTCCTAAGTTTCTCCTTGACAAAATAAAATTGAATGTATGATCTTCTTCATGGACAAGATTCAATTTAAAATTGGTGGCAGTCCATTATAATGTAACAATTATGGAAAATACCTATCTTTACTGTTATTTTCCAATTTTTTTTTATTTTGTGAATTATATCTATAGTGAGCTATACATCCGAATGTGTTAACATACCTTAGATCGACTTTCTTGTTTATAAGTGCTTCATTAGAAATTGGAATTTCCAATACCTTTAGGTGGGTTAATATTATATAAGAAATTTCTATAGTTAACAGAGTAATCCTAGGATCTCGTGTCTAGTCTACTAGCAACTAAAAGAGTTAAAGTGTAGTTGATTAAGTTTTAATTAAACCTTTCTGCCTTTCCATTAATTTCTGGAAGTATAAAGTGGAAAGTAAACTTTACTAATACTAATTTCTTAAACAGAATTTTATAATCCTTTTATTCTTAAACTGCTTTTCATTGTCTGTTTAAAAATATTTTTCTTTAAGGTCATATTTATTAGTGATATTTTTAATAAGTTCAATAATAGTTTTAGTAACTTTCACTTAATTTCTGAGTAAAAATACTCACAATTTCCTTAAAAAAAAAAAAATTCATCAATATAAATAAGTATGAATCTTTTACCAGTACTTGAGGTAAAATTCAATGATCCCATCACATCAGAGTGTATTGTTACTACAAAATTCTTGATGTAAAAGGTGGTTTCCTTTGAAAGGTAATCTTTTAAGCTTTGAAATTTTTACATTGTAAACAATCTGGGTTTTTTTTTTTTAATGTTTTGAAGATTTAAATATTTTTGTCAGATTGTTATGACATCCATGGCTTTTATACCTTAGATGGTTATTGTATTCATCTAGTTATTATTGATAGAAACAGATTGTAGATATAATTGGTTTAATTGGAATTTTGATAATGTTAGAAAGGTCAGCTATATATTTTCCAATCTCATGCTTTTTATTGTTATTTATATTGTGTTTCTAATGAAAAAGTATTGCTTTGTTGTTTACAGAAGCGAGTTCTCACGGGTAACCGGTTTTTATAAGTTTAACACCTCTAATAAGATTTTAGTTAATTTTAACCGAGTAGTAAACATTATCTAAAAGGATGATTTTATTACTTATTTTCTCAACAAATATATTAATACCTTTGAATTCACACGAGGTATTGTTTGTGCATTTTTTGTGAATATTTTCATAATGAAAATTCTTTAAAACGCTTTTATTGTTAGTAATATGTTCAAAATATTTCAAAATATCCTGCGTCATATATCCACATAATCCATTCATTGAGACACTGTCTATTCTGTTTAAAGTATCATTGTTTATGGAATTTTCTACTTGGTTAGTTGAATTATTAATTGATTCATTAATATCTTCTTCTCTTCAGAGACAAGCTTCAATATGATCAATATATTTTTCAAATAGTTATTGTAATTCATCAAAATAAACATTTTCTTCTTCAGCATCTTTGCAAGAACTATAATATGTTGTTTTCAACAATTCCGATGTACATTCTTTTTCTATTCTAGTTATAATTGTACTTCTTATCTCTAAATCCGTTTCTTCTTCTTTCTTCACTGATCTTCAAATTGAATATGCATCTATCAGTGTCCTTTCATTTCACAAATGTAACATTAATTATCTTCCCTTTTTAACTTTTATCTTCGAATGATTTTTTCTGCTTAGTTTTTATTATCAAGTCATATGTCCATTACGTCTTCTATTTTCTTTGGTTTGATATTTTTTTATAGGTAATGATATTCTTTGATTCTTCAATAAAATTTTCTTGTTCTACATCTGGATCTAAAAGTTTTAGTTTTGGAATCCTTCATTTTAAGTTTTTTCTAAATCTTCATTCTTCATAGTTCCAAACCTAATCTTGGCTTTCGCTTCAATAATAATATCTATTTTAATAAAATTTAGAAGACTTTTAGATTTCAGAACATTTATATATTTAACTTAATTAAATATGAATGTGTTGTATTTCATAACGTGGCTTATAAATAAGATTTTAATTCGTAATTTAGCGTACCACATTTTGTTTTTTTTAAATAACTAACCTATAATATAAATAAATAAATGGGATAATTTTTTTTTTTAACATCAAAAAAAAATTTTTTTCATAAACTCTTCATTTAAAAAAAAAAAAAAAAAAAAAAAAAAAAAAAAAAAAAAAAAATTAAATAAATAAACAATAAAATAAAATATAACAAATTAAATTAAATAAATAATAAATTATAAAAAATTAAATATATTTTACTTTTAACCATTAAAAAATGAAAAAAAAAAAAAAAATTCCAAAATTTGAAATTAATGAAACAAATAGAGGAAAAGAACAAATTATTATAGATAAAAAAAAATATAAATATAATTTTTATCTTAAAAACTAAATATCATTAAATGTTATTTTATTATTAAATTACCAAAAAATATTAAAATATATCTTTAAAATTGAATATTATTAAATATTATTATTCTATTATTTCAACAAAAAATACTAAAATATAACTTTAAAATAATATTTATTTATGTACTCCTTATTTCATATTAAGCCACTTTCGGAAATGCAACAATATCTCAAATTCTTTTCTATATATTCTAATAGTATTTATTATTTTTTAAAAGGTTAAATTTTACATATATAATCTAACCATTAACAAACAGATTATATATTAATTGTCTGTATATATTAAATATATATAATATATTGATTATATATTATCTATATAATTTTATTTATTAACAAATTAAATATCAAACTTTTTTGTTAATATATTATATTACATAATAACCTTATCTAAATAGATTTAATCTCATTTAAATTTTTAAATAAAAAAAGTTTATACATAAAAAAATTATGTATATATACAAATTATAAAAAAATATATATATATATTATATATTTTTTATTTGAATTACATAATATTGAATTTTCTTAAATATTTTAATTTTAATATAATATTAAACTACGAATTTGCCATAAAATAATTTTTTTTTTATTTTTACTAAAATTATCATTTAAAAAAATCGTATAAAATATTCAAGTTATTAATTATTTAAAGTTTGTATAATGTATAATGTATAATAATAAAAAATTAATTTTTTAAATTTATATTTTTTTATTATTATATTTTTTTTAAAAAAATTTTTGACATTTAATAAGATTATCATAATATTAATATATATATTTTTTATATTTAAATTTAGTTTTTTTTTTTCTTATTTTTTTTTTATTTTTTCATATGTTTTTTTATTTTTTGTGTTTTTTTATACAATTATTTATTTTTGAGGAAATATTATTTAACTGTTATTGTAATACAATAGAAAATAAATAGAAAATATAATTCGTATAAAAAAATTTTTTTTATATTTTTAATATTTATAATTAAATATATTAAAATAAAAAATATTTTATTTAAAAATATTTTACTTTGCACTTTTTTTTTTTTATAATTTATGTTTTATATTTTATAATTTATGTTTTGTATTTTTCAATAAGATTTCAAAAATATATAAAACTAAATATATAAAACTAAATATATAAAACATAAATAATAATAATTATCAAAGTTTAAATATCAAAAAAAAAAAAAAAAAAAGATATTAATAATTATTATTTTTATTTTAATTGTAATTGAAATAGTAATAATAAATTTAAATGTAATGTATAATATATAATAAATATATATAAAATTATTTATATATTTTTATTTTTTTTTCTTTTGATATAAAAATAGAAAATATAATACAAGGAAAAAAAAATAAATTATTATATTAATTAAATATTATAAAACAATATAGTTTTAAATAAAATACTTTTTATTTTATATTTATTTGCACAAATATTACAAATAAATCTATTAAATATATAATAATAATAATAATAATAATTTCTTTTTATTAGATATATATATAATTTATTATCAATGAAAATTAAACTTCATTTATTATAAAATTAAGGATTTGATTTTTTAAGTGGTAAAAAGGATTATATCATTTTTTTTATATTTAAAGTGAAACAATAGTTTTGGTATTAATTAAAAACAAACACTAAAACAAAAAAAAAAAAAAAAAATTAATTTTTATAAATTAACAAATTTAAATATCATTAATTCATTATTATAAATACAAAGAAAGATAATCAAAAAAAAAAAAAAAAAATTTAATCTTTATAAATTAACAAATTTAAATATTATTAATTAATTATTATAAATACAAAGAAAGATAATTGATAATTGATAAAAAAAACTTATTTTTATTATTTTTTTTAAATAATTATTTATTACTACAATAAATATTATTTATTTTATTAATCATTACTTCAAATAGATTTAAAACAATTTACAAGTAGATAAAAGAATTAATAAAAAATTCATTTTTATATATATCATATCAACAATTATTCTTTGTAGATTCAGATAATAATTCTTTTGAAGAGAAAAATTATATATATTAAAAATCAATCAATTAAAAGCAGGATTATCAATAAGGATTAAAATTAATTATATTACTTTTTAAATTTTATTTTTAAAAACCTATAAATGAGCCCGATGCCTCTTAAGAAACCAATATCACGAAAGAGGTCACTTTCTAATGCATCTTCAGTAGCATCACTGTTTTCTCAACGTGGCGTGCCTAATACAAAATTACCACAGATTATTTCTGCCAGTAATTCAGGAGTAAATACCCGTGCTATAGCTTCTTCAGCTTCAAAAAATGTTCCAGCATTTTTAAATAAACTTTATAAGTAAGTATTATCTTTATTTTTTTATTTTTCATCTTCTATATATTTATAATGATTGAAATAGATGTTAAAAAAAAAAAAAAAGAAAAGAAAGATAAAGATTGTGTTGATAAGATAATTAAAAAATCTCAATAGAGATAAGAAAAAAATTTCAAGTGAACATGAAATAATTATTTTTACTCTATAATCAAAAGTAATTGAAATTAAATTTTTAATTATTGTTTTATTATACTTTATATTTAGTATGGTTAATGATCCTTCTACAGATGATTTAATTCATTGGTCTGAAGATGGTTCGACTTTTATTGGTATGCATTAAATAAATATAAGTAATATAGTTAACAATATAAATACAATATATATATATCTAAAATTAAATTAATTCAATTATTTTATTCCATCAATTTTCCTTTATTATTCTATATTTTGTTTATAATGTAATATTACATAATATAATATATATATTGTATTTATTTTTTTATTTAAAAATAATAGTCCAAAGACACGAAGAATTTGCAAAGGAAGTATTACCCCGCTTCTTTAAACATAATAATTTCTCAAGTTTTGTTCGTCAACTTAATATGTATGGCTTTCATAAAGTACCTCATTTACAACAGGGTGTTTTACATTCAGATTCAGATTCAGAGCTTTGGGAATTTGCTAATCAACATTTCCAAAGAAATCAACCAGACCTTTTATGTTTGGTCAACAGAAAAAAGGGAAGAGATAATGATGATAAAGAAATGTTTGATATAAATAATTTAATTGCAGAAATTACAGCTGTTAAACGTCATCAATTTACTATCAGTGCAGATTTGAAAAAAATTCAAAGTGATAATCAATCTTTATGGAATGAGACTTTAATGATGCGTGAAAAATATCAACAGCAACAATTAGTAATCGATAAAATTGTTCGATTTCTAGCTTCCTTTTTCACTTCTAAGAAAAATGTTCAATCATCAAAACGTCCTTTGTTACTTCCTAGCTCAAATGATATTAAATTACAAGAGTCATCTATTAATGAAATAAAAAGTCCTGATGTTGCCAGTATTGATAGTCTTAGTCCTAAAAATGTTAAGATAGAAACTCCAACCACTCCATTAGGTTTTGATGTGTTAAGTTCAATGAAAGATGATAAAGACGCTATTATTAAAACTATTGATGATAATGGTAATCTATATTTATTATTTATTTATTTTAATAACACTTTTTATTTTTTTTATTCAATTTATATGTAGTTCTTTTTATTATTATTATTATTATTATTAATATTATTAATATTAATATTATTATTATTATTATTAATATTATTTTTAATTTTAAATATGATTTATTATTTAATTATCAATACTAAATAAAATAACCATTAATAATAATAATAATATTATTATTATTATTTATTATTATTATAATTATTATAAATATTATTATTTATTATTATTATTGTTATAATTATTATTTATTATTATTATTATTATTATTATTATTATTATTATTTAGACGCATCAAAAAATATGGACATAATTAAATTAAATAATAAAACTAATACTATTAAAAGTCAGTCACCATTATTATTAAATTCATTATATTCAGCTGATACAAATAGTGATAATACTCTTCTTGGTTCGGGAGATAATAATCCTAGTAATTTAATGCAATATATAGATAAAACAATAAATAATAATTCTGTTGTTGGAAGTGATATTGATTCATTAACAAATCCATTAATTAATAATACTAATCGTCTTGAAAGTTTAAGTAATGATATTAATAAATTACAAACAAATATTGATAATATTACATCCACTTTTGGTATAGAATCAAATTTTGATGTTGATGAAATATTAAAGAATTATGGAGATCCATCTTTCTTTTTAAATAATAGCACTCCTGAAGATAGAGAAAGATTATTAAGTATGCTTGAAACTGTAAATAATGATAGTTCTGGTATCGATTTAAGTAGCAATATATTGAATAATAATGCATTTAATACTAATCTTTCAACAACTGGTGTTGCTAATAAAATTAATTCATTGATAGAACCACCAATAAATGATAATACTATTTCAACAGCTATAAATAAACCAAATAATAAAAAGTTAAAACTTTCTACTTCTAAGATAAGCCCTACTCCAACTCCTATTCCAACCCCTACTATTGCAACCCCATCTAATTCAATCATAAATCCTAAACTTTCCTTAAATAACTTTATGCCATTAAATTCATCTAATAATACGATAACTGCTACAACCACTGCATCAACTACAACTTCACCAGCATCTTCTTTATCATTAGTTCCTGGTGCTAAACAAGATATTTCCATGCTATTACCATCTGCCTCTACAAGTCTTTTATCTAAATCATTAGTAGATGGAAAAACCTCAATAACAGATGCTGAAAAAGCTCTTGTTAATAAAACCAATATATTGCAAGCTTCACTTAATTCATTAAATAATGCTACAGCTGCTTCTGCTCTAACTGGATCAACTACTACAACACCTTTAGTACCATCATTAAATTCTGCAGCTTTGACTTCTCTTATTGGAAATATGGGAAACCTTGGAAATCCTCTCTACGCACAATTATTAAAAAATATAAATTTAAATAATAATCCTCTTTTAAATCAATCTCGTCTTAATAATTTAAATTTAAATAATCCTAATGATTTAAGTTCTTTATTAGCTTTACAAGGTACAGATATTAATAGTTTATTATTGGGTGCGGCTGGGACTGTTGGTAATGCTAGTACGGCTAATGCAGTTAATGCAGCTAATACAGGTCTATTAGCTAGAACTGGACTTAATTTGAATCCTTCCTTAAGCAACTCATTAAAATTAAATAATCCTGCCATTAGTAATAGTGTTAATACTTTGCCATCTACGACCACTTTAAATTTCAATACTATTACAAACCCATCCACAAATAACTTGGAACAACTTATAGCTCTTTCACAATTAATGAATCCTACAACTTCTACTCTATCTTCTACATTAGACACTACTAATCCAATTCTTTCTAATAATACTACTTCTCTTTTAAATAATAAATTAGCTAGTACTACTACTGCCCCAACATCAGCCAATTCAAATTCGGAAGCTGCTATAATGAATAATCCATATGGATATCTTAATTTATTGGCAAATTCAGGATCTGCCACTACTAATTTTAATTTACCAGCATCTACTACCTCTACAACAACTAATAATACCACAGCAACAGTAAAACCTGCTGATTTAATGCCAGGTTTTATGAATGATACATTAAAATCAACTATGTCAAGTGATAACTCAATTACCAGTTCATCATCTTCTTCAATAACAAAATCAATTGTTGCAACAACTACAGCAACTCCCTCAATATCATCATCTGCTTCTCCTACTACTAAGACATAATTAAACGATTATACCTTATTTTTTTCAGAAAAAAAAAAAAATAGTACAGTATAGGTATTGAAAGATAAATATATACATATATTTAGGAAAATAATAATAATATTATATATATATGTAATTTTTTTCATATATATATTATTATGAAATGAATTTAATAATAATATTAATATGTAATTCTAATACAATTATTAACTGGAAATTATAAAATATATATATATATATTTATTTATTTATTTTTTTTTTTTTTTTTTTTTTTTTTTTTTTTTATATTTATTTATTTCGTTATAAATTTTTAATTTAATATTTAAATAATTTGTCTAGTTTTATTTTATTTTGTTCAAATATTTTATTATTTTTATTAAATATATATAAAATTTATTATTATTTTAATTATTATTATTATTTTTTTATTATATACATATATATATTTTTTTTATAATTTATTTTCTTCATCATATTATATTTTAATTTTAAAATTTTATTAATATTTATTATTTGATTTATATTATATACATTTAAATACAAAAAAAAAAAATTTTTTTTTTTCATTCTTATGATATAGTATTCTTTTTATATAAATTTAACATTAATTGCACATATAATTTAAAAAAAAAAAAAAAAAAAAAAAAAAAGATAAAAAGAATTTAATAAATAAAATAAATTAAAAAAATTCAAATGTTTCCATATAATTATAATATTAAAATTTTTATTTTTAGTTTAAATCATATTTTTTTAATTTCTTTGATTTTTCAATATTTTATTTTATTTATATTTATGTTATTATTATGATGTAGATTTTAAAATTTAATAAGAATATAATATAAAAATATATGTATTATATATATATATATTTTTTATATTATATTTTTATTTTATATTATTATTGTTATTCTTTTTCTTTAATTGCATTATATAATTTTTTTCCTTTTATCATATTAAAATACAGTAAGACATGCTCAATATTCTAATCTTATATTTTACCATAATTATAGTATAAATAGTATATTAATTTTTTTTTTTTTTTTTTTTTTTTTTTTTTTTTTATTTTATTATTACTGATTATCGAATAATAATTAATGTGGTATATATATTTATGCAGTATATGAATTGATATTTAATATGATATGTTTTGTGTGTTATATATGCTAACTACTATATTATCATATCTAAATATCTAGAATATTATGTAAATGTTGCTAACAAGCAGCATTTTAGATTTCTTAATTTAACGTTTCTTTTGACATTTATTGGTTATGTTATGTCATAAAGAATTTTTTTAGATAGAGAATACCACTTCCATTGCTTTATTTATTAATTATTAAAAATATTAACATAATAATTAAATTATAAATGAAAAATACATCAATAAATTTATGGTGATGAAAAAAATATATAAAAAATGTATAAAAATGTATATAAAATGTATAAAAAATATATAAAATGAAATGATGCTATTAAAAATAAAATTTCATAAAAATAAAGTTAAAATAAAAAAAAAAAGAAAGTGTTAATGAAAATATTTAAATAATTATTATATTGTGAATTTTTTTTATAGCGGCAATTATTGCGAACTATTAACTTTATTTATTAATTCATTTATTAATTATGTGAATATTTTTTTAAAAAAAAAAAAAAAAAAAAAAAAAAAAAAAAAAAAAAAAAAAAATAATAATAAAAAAAAAAATAAATATTATTTATCCAATTAGAACATAATAATATTTAAAATAGTAATGTGAAATGAAAAAGTAATATTCAAAATAAAGTGTATAAATAAATTCAGAAAAAAGTAAGTAAAAAATAAAAAAAAAATAATAAAAAATAAAAAAAAAAGCAAATTTTAATTAATCATAGGAAATTTATGGTAATAAAGAATAAAAATAAGTTCAAAAGTTAAAAAAAGAATTTCGGTGTGTTGTATACTTTATGAAGTAACATGATCACCAGTTAAATCTATAATAATAATAAAACAAAGAAGTAATTTCTTTAAAAATAGATAGTGTGGTATCCACTAAACTCTCCCCTGAAACACAATAAAGATCATTAAAAGTTGAATTACTTACTAGAAGTTCTGTGTTCGGAACGGTGTTGTTAGTAAATGTATATTGATGAGAATTAACAGGACTTCTAACTGCACTATTCCTGCCATATTGGTACGACGTCATCACTCTTAGTAATGAATGTATTTTTGATAAACCTCTCAAAAAGTAACTCATTTTTTTTTTTTAAACTTAGAGAATAACTTTATTTAATTTATAATAATAATAAATTTACATGAATTAAATGAAAAAAATAACAAATAAAATACATGAAATAAAATATTATATATTATAAAATTATAAAAGTGCGTTAGAAGCAATAGCCTCTAACTTTTCCCATTCCTCGATAATAACACCACGTCCATTATTGCGAGTAATAATTTCAGTATTAGAGTTATCAATCGAATCTGTATCTGGAGGTGAAAATCCATGCCTTATCATTTCGACGTCGACGCTCTTGGTAACGGTAGATTCAACGGAATACCATTTCATCATCAAACTAAAAGATCGACAAATTAATGGTATTACGTTTGTTAGAAACTCCGCAATCCCCATAAAATACGGAACAATCGACGAAGTTGAATTTTGTTTAAAAATATTGTCGATTAATTGTCATTGTTCCCCATCATTAAGTTTAATTTTTTCATATATTAATCGCCCGCCAAGAAGAGCACTCAATATAAAATAATAAATATTATTATCATAATCCTTTTCTGAATCTAAAGAAACATCCAAGGATTTATGTTCAATTATTATTGTAAACTTCAAAAAAGAGATTTTCTAGAAAAGATAAAGAATTTATTTCTGTAATTTTCCAATTCTTTACAAGAAAAAGATCTAGTGAGAAAAACTAGGTACACTGACACCACAATAAGGGTAACATTTAGGCTATTTTTCTTTTAATGGAAATACTAATGTCAAATTTAAAACTACATCTAATTCGAGAAATCCAAAAGAATCCTAATTGATACTTAGGATATTGAAATGTTAAGTCTTTGATTTCTAAAATAAATCCAAAATCATTCTCCTTGTAAATAATTGTTTTTTAGCTTTTGAGGGTTTGAAGACATTTCTTTCCCAATAAAACATTTTTATATCATTTGATTTTTTACTATTTAATTTCTTATCCAAAGTCCTTGATTCTTTAGTTCATGAATAATGTGACATAGTAGGAATATTATTAGTGAGATGATTAATAATACAAGATGAATTTTTCCATTTTCTAAAGCAGCGTAATTGAGATATAGCACAGATAGCTGAAAGAGAAGGTATTCTCAATTCACGAGTAATATCATAGAGACTAATATAAGAATTACCAGATTTAAATTCATAACTCCAATAAAGTCCTCTATTAATAATTTTTTGAGCTATAGAGCATCTGCTCTTATTTGAACCAAAGAGAGGAGCATAATATAAAGCAAGACTAAGAATAAAAGAAATTAAAACATATTTCTTCAATGGGAGAGGAATAGATTTATTAATAAGAAATCGAAAGTAAGAATTTAACTTGACATTTAAATTACTATTTAATTTGGATTGTATAGGCTTCAATGATAAAGATTTATCAAAAGGAATACCAAGATAAGTATAGTTGTCAGTTTTAGGTAATTTATTACTTTTTTTTTTAACGGCAGCAAACTTGTTTCATCTTTATTAATTAAATATTTGATAAAATACATGTAATAAAAAGAAAAAAAGATAAAAAAAAAATAAACAAAAAAAAAAAAAAAAAAAAAAAAAACACAATAAAATAATGATGTAGTGTATTTTAGTTTCATTTAATTAATATCTGTAAGACTTCACAAGGGCATTATTATACTATAGTATAATAATTAATTTTGATTTCACAATTAATCATAATTTTAAGATACAAAATTATGATCTTCATTGGTTGCGCTAGCCTTGCTGGCCTGTCTTACTGTTTCTTCAGCATTGACATTCTTGGTAGTAGTAGTACGATTCGATTTGTACCTATTGAACAAAGACCATTGCTGGCCAATAGCAATAGGTATAATCGATTGAAGAGAAGCCGCAGTAACCACCAAGAATGGAGTATCAGAATAAACACCTGATTTCATCTGGCACTTAAATAGATCCTTCCATTACTTTGTACTGTTATTAATACTTCTTTCTCCAAGAAGGAAACTAAACACTTTTTCACACACACTAGAATCAACATACACATTATTTTCAATACTATTACTAACATTATTAAAAATAATATTACTAATATTATTATAACTATTATTACTGTAACTATTATTACTATTACTATTATTACTATTACTATTATTACTATTACTATTATTACTATTACTATTATCATTATTACTATTAACGATATCATTTGTTAGGTTGTCACGGTTAAAAACATTATATAGAAACAAAATTTTATCATTAACTTTACTAAGAATATGATTGAAAAATGGACAATGCTTTATCCATTGTTTATTACTTTTACAACAGGGACTAATAATTAGGATACATTTGATCTATTATTTTTGCAGCTTTAGCAATTCTAGCATCTAATCTATATCCGCTTCGTGCTCTCAATAGCCAATAGAAATCATATGAAAGATCAGGATATTCATAACAAAGTTTTATAAAATTTGATGTTTCTTCAAATCTGTTTTTGTCATAAAATTCAGCTTTAATAGAATTGATTTTCATATCTCTTTTCCAATAAAAATCCTTGATTTTATTATCGTTATTACCTTTTTTCTCTAGTTTACGTTTAAGAGTTCTTCTTTCTTTCGTCCATGCTTATTTTCTAGATTTTGGAATATTATTAATTAAATAGGAAATAATACAATTTGAATCTTTCCATTTTTCAAAGCATTAAACTTGAGACAAAGCATACTTAGCTGACAATGGAGGAATATTTAAATCTTTTGAAATAGAATATACATTAATAAAAGATTTGGCTTTTTGTAAACCTGCAATCCATCTTAATCCTTTATTAATTAATTTCTGAGTATTATTTGTTCTCTCTTTATTTGAACCAAGTAAAGGTGCAAAGTAAGAGACTTTACTAAGCACGTAGGAGTTAATTATAATCTTCTTAAATGGAATAGGAATTTTGGAATTTGAAAGAAATTTACTAACAGAAAAGTGAGCATTAGTAACTTTAGAGTTAAATAATTTAATAATAGGGTTTAACGATAAGCTTTTATCATATGGTATACCTAAATAGGTATAACATTTAGTTATTGGGATTGGTTGACCAGCAAGATGAAAAGTAGGATCTCTTTTATTTTGAATAAGAGGTGTGTCTGGTTGAATCACCATCGTTGCACACTTGTTAATTCCAAAATTCATCATATTAAATTTAGCCCATTCATTTACCTTCTTAAGCATTTTTTTTAACTTAGTTCTTGACGGTGCGCATAGAACAATATCATCTGCAAAGAGTCCACCACAACATCTAGATTTGCCTAAAGGAATTCCAATTTCTGAAAAATCATTAAAAATGTTATTAATAAATAGATTGAAAAGAATTGGTGATAGTGGACAACCTTATCTAACACCTTTCATAATATTAAAAGATTCCGAATATTGATCATCAATTTTAACACTAGCTTTGGAAGTCAAATATAGATTGTTTATAAATTGATAACATTTTCCTCTAATACCTAAAGCATCTAATTTATATAAAATATTACCTATTGAAACAGAATCATGTGCCCTTTTTAAATCTAGAAAAGCAAGGAAAGTTTCTTTATTATCATTTCTACTCCTTTGACAAATTTCTCGAATTGAAATAAATAAACTAACACTTTCTTTTTAATTACGAAATCCAAATTGCTCTGGCCTAATAAAATTATTTTTAAGTCCATATTCCGAAATTCTTTTGGAGATTATTTTTGAAATGTGGTACCTACCTCGATAATTGTCACTGTCACAATCAGACTGAATTTGTTACTACTAATAGACTGAATTTGTTACTACTAATAAAGAAAGATGGATCTTCGTAATTTATCGATTTAACAAAGTTATTCGATTTTATAACAAGAGTAGCACACTTTTTAATTCAAAAAGTCATTTCATTTTTAATAGCCCATTCATAAACTTTATTCAAAATTTTCTTAACTCATTGAATTAATATTTATATATTACCCATTACAAAAAAATTATAGTAAATTTTTTACAATTTATTAAAAATTTGTTAATTACATAATTTATTTAATATTAACACCATTATAAATTAAAAATAAAGAATCCAAAATTTTTATTTTTATAATTTTTTTTATTACAAAATATAAAATTTACAAAATAGAAAAATAAGTTTGAAGATTAAAAAAATATGATTATTGCTTATAATTTTACAATGCTACATATACTATAATAAAATTGACTTTCTATATATAAAATATACATTGTTATTAATTTCTGAATATTTTTTTTTAGTTTCAAACTTTTTTAAAAATATTTCCCTATTTTAGTTATATTTACATAACATTTTTTTTCTTTCTTTTTTAAAATTTTTTTCTTTCATTACTACATATAACTATTTTTTTATATTATGGATTTTTTAAAAAAAAAATTTATATATATATTTTTTTTAATCCACTTTACAAAAAAAAAAATTAAAAAAAAAAAGATTATAAAATAAAATTAATTAAATATATATATATATATATAAAATATTATAAAAATGAAAAATTCAAGAAAAAGAAAAAAATAATGAAATGGAGATTTTTTGCAATCACTTGTGGTTATTCATTTTTTTTATGGAAATGTTATTAAATTAAAAGAAAATTATTGATTTTTGTGTTCTGCTTTTTTTGGGATTTTTTTTTTTGCTTTTATTGAAAACTTTATATGAAAATTCTGTTGAATTGTAATTTTTTCTCTTTTTATTTTTTTTTTTTTTTTTTAAAAAAAAAGGTTTTTTATTTTTTTTTATATAATTTTCAATAATTTCTTTTATACGTTATATTAATTTAATTAATATAACATAAATCCTAAGAATACCATAGCAAAGGCAATAGCGACCTTTGATAAGAAGATGGTCATAGCAGAACTTGGGTTACATTTGTCTGGGTTTTCAGAATCTTCGTTACAACCAACGAAACCTAATTTAGAGGTAGAACAGATTTGTGGTTCCTTTTCACTGTCAAGAACGACATAGTTTTCAATACAAACAAGATCGAAGCTAGCCATCTTTTCTTCCTTGTCATAGGTACAATTAGTGAAAATACCTGGAATAACAGTAAGATGGTTGGAACCAGCCTTAACGGTGGCAGTGTTGTTGTTGTTCTTTGCAATTTCATCAACAGCACTCTTTACATTAGCTGGGTAAGTTTCAGAGAAGGCAGTTGGGAAGTTAACAACAACAAGTTCTTCAGTGTTACAGTATTTAGTAGAAAGAATATTGAAGATGTTTCCAGTAACACATCTAAAGTGGTATCCACCAATGTAGTATAATTCACCAAGAACACAGGATTGCTTGTTACAAACAGTAGAAGAAAGGTTATCATCATCAACGTTACAGTAGAATAATTCATTGTCGTTAGTCATAACATACATTGATTCATCAATTAAATCACAGGAAACACCTTCAGTGTTTGGACATTCGTACATTTCATTATCAGTAGTGTAGTAATAACCATCACTAACCTTGTCGGAAATAGTAACCTTATTAGTAGAAGAGGAATCAACAGTGAACTTTCTAACATACTTTTCATTTGGTTCAGTAGAAATTAAAGCGTAACCATCAACAGTTGGGTATACCCATTGAGAAGCAGCAGAATCGTATCTAACTAAGTATTTGCTAATGTTATCGTAGTAGTAAACACCTTCTTCTGGAGTTCTAACACTGCAAGAAGATAAAGTACAACCGTAAAGAACAATCTTGGTATTCTTACTACTGAATTCCTTGTATTCAGTAGTACTGTTAGTGGTAAGACTAATAAGGTAGTAACCAGTGTTGTCAATAAGAGTAGCATCATATAAGTTTAATTTATATAAGTTTGAAGAGTAACCGAAAATTTCATTGCTAATGTTGTTAGACTTGTAACAATCACCAGTCTTCTTTGCTTCAATATCAGTGGCAGCAATAACTAATTCACCAGCAGATGTAACACAGAATTCAGTGCTCTTTAAATCAGTGTTTGGAATACATTTGTTGTTGGAGTATGCACAAAGAACATCCTTATCATAAGCAAAAGTGTAAGCGTTACCACTGTACTTGAAAATTCTCTTAGAAACATCAACAATGTAGGTAATAGAAGATGGGTCTGGAATTACAACACAGGAAACACCATTACATTTGTATAACTTAACATAAGAGTTGTTGTAGTCTTCAATCTTTGAACCAGTAACAAGCTTGTTAGTATTAGTGTTAATGAAATAGTAACCAGCGGAAGTAATTTGAGATACTTCACCATCATCAATGTGGTAAATAGTTGATCCTACAGTGTAGTAGTATTGGTAGTAGGTTTGAGAAGCTTGAATACAGTTTGATGAACTAGTAACAACAATAGAATTTTCAAGTTCAATAGTGTTTGTAGCAAAGTATAAGGTATCCTTAGCACGGTTAGTACAGTATCCACCTTCTGGTAATAAAGTATTGGCTTCGGCAGCACCATTAGCAAAGTATACGACATTACATTTATTACTTGAAACTTCACAAATTGGGATCTTATCATTTTCGCTTGCTGAAAGTTCATTACAACTAGTAGCATCACAATAGATAAAGCTACCACCCTTTGCACCACCAGTAATATAAATACCAATCTTTGCATTAACATTTTCACAAGTAGTACCAGTACAATCAATTAAAATGTTTGGATTAGTGGAAAGATAAAAGTTTCCAATATTTTCAGTTTCAATTTCACAGTTTCCACCGGTACATAAAATGATATTTCCAGAGTCACCATCAACATATCTACCAGAGGTAGTAGTTAAACCTTCACATTGAGATCCATTACAATAAATAAGTTGATATGGACTTCCAGATTCAACAGCTTCATTTTTAAAGTAACTTTCATTGGTAACTGGAACATTATCACAACCATTTGAATTACATTTAATAATGTAACCAACTAATGTTGATACATAATAAGCATTATCTGGGAAACTAGAACTTTCTAAGGTACACTTTTCAGTACCACATTTTATAAGACCTTCGTTACCTGGATAGTATGCACCACTCTTACCATCAACTACAGATAATCCACCAGAACTGTAATTTACAAGAGCACCAGCCAATGATGTTGCTGCTGCGTTAATATAATATTTGTCGGTTGGAAGATTTGCCTTTTCAAATTCTTCACATTTTCCAACATTACTATTTACTAACTCACAATTATACGCTGAATCTATAGATCCAGAACTTTCAATGATAGTATAATCGGCTGCAAAGAAGAAATTTGCAGTACTTCCTATTTGAGTTTGAGTACTTTCAATAGAAAGTGCTTGTGGACTTTGATAACATTGTTGACCATCTTCTGATTTTTCAGCTTTATATATTTTACCTTCATCTTCATTATAACAATAACTTATAGGACAATTATCAGCGGTAATAGCCATACCGGGTGTAGTACCACTTTCTATACATGTGATTAGATTGTTGCTACTTTTAACAACTCTTGCTACTAATCCAAGTACAGCTAAAGTTCTGTTTTATTTATAAAAAATAAATAATTTAAAAATTATTATTATTATAAAATCTCAATATATATATTTTCTTTTTATAATGTACAATATATTTTTATATGTTCTAAATCCCTAAATTATTTTTTATAATTTTTATAACAATTTATAACATTTCAACTATTACTAATATTATATTTTTTATTTATATAATTTATTTATTATTATTTATTCTAATTATTAATTTTTTATTTTTTATTGCTTTTTAATTAAATTATTTATATAAATATTATTAATATTATATAATAATATTTACCCAAATTTATTTACAAACTTCATTTTTATATTTTATATGATTTATTATAGATGTGTAAATTTACAAAAATGGAAAAAAAAGATCCTGTAATAAAAAACCTTTTTTCTTTTATAAATCGAATATTTCTAAAAAAAAATATTAAAATACCTATAATTATATATTATATATGAAATAAAATATATATTAATATTTTATTATTTTATAAATATTTAAATTCTTTTCTTTTTATCCACTCTTCTTTTTTAAGATTTATATTCAAAAATTTATTATTTAAATTAATATTCCTTGTAAACTTTATTATCCATTAAACTATATAAATTATATGACTCTCTTCATCTTTCTTTATTCTGCTTTTTTATTCTCTTATAATACAGCTTTCAATTTTTACCTTTTATTACTTTCTTATATTACTGCTTATAATACAATTAAATGTCTTCAGATATTTTAATATTTGATTTATAAGAATAATAAAATAAAAAAAAAAAGAAAATGATTTGTTTTAAATATAATTTTATACAGATTGATTTATTAACATACAAAATCGGAGTTTATTAAAAAAATAATAAATTTATATATATTAATTTAAAAATTTTAATTTTTAAAAAAAATTTTTTTAAAAAAAATTAGGTATTATTTCATTTATTGAAGTTAAAATTTACATATATATTTTATTTCCAAAAATGAAATATTTAAAGTTTAAAATTAAAAGTAAAAAACGTTTATTTAAAATAATAAAATTTATTAAAAATATATAGGTATTACTATATTAATATTTTTAATTATTTAAAATTAATAAAAGTATTAAAAAAAAAAAAAAATAAAAAAAAAAAAAAAAATAAAAAAAAAAAAAAAATAAAAATAAAAAAAAAAAAATAAAAATAAAAAAAAATAAAAAAAAATAAAATAAAAAAAAAAATAATAATAAAAAAATGAAAAAAAATAATAATTAAAAAAATAGAAAAAAAAAATAAAAATAAAAAAACTAAAAATAAAAAAAAAAATAAAAATAAAAATAAAAAAAATAAAAATAAAAAAAAAAAGATAAAAAAAAAAAGATAAAAAAAAAATAAACAATATATAGATAAAATATATTACAAAACTAATAAACTTGTATTATTAAAATAATAATAATAATAAATATAATAAATATATAAATATTATTAAAAAATTAATTATATATATTTAATTAGTAAAATTATTATCAAAAAAAATATATATTTATTATTTATATATTTATTTTTAATTGACATTTAAGTAGTGTAATAGATTTAATTATAATATATTAATAAAAATGTAATATAGTATAGGATATTGATATATTATTTTTCTTCTATGAAATGATTATATTATAACTTAAATATATAATTATTATAATTATAAAATTTATGTAATATTTTTTAATTATAATATTAAATAAAAATATAAATTGTATAGTTTTTAGTGGTTTGAATGAAAAAAAAAAAAAAAAGAGCTTTAATCCTTTTAATTATAATAAAGTTTTTTTTTTTTCCTAAAAACTTCATTTTAATTTTTTATAATATAAAAGTAACTTATTATTATTAAAGTTTTGGATCGATAATGGAAAATACATATAATTATTTTTTAAAAAAACAAAAAATAAAAAAAAAAAATGTATATAATTTGTTAATATATAATTATGAATAATATATATATTTTTAAAAAAATAAAAACGTTAAATTTATTAATATAATTTACTATAAATATTAATTTTTACTAAAATTACAAATAATAAAGAAATTATAATATTTATTATATAAATAGCAATAATACAAAATATTTATATTTTAATGTTATAATTATACTAGATTTATTATATAAATTATTTACAATAGTTCTTTTTTAAAAAAAATATTAAAATTTTTTAGACTTCATTTAAAAAATGATTTTATTTAATTTTAAATTTAAATAAATAAGTAAAAAAAAAGTCTTAATTATTTTAATAATTAAAAATTTAAAATTTTGAAACTTTTTTTTATTTTTTACTTAATTTTTTTTTTTTTTTTTTTTCATTTAAAATTTCCTAATATTCTTTCTTATATGAAAAAATTACGATTAGCTTTGAAAAAAAATGTTATTTATTAATATAATCTATATTATAATATATATTAAAAAAATAAATATTTTTATAAAAAAAGATTATTAATAAGTATTTAGTATTTAATTACTATGTATAAAAAAAGAAAGAAATTAAATATTTAGTATTTTTTTTTATGATGTTAAATTTTAAATATAAATAAATGAAGAAACATTAATATTAATAAATGAAAAAAATTTTTTTTTAATTTATGTTAATGTATAAAAAATAAATATCTATGGATTATATTTAATAAATGTTTTTGTACATTAAAAAAATAAAATAATCAAAAAGTGGATACATAATATATAAAAATATCATTTAATTTCATTATTATTGAATAATAAAGAACCCATAAAAGATACATTAAAGAATTTTTTATTAGCATATGCAAGCATATTTACTTAGGTATTTGTTAAAAATAAGAATACATATTTAAATAACAATAACAATAAAATATATATAGAATTTATTTACAATAAAATTATATATGTAAATAATAATAAATTATATTTTAAGTAATAATAATTATAGTAATAATTTTAATAATTCTTATATAGTTATGTTATTATCAAAATAAACATTAAAAAAAAATTTTTTTTTAATAATATATATATTAAATAAAATATTTTTTTTTTGTTGTTATTAATTATATTATTTTTTTTTTCCTTAAATAATAATTTATATAATTATTATTATTATTATTTTTTTTTTTAAATAAATAAAAGTTTAAATAAGATTCTCCCAATAATTATTATTTAATTATATTGTTTATAAAATTGTTAATTTATATATATAAATCTTCTTTTTTTTTTTTTTTTTTTTTTTTTTTTTTTTTTTATTAAATAAACCAAATATTATTTTTATTGATTAATAATTTTATAAATAAACAATTAATTAAAAAAAATTTTTTTTATTACATATAAAAAAAAAAAAAATATAATTTTAACTTTCTAAATTAAAAGCTGTTATTATTTCAATAATTAAAAAATATATATATATTAAATTTTATCAAAATTATAATTCATATTTTCTTATATAATTTTTAAAAATAATATAAATAAAAATAAAAAAATATAATAATATCAAATATAGAACAAATTATTATTTTAACTAAAAATGTTTGATTAATGAAAGTATAAAAAAAAAAGTACTTTCATAAATACTAATAATATAGTAAAATATTAATAACTCTACTATTTGAGAAATAATTTTGAAATGAAAACCATAGTTATTAATTTTAGCATAAATAAATAATTTTTTAAAATTTGTGAAAATAAAATTTTGATTATGAAATATTTTAATGTATAAATAAATAGATAAATAAATAAACAAACAAATAAATAAATAAATAAATAAATTGATAAATTAATAAATTAATTAATAAATAAATTAATAAATTAATAAATAAATAAATAAATTGACCAATAAAAAAAACTGATTTAATTATATCAGAAGTGAATTTTTTTTTAATTTTGATATTCAATATATTATAAAAAAATTTCTAGTAATAATAATCATATAACACTTTATTTATTTTTAAATGATAAAAAAGTTATTTACTTTTATAATATTTTTGTTAAATCAAACAATTTTTATACTTCTATTCAAAATTTTATTAGTTATAAATAATAAAATAAATATAGAGAAAAAAAAAATAGATGGAGAAGAAAAGAGGATTTTACTATTACTATTAAAATTTATGCTTATACCTTAATATGAGTAAATTTTTTAAACTTCTGATTAAAGAAATTAGTTTATTAAAATTTTTTTCATATATATAAATGTATACATTATTTTATTATAATTAATAATTTTTTTATTAAATAATTTGTAGGTAAAAATTTAAAAAAAAAAAAAAAAAAAATTATAATAAAACAATATATATATATATTAATTTAAATCTTTCGATATTACTAAAATAATAATAATTGTAGTAAAATATATATATATATATATATATTTTTTTTTTATTATATAAATAAATAAATAAATAAATATATTGTACTAATATATTTATTAAATTTATTTTAATTAAGAAAAGTTTTTATTATGTAAATCAATTTGAAATAATTAACATATAATAAATAAAATTATTGTTAAAACATATTATTTAAAAATTATTAATATATATTTTTAGTTCATATTTTAAACTTTAAAACATATTTAATTTACTTAACTTTATTTAAGTTTATGTTAAAGATATATTTATTAAGTGATTGTGTAATCCTTTAACTAAAAGGTTTCAATGATAATTTAGTTATTATTATTTATTTTAGGTCCATTTATCTTTTTTAATATATCATATTTAACATGGTGTAACAGTATTTTTTTTACTTAAAGAATTACCAAAATATATATATATATATAAACGATATGTTTAAGCACATAATTTTATTTAATTTTATTTACATTATTTACATAATTATAAATTTAAAATTAGTATAATGATTTATAAAATTATTAATGCTAATAAATATTTTTATTAGAATATGAATTATTACGAAAATATTACTATTTTATCCTAATTATGTTTTATGCTTTATTTTATTTTTTTTAAATTAATGATTAAAATTATTTATTGACAAAATTATATATATATCAATTCAATTCAAAAATTTTTAAGAAGTTTTAAAATAGATGAATGAAAAAAAATTTGTCTTAAATTATCATTTTCAAAAATAAAGATAAAATATAATTTTGTGTAATCCTTTTACAAAAAGGTTTCAATAATAATAATTATTAATAATATTATTAGTATTTAGTTAAATATTTTATTTATTTTGTACATTAATAAGGTATTAGTAATGATTTATAATTTTATATATTAAGATATAAATTAGACTATAATAAAAATTTTTCTTTTGTTGAATATTGAAATTAACAGAAAATTAAGTAAATAAATATTATAAAAGGAAATTCTAAAAAATAATAATATCCTTAATGTATGAATAAATAAATAAATAAATATTAATAGTAATTCTCTTGTATCAAATATTTTTTTTCATAGTGTTATAATATATTATTTAATGAAAAAAAAATTTTTTTTAAAAATAATATTAAATTTCAAAATATATATATAAATAATTAAATAATATATTTTAGTCAAATATTCTTCATTTTTTTTTTAAATATTGCAATAATGTATTTTTCATTATTTACATTCACTAGATATAAAAAAATAAAAAAATGGTGAGTAAAAAGTATTTTAAAATAATTATATTATGATATTTTATTTTTATTAATGTTTATTTATTAGAATCATAGTTTATCATGATTTAATGATTATATACTATAAATGTCACGTGACACAAATATATACAAATATATAATATGTATGTAAAGATAGAAAAAAATATCTAAAGATTATTTTTTTTTTTTTTTTTTTTTTTTTTTTAATATTTTAAAAAACAAGTATATATATATATATATATATATATATTTTTTTTTTATTTTAAAAAAAAGTATATATATTTATAATTTAATAAATTTTAAAACCTTTTTTTTTTTTTTTTTTTTTTTTACTTAAAATCGTAGTATATTAAATTTTTTATTATATAATGACTGTAATATATATATATAGACATATTAATTATTAATTATTATAATTTTTTTTTCTTTATTTATTCTATTCTACTATTTTTTTTATTTTATTTTTATGTTTATTTTAATAGAATAATTTAATTTTTGATATATATATATATTTTTTTATTTTATATATATATATTTATAAAGATATTAAAATTTTGAATATATATATTTAATTATTTAGTTCAATACTCTTTTTGTATTAATTACAGTAATAACGCTTCATTTACAGTCATTTCTATAAGATTTAGAGTGCATACTGAAATAATCTTTTTATATAGATAAAAGGAATATATATATATATATATATATACATAATATAAATATAATAATTATAATAAAAAAAATATATAAAATATTATAATTTTTTTCTAGGATTTATTTAAATTAAGAAATTTTAAAATTTATGTATATTACTGCTGTTATTAATAGAAGTAGTATTATTAAGTAGATATAATTTTTTTTTCATTAGTAATTATTGATATAATTTTGAAATACACACACACTCCTTCTCTTTATTTATTTCTTTATTTTTTTTATTTTTATTATTTCTTTCTTTATTCAAAATCAGTTAATTATTAATAACTTCAATCCGTTAAAAATTATATAATATTTTTAAAAAAAAAATAATTAAAATATTGTATAATTATCCTTACATATAAACTATTGTTAAAGCTTTTTTTTTTTTTTTTTTTTTTTTTTTAAATGTTTATTGTATGAATTAAAAATAAAAAATTTATATCTTTCTATTCCATAAACTTTGAAAATAATATAAAATAATTATAACTGTTAATAGTAATGATTCATCTTATTAAGTTATTAAAACTCTTAATATAATTCCTATCAATTATTTCTTTAAAATAATATAAAATAATTATAATAGTTAATAGTAATGATTCATCTTATTAAATTATTAAAACTTTATTCAATTATTTCTTCAAAATTATTACATAAATATATATATAATTTTTTTTAATAATAAAATTTAGATTTTGTTACAAAAATGCGTAATTAATAATATATATATAAAGGTTATTTTTTAAAATAAATTAAAACTTTATTCAATTATTTCTTCAAAATTATTACATAAATATATATATAATTTTTTTTAATAATAAAATTTAGATTTTGTTACAAAAATGCGTTTAATTAATAATATATATAAAGGTTATTTTTTAAAATAAATTTATATTAAACTAATGTAATTTTTTTGTAATTTTTTTTTTCTTTATATATATCACAGAAATAAAAAAAAAAAGTATAAGTTATTTAGATATAAATTTTATTACGTATTTATTTCTTTATTTATTTACATTATTATTACTATTGTAGAAATATAATAACTATTAAAAATAATAATATTTTATACAATTTTCTTTTTTTTTAAGATGTACATCACATATATATAAAACAAAAAACATATTTATAATACTATTGAATTTTTTTTCTTTTTTTTCTTTTTTTTTTTTTTTTTAATTAATTTGATTTATTCTTTGTAATAATTCATCAAGAGATAGATTACGTTGGACAATATCTAAGTAAAGATCAGTAAATTCTAAATTTGTTAATCCATTGATTTTTGCAAAAATAGGTGAAGTAATATCTTTATCAATACAATCATCTACACTATTTCTACGAAATTTAATGAAACCATTTTTATTTAATTCTTTTAGTATTTCTTGATTAGTCTTTTTAATTGAATGTGAATCTGTAGTATTTGAATTATTATCAGTATTGTTTATCATAAAATTTGTTAAAGCAGCCATATAATATTCGGACATGTAGCCATGATCAAATGATCTTGATCTAGTTCGATGATTCCTTCGAGAAGAACTATTATATGAAAGTGTTTCATTATCTTTTGTTTCCCAAGACTGTTTAGCAAGTATTTGTTCTTTACTTAATATTGTATTTTTGTAAATATCACTTACATTTGAGCTTGAGGATTGATCAGATAAATTTATTAAGGAATTTTTTTTACCTGAATTCCTTTTTTTTATTGGAAGACCTTCATTTTTAATTTTCAAAATTTTCTTATTGAAAAAAAGTGTTGATGGTATACTCGTAGGATTAATTAATGAAGAAGATCTACTTGAATACTGCAATTGTTTATTATCTACCGATTTTGTTTTCCTATTATTATCATTACTGTCATGATTTATTTTAGAGGCCAAAAGAGGATCAGATTGACATTTATTTTTATTATTATCCATTTCTATACCACTCATTTTACTGATTAATAAAGATTTATCATTTTTATTGATATTATTATTATTATTATTATTATTATTATTATTTTTATTATTATTATTTTTATTATTATTATTATTATTATTATTATTATTATTATTATTATTATTATTATTATTTGTAATTGCATTATCGTTAATATTATAATTTTTATTTATCATAATAGAATCAATGTTTGTATTTAAAGTATTAGTATTCATAACAGTGGCTACTGGAGTGGCTGCTTTATTGATTGCTTTATTACTTTTGAGATTTGGATTATTTTCACTGGATGTAATACGTTCACATTTTATACTTTTTTTACCAGAAATTTCTATACATTTGGCAGCGTAGATTTCATTTTCACCAATTATTTCCTTTGGAAATTGCTCTTTCAAAATTCTTAAGGATTCATTTCTTGGCAATAATGAGATTGGCTTTCTTCTTTTAGATGGACTTTTTATATCTGAACTTGATTTTTTGAATTTAAATGCAGATTCCTCATTATTATTATTATTATTATTATTAATAATATCATCACTATTATTATTATTACTATTATTATAATTATTATTAATAGAGGAATAATATTGATTAGCAACCATTGTACTTTCTCTTAAGGATTTAAGAAAACTACTTTTGCTATTTTCAATGTGGGTGAGAGACTGTCCTACTACAATAGTACTTGATCTTAAGGAACTTTTATAATCGTAATTAGTAACATTTTGATTTCCAGTATTATTTTTAGCAATAGAATTTTCTTTATTATTAGATGATCTTAATAAATCAAAAGTTTTAGAATTATAGGTTAAACTATTTTTTGATTTATCATCATTTAACTTAAAGGACTCATTTATTATTAATGTTTTCGTGGGAGCTGAAGTAACACCTGGTGTTAATTCATATTTTTTACGATTACTTGCTTCTTGAGATGATTTTATAGTTATGGGCTGTTCTGATTTAGAATTCAGAAAATCAGTATCAATCATTAATCCCGAACTATTTTTACTTATTTCAGAGGTTGAATTTTTGTTTTTTCGTGAAAAACTTTTTTCTAAATTACTATAATTATAATAATCATTTTTCATTGATTCTTTGCTTGGGGTAAACTGTGAATCAAAATTTTCAAATACTGGTGCTAATTGATGTATACAATCTTGTACAGATTTTGAATAATCTGTAACACTTCTTTTAGTAGAAGATCTTCGAAGTAAGAAACTACCACTATTTGATGATTGTTTAGTTGATGATCTTCGAATTAAGAAACTACCACTATTTGATGATTGTTTAGTTGATGATCTTCGAATAATAGCTTCATTAGAACTAATACTGTTACTTTCATTTGAAGAATTTATATTAGTATTAATAGTGTTATTTTTAAAAGCATTACCTTCTTTCCTTGAATTATATATTTTTTCAATTTCTTGATTATTAAATTTTATATGATTTGATTTTTCACTCTCATTTAAACTTAATTGTGACGTATTCTTAATTTCTAATTTATTTTCAGTATTCTCTTTTTCTTCCATGTTATCTAACTCTATTAAATTTAAACTTTTATTTAGCTCGAAATCCAAATCTAATAAATTAAGATTATCTTTTCTTTCTTTACTATCACATATATCACCAGTATATTTAAATTTCTTTTCTTTTATATTTAAAATACTGCTACTGTATGATGATTTTTTTTCATAAGTTTTGAATTTCCTAGATTCTACACTAACTATATAAGGTGACTTATTGTCATTTACTGATACTAATTCTGATTTTGGTTCTAATTCTGATTTTGGTTCTAATTCTAATTTCGATTCTAATTCTAATTTCGATTCTAATTCTAATTTTGGTTCTAATTCTAATTTTGGTTCTAATTCTAATTTTGGTTCTAATTCTAATTTTGGTTCTAATTCTAATTTTGTTTCTAATTCAGTTTTAAATTCTAATCCTAATTCTGATTTTAATTCAATTTTTGATTTTGTTTTTGATTCTGTTTTTGATTTTGATTTTGATTTTGATTTTGATTTTGGTTTTGATTCTGGTTTTGATTTTGGTTTTGGTTCTGGTTTTGATTCTGGTTTTGATTCTGGTTTTGATTCTTGCTTTGATTCTGGTTTTGATTCTACTTCTGATTTAGATTCTAATTCAGTTTTAGATTCTAATTCCAATTCTGATTTTGATTCTGATTCCGACTTTGATTCTGGTTCTGATTTTAGTTCAGTTTTTGATTCAGTTTTTGATTCAGTTTTTGATTCTTGTTTTGATTCTTGTTTTGATTCTTGTTTTGATTCTTGTTTTGATTCTTGTTTTAATTCTTGTTTTGATTCTTGTTTTGATTCTTGTTTTGATTCTTGTTTTGATTCTTGTTTTAATTCTTGTTTTGATTCTTGTTTTGATTCTTGTTTTGATTCTGGTTTTGATTCTACTTCTGATTTAGATTCTAATTCAGTTTTAGATTCTAATTCTAATTCTGATTTTGATTCTAGTTCCGACTTTGATTCTGGTTCTGATTTTAATTCAGTTTTTGATTCAGTTTTTGATTCAGTTTTTAATTCTGGTTTTGATTCTGATTTTCATAATTTTTTTTTTATAAAAATACAAATATATTTTTATAATATTATTTTTATTCATTTATTTCATTGAATTTCAATGAATGTAATTCCATTTTTTAACATAATATTATTAAAATACAGGGATAAATAAATGAACATTGTTTGAATAAAATTTTTTATTATTGATATTTATTATTTTATTAGTTTTATATTTTTATTTTCGTTTTTTTTAATTTGTTTTATTTTGTTTATTATTATTAATATTATTTAATTTATTTATTTATTGTAATTGTTATTGTTTATCGTCATTTACAATTATAATTGTTAAATATTTTAATATATTTCATATTTGAATTGATTATTTAGAAAAAGTTATATATTTTGAAGATTTAATTTGCGAAATTCGAAAAAATAAAAAATAAAAATAAAATAAAACAAAATTAATAATAATAATAATAATAATAATAATAATAATAATAATAAAAAAAAAAAAACATAATCAAAAACAAAATCAAAAATAATTATTTGTTCAAAAAATATTTTTAATAATAAATTATTAGAATTCATTTTGAATAATTTTTGATGGTTGTTTTATTGAACAATGTTACAATGATTTTTGATTTAATTTTATAAAATAACATATATACGTATATAATTATATAAAATAGTTAATAATTAATATCAATAATTAAACAAGAAGAAAATTATGGGTATTTAAAAAATTTAATGAATATAAATATTTTATAAATATAAAATTATATTTCAATAAAAAAAGTATTTATCCCAATTATAATTTTTAATTTTTTTTTTTTTCCAATAAAATAAATAAATAATTTAAATATATAATAATAATTATGCGAGAAAAATATTTCATGATAATTTATTATTATTGTAATAATTTATATATAATAACTCAGTATTATAAAATATATATGTAGTGAAAAATAATAATAATAAAATTAAATTACTTTTTATAAATAAATAACTAAATAAATAAATAAAATTAAATATTATAATAATCATTTAAATAAATACTATAGTTACTATTAGCGTTATTAGTGGTAGATGAGGAAGGATAACTTTTGGAATTTTCACTTTCATAGATTTGGCTCTTTTTGATATTATTTGATGGTTCATTGTTATTTCTTGAATTGCTAAATTTAGATTCTATTATGACAGTTTTAGTACTATTATTTTGTATTACTTCGTTTTCAAATAATGAATCGTCTTTTAATAAACTATCTTCTTTATTGAAAACGATAAAGGATGTTCTATTGTTCGTATGATTTTGAAAGAAATTTTTAATTTCATTCTCATCTTCATCTTTAATTTCATCTTCTTTATGATAGATATGATTATTAGGTTTTGTATTAACAACCTCTTCAAAACTATTCGTTTTACCATTATGATAGAAAGTAATAGATGATTCAGTTTCATTATTTAATATACGATGCTTCTCAAAGGAATTAATATTTTCTTGATCTTCATTCATTTCTGAATTGTAAGAAATATTAATAGATGAAATCGAAGGTATTTCATGACCAAAGTTTAATTCAATTGAACTACCATGTCTAATAATTTCACTATCTGAAAAATCAATGTTGATATTCATACTTTCATCATTTATATTTCCTTTCAATATTGAAAAAGATTCAGTGGTATTATAATCATCAAATTTAATGGAGGATTCGGTTAATATTGTAGTTTGATTTAATGATTTTTCTACGATATATGGTACTAAACTACTTGAAGAACTTAAATGTTTTAAATTTAAATTACTACTTTTTTTCTTATGATCATTAATATTATTAAATATATTTTTATCTTCAAAAAAACTAACTTTACTTTTCCTACTTTCCATTGACATTTTTTTATTTAATTTTTGTTGTAGATTATGATTTAAATCAAATGGAAAGGCAGCTAATTCATTATATATATGTGAATTATGATTTCTTTTTTTAATAATACCATATGAATTTTTATTTTTTAAGATTGAATTTGATCCTTTATTTTTTAAAATATCAGAAGATTTTTGATGAAGAAATGTAGATTTATTTAAATCATTTTTTTTTATTGGTTTTGATTCTTGTATAATTTTAATTGGTTTCATATTAAAAATATTATATTTTATGGCTTCTTCTTGATTGAGTGGTTTTTCAACAAGCTTTTCTTTCTGTGATTTTCCTTTTTTATCTGTAATTGATACTTCTTTATTTGTTTCATTGGAAGTAGAATTATTTGATTTAGTTAAATTATTAGAATTATTAGAAATACTAGAATTATTAGAAATACTAGAATGATTAGAAATACTAGAATTATTAGAAATGCTAGAATTATTGGTACTACTTGAACTACTACTAATATTAATTAATACTCCATCAACACTATTACTATCACTAAGACTAGAAAGGCTTATTTCTTTTAAACTTTCAAATGAATTCTTAATAGGATCTATGTTTTCTGTTGATTTTTCATTAATATCAAGATTGTTTAAATCTTTAATTGATTCTTTAATACTACTTTTATTTAAATCTTTAATTGATTCTTTAATACTACTTTTATTTAAATCTTTAATAGATTCATTAATTGAACTTTTAGTTGAATTTTTAATAGATTCCTTAATAGAGCTCTTAGCTGAACTTTTGACTGAGTTTTTGATAGATGCCTTTATTGAATCTTCCTCATTACTACTATTATAAGAATTTTTAATAGATTCCTTAATAGAGCTCTTTGTTGAACTTTTGACTGAGTTCTGGATAGATATTTTTATCGAATCTTCTTTATTACTACTATCATAACTATTTAAAGATGATTGCGAAGTTTTATGTAAAATACACTCTGAACCAACGGTACTTAATAAATCATGACTTTCACCCATTTCATTATCATTATTTTCTTCAGTTTTGATTTCTTCATTAATAACTGTTTCTTGCTCAGAAAATGGAATTTCTTGCTTACTTTGTGTGGAATGATCATTATTTAATAATGCTTCTTTTATAATATCATCATTAGATACAAATGAATTTGGCGAAATTGGTGATGATATTCTTACAGGAGTAATAGATGGTGATTTTCTAGTTCTCAGTGGAGGTAATGGTGATGTATTAATATGAGGTAAATGTGGACTGAGAGATCTTTGTGAAGATTGTCCATTAGAAACTATTGTTTTATAAGTAAATTTCTTTGTTTGTGTATCAGATGAATAAGATGAAATATCGGTATTAATATGAAGATTAAGTTTATGATTTTCTTTCATAATTGCATAATTTGATGGAGATGAATAAGAATTTACATTAATTTTTGGGAAAATAGGTGAATTAATTGATTTTATGCTTTTTGAATTATTTGATATAGAATTTTTATTATTATTGGTTGGAGAACCATAAGAATTAATACCATATGGATTATTAATATAGGATAATTTTGGACTTATAGAACGAGAAAATTCACTTGCATGGTTGTAACTCTCATGTCTTGAAGGGTATTTATTAGAATTTTCGAGAAAGAGTGGCATTTTTGCAATATCCATTTGTACAGATTGAGAAGAACCAGGCGTACTAAGAGATGTTATTCTATTCTTCTCGAAATTAAGTTGTGATAAAGATTTAGAATAAATTGGTGAATGTGCCATATATTGATTTGAATTTCTATCATCTAGATTCTTATTTAATTCAGTATTTTTTTTTGCGAGATCAGAATTACGTTGTTCCCATAAATTATGAATAGCATTATCTTGTTTTTCAACCATAATTAAACCATCGTGTGGTATTGATTGAGTATCCAAAACACTAAAATGTTGGTATACTGTTTTCAACTCTTTATTCTTCTTTTTATCTTTCTTAAATGGAAAACAAAATATATTATGATTCTTCTTTTTCGATGGTGATATTGGTCCATTATTTGGTGAAGATAATGATGATAGTGGTCCATTATTTGGTGAAGATAATGATGATACTGTTCCACTATTTGGTGAAGATAATGATGATGCTAATGCTGAGTTTTCTGGTGAACTCATTGGAGATTCATAAATCTTTTGTCTGGAAGGATTAGCAAAGGAAAATGTGACAATATCTTTTTGGCTTATAGTCACTTTTGGACTATTTTCAATATTATTCACGTATCGTGGTGAAGCATTCTTATGATCATTTTCATAAAGTTGTTTATTTCCTATTTCTTTTTC
This sequence comes from Neocallimastix lanati (nom. inval.), assembly GCA_016946835.1. Lineage (NCBI taxonomy): Eukaryota > Fungi > Neocallimastigomycota > Neocallimastigomycetes > Neocallimastigales > Neocallimastigaceae > Neocallimastix > Neocallimastix lanati (nom. inval.). The sequence continues at coordinate 200,794 of JACVTC010000039.1, read as the reverse complement.
TAATTGCTTTAAATCTAGTTTTGAAACTTTAGTTTGATTAAATAAATGTATATCACTATCTTTTTCCATATCAGAACCATTATCTTTAGAGGGTGAAATTTTAGGTGATGTAATTGAATTACTTGAATTATATGGATATAATGATATTTTTTCATTATTTTGATTAATTAATGTTTTAGTTTGATTATTTTCATGATTCCTTTTTAATGAAGTATAATCAGGGGTTCTTCGAGATGGTGATGGTATTGTAGATACTTGTGAACTACTAATCGATTCTTCATTAATATTAGAAAGTTGATCAATGGTATTTTTTCGATTTATTGGTTGAATATCTTGAGATAAAGGTGGAAAAGAGGTAGGAAGAGAAGTAGATAATGAAGAAATCGAAGTATTTGCATTTGTGTTATATTGATTAAAATTACTGTAACTATATATAAAATTATTTTGATCTTTTTTTGACGTAGGACAATCTATTGTTTGAATAGTATATATAGATGTAGGTGTTGTAATATTTGGTGATGATATTGGTGAAGTTTCAGGTGAATTATCAGGTGAAGAAATTGGTGAGGCATTATCTAATGATTGTTTTTTATCGTGTTTCCTATGGATGAATTTTTTAAATATTGTTCTAATTTTCATTTTATTATATTTTATTAAATTATTTTTGGATAGATTCTTTTTATATATTAGAAAACCGATATTTAATACAATATTTTATAAAATTAAATCTTTAAAAAATTTTCAATGCTTAAATTATATGAAAAAAATGGAATTTTCAAAACTTAAATTATATGTATAATTACTTGTAATAAAAGAGTTAATGCGTAGTTTTATATTATTTAAAATTTAAATATTGTTTGTCAATAGTATTATAAATATAAAAGCTATAAAAACGAAAATAAAATAGACATATTATATTATTATCATATATTGTTAAACTTTTATATTCCTTTTGAAATAAATATAAAATCTTCCTATTTATTAAAAGAAATATAAAAGTTCTTGTTCAAATTAATAATTTTTGTATAATATATTTTTTTACTTCTGTTATTAATATTGATGATATAATTCTGTTATTAATATTGATGATATAATTCTATTACATATATATAATACTTTTAATCAAAATATTCAGTATTGTTTCAATTTAAAAGTATTATATTAATTATTTTGATTAAAAAAAGTATGGATATTGATAGTTATAATATATTTAATAAATGTTGAGATAAAATATGTATAAGAATGAGAAATTAAATAATAATGATATAATATAATTATTAATTATATTATTATATATTTATATATATTATTGTTTTTAAATATATAATATTTTGAATAAATATTAATACTGAAATGTCATTAATAAGATATGCTTAAATAAAAAGAATGAATATCAGTTTATAATATTATTATATTATATAACATATATATATTATTGTTTTGTTAATAAAATTGATAAAAATATATTTAACAAAGAAAAATTAAAAATTTTTATTTGTTAAAACATTTTTTTATTCTTTGATATTTATATTGAATATATGATTTTTAATAAATATTAATAATCTTTTTTTTTTTTTTTTTTTTAAATTTATATGTAATTGTTTCAGTGTTCGTATTAATAATAATATAAATGTCTATTTATTTTTTTTTAATTTTAAATTGTTCTTTTTTTTTTTTTTTTTTTTTATTAATCAATGAATTAACAAATAATAAAGAAAAAAAAAAAAAAGAAGAAAAAAAGAAAAAACCTAATTAAAAATTATAAGTCAGGTTTGAAGTTTTAAAAAATAAAAAAATAAAAAATAAAAAATAAAAAATAAAAAAAAAAATAAAAAAAGGAAATATTTTTTTTTGTTAATTCTATTTTGTTAAAATTTGTATATTTTCATAAATTATTTTTAATATTAATAGAATTATTTATTTATTTTTTCTATTTATATTTATATGTTAAATTGAATTATATATAATTATATAAAATTTAATTTTGTGTAATATATATTATGTACCATATTATAAACTAAATCATATATATTATTAAATTTTAAATTTTCTATTTATTTATTTATTTATTTATTTATTTATTTATTTATTTATTTATTTATTTATCTATTTGATAAAAATATTTTTACCATTTATAAATTTCAAATAGAAAAACTTTAATTAATAATATATATGTGGTACAATACTATATATATATTATAAATATATTGTGAGTATAAACAAAACACAAAAATAAATAAAAAAAAATTATTCTTAAAATATATTTATATATATTTATACTTTAAGGATGATTTTTTTATAAATAAACATATAAATATATGTATAATTTTTCAAATAAAACATTTATTATATATTTAATATTTTTATTTTATTTTTATTTTATATTTTTATATTCATAAAAATAAATAAAACTTATATATCATTTTGAATGTTTTATAAATCAAGGATTTAATTAAAAATATGGTATTTTTTATTATTATCAATGATGGTAACTTTTTTAACATTTTCTCTTTTCGGTATTAATTAAGAATTAATATTTTATATACATAATATATAAAGGAAAGCCTTTATTTTTTAACTATGTTATTTCAATGAAATTAATTTTTAAATTTTTATTATTAAATACTTGATACCCAACATTTCATTTATTATTCATTTATATATAAATAAATTAACAAATGATATTATTTAATCATATTTAATATTTATTATTATATGAATAAATACTTTCATTTTGGTACAGATGATTTATACATATATATATGTATATTTTTCATACTATTTATTTATTAATTATTAAATTTATAATTTGTTTAACTAGTCATGCTGTAAAGTAAAATATAATCTGTTATATTTTTTATATTTATAATATTTTTTATACTTCTATATATTTTTTATTAATAAACAAATATTCTATTCGTTCCATATAATATAATATATAAAAGATTTTTTTTATTTATATTTAAAATTTATTTCAAAATATATTTTATATACAAAATTACCAATAAAATCATGAAGATTTTTTTATAATAATATAATTAAGATTATATAATGCAATTGAATTTATATATAAATTTATTTATTGAATTTCTTTTAAATTATTTTTATTATTTATTTATCATCAATTATTAATGAATGTGTAAAAATGTAGATTTTAAATTAATGAATTATAATATATATACATTAAAATAGTATTTAAAATAATATTAATTATATATTTAGAAGAAGAGAAATATTTCTTCTAAATATATAATTTTATATTTTATTTATATAATTAAATATTTATATTAAATAAATACCAACAGTAATTTTTCATTCATATTTTTTTTTTTTTTTTTTTTTTTTTATAATTTTCATTTATATATAATTTTTAATATAATTAATAATTTAAATCCTTTAAAACTATTGGCTAATAAAAAATATATTTACGATGGTAATTTATTATTATTTCTTTTAATAATCTATAAATTTATAAAATATAATTAAATTTATATAAAAATATTATTGAATCAAAATTCTTTTTCCATATTTAGAATTTATTTAATTAGCTATACCAGCGGCTTTGTGTAAACTATCGTTATAATTTATTATAAATTAAAATTATAAATATTTTAAAATTTATTGGATTTTTATTATATGAAGATATAAATAATGATTTTAAAAGTTTATTTATTATATTTTTATATTATTAATATTTTTTATTCAGTTGAAATACTTTTTTTAGGAGATGGAAATGCTTAATTGCTAAATGTCACATTTTTATTTTTAATATTATTAAAAATTATTATTATTTATTATTATTTATATATTATTTATATATAATTATTTATTATTTATAATAATATATTATTATTTATTATTATTACAGTCATTTATATGTCATATTTATTGATAAAATTTTATTTTTTATATACTTTTAATTTCAATTTATAAAAATAAAAATAATAATAAAATATCAACTATATATATATTTTATTTTAAGTAATATATAATATATAATATATAATATATAATTGATATTACATTTATATTGCATCTTTAATTTTTGAAATTAATTTTTGAAAAAAATTTATATATTTAAAGTAATTTTTGAAATTAATTTTTGAAAAAAAAAATATCAATTATATATTTTTTTATTTAAAGTAATATAATTGATATTACTTTTATTAATCATATATATTATATGTATATATTTTATAATTATTTTTAATTAACATTAATATATATTTTCAAAATTTTTATTGTTACAATACTAACTTTTGTTCTTTGCTAGTATATTCATATATATATATATATATATATTTTTTTTTTTTTTCATTTTATATAATTTTATTATATATACTTGACATTTCTTTTTCATTTTATATCATTTTATTATATTTTCAAACATTTTTTTATCATTTTATATCATTTTATTATATTTTCCAAACATTTTTTTTTTCATTTTATATCATTTTATTATATTTTCCAAACATTTTTTAATAATTATTGCTAACATTAAAATTTAATAATCTTTTACTCTAATATTTAAATACATATACATAATAAACTATCGAAATTTTTCATTATATTCATTTTTTTTACTATTGAACTTTTTTTTTAAAAAAATATATTTATTTATTAAAAGTATTACTATTTTTTTTTTTTTTTTTTTTTTTTTTTAATTTATATGCTAATATAAATTAAAAAAAATAAAGATGAAATATAATATTTATTTTTATATTATATTATAAATGGTTATAATGGTTAAAAAAAATAAAAAATGTAATTATATATTATATATTATATTTTTTAAATCATTATTTTTAAATTAATGCATATAATATCATAAAATTTTAACTATATTCTATATTAATAACTTTTTTTTTTTTTTTTAAAGTTTTTATTAAATATAATAATCTTTTTTTTTTTTTTTTTTTTTTTTTTTTTTTTTTTTATTTATTTATTTATTTCATTTTTATATTAATCTCCCATTCTTCCAATTAATAAATTAAATCATAATAAATTTACGAATAAATTAAACAATAATAAAGTTATAATCTTTTTTTATTTTTATATGTAATATGTAATATTTAAAATGATTGACTTTTATGTATATCTACATATAAATATATGACGCCCTTCTTTTACGTAATACCATATATATATTTATATATACTGCGAGTAAAACCTAGAGCAGTGTAATATTTAAATATATATGAGTCATCACAAGCATATATAATGTATTATTGTATTATACAGTTACAATAGTTGATAATTGGTCATATCAAGTCGACTCTCATTTCCTCATTTCTTAATCTTTAAGTGGTACCTTAACAGTCGCATGTACATGAAAATGTGGCTGAGACCATATCAAGAGACTTCTTCTAGGCTTTAATTCAAGATTGATGAAAATTTATGTTCCTGTTAACTAGATTTGTTAGTACATGTAATGTATTATAATATTCTTTACCCATCCTAAATACTAAATACGCTGAACCTTAATATTTTCTATTTTTATAAGAATTAATATTTTATTATAATTATTAAATGGCATATTATAAAACTAAAATATTGATTAATAAGATGGATAATAAATAATTAACCTACTATTATTACTATTGATATTTTATTACATAAATAATCATATTTTTTCTTAAAATAAAATTAATTTTAAAATTAATAAGTTATAAGAATTGAATGTAGAAGAATAAATAGAATAAAGAAGAGAACTAAAAGAGAAAAAAAAAAAAAAAAAGAAAAGAAAATATTTATATGATAATTAATAGGGTTATCATTTCCATCATTAAATTATATACCTGTTTTATTGAAAATACCAATTCCATTTTTACTAAAACTTATTTAATATAAATATATTTAAATATTTATTTATATTTATAAAATCAATTCATACACAAATAAAGTTTTAATATTATTTAATGCTTTAATAAAGAGTTCAAATCATAAATTTTTTTCATTATAAATTTATATGTTATATTTACAAAAATATATTTTTTCTAAAACAATATTTTAAAATAATATGTAATGTATAAATATATATTTTATTTTTTTTATAGCCGCAATTACTGTGAACTTTAATTTTGTTTATTTATTTTATATTTATTTAAAATTTTAATTATTTTTTTTTTTTTTTTTTTTTAAAAAAAGTACAAATATAAAAAAAAAAATGAAATTTTTTCCACTTTAAAATTATGAACCAGTTTTTTTTTATTAAAATATTTTTATAATAATAATAATAATATTAATAATAATAATATTAAAATATTTTTATAATAATTTTTATAATAATAATAATAATAATAATAATAATAATATTAAAATATTTATATAATAATTTTTATAATAATAATAATAATAATAATATTAAAATATTTTTATAATAATAATAATAATAATAATAATAATAATAATAATAATAATATTAAAATATTTTTATAATAATAATAATAATATTAATAATATTAAAATATTTTTATAATAATAATAATAATAATAATAATAATAATAATAATATATTTCATTTAAAATTTTTTATCTTTTTTATTTAATATTTTGATTTTTTGAATAATATTAAAATATTTTATATATAGTATAAAATTACATATATTATTAGTTGGAATATTTTAAATTTAAATATTAATTAATAAGATAGAAAATATAGAAAATAGTAGTAATTTTATTTTTATTACATATTTATAAAAAAAAAAAATAATAATAAGAAAAAATATTAAATGTAAGGATTATGTCAATCTTATCAATAATAATTAATTTATGTTAAGAAAATAAAATATAATTTATGATTTATACCAACTAAATCAGGAAAAAAAAATATAACCTAAAATTATTACTATTGATCTTTTATTATATTAATAATCATATTTTTTTTTTAATGTATAATTTATATTAAAAAAAATTTTTTTTTTTTAAAAGAAATTAAAACATAAAATTTATTATACATTAAAATTTAATGCATTATTGATAAAACATATTTTAATTATTATTATTATTATTTTAAAAAATAATTACTAAAAATATCAAATATAATTTTATTTATATTAACCTTCTTTTTATTTTTTTTATTTTCTTTATTCTTTAATTTGTTATTTTGATATAATTAATATAATAATTAAAATTAATTATTAATACATTTTATATTTAATTTTTATGGTTTTATTAATAAATTTTAATATAAATTTAAAATAATATTTAATTGATATTTTAAAATAATTAGTATTTTCAGTGTAATAATAAAATAATAATAATTATAATTATAATAATAATAATAATAGACTTCAATTATATTTCAATTAAATTATTTTTTACTGTTTTTTTCACATAAAGTTACAAGAATTGAATGTAAAAGATTAAATGTAATAAAGAAGAGAACTAAAAGAGAAAAAAGAAAGAAAATAAAGAAAAAAAAAAAAAAGATAATATAACAATATCAAATAAATAAATAAATAGATAGAAATTAATAAAGATATTTGATATTTTATAAAGTAATATTTAATGGAAAACTCAAACGATATAAGTGGATTAAATAAACTTATCTATTCTAATGATAGTAAAGGAGTCATAGACCTCTTCAGTTTACTGGAAAATTCAGAGCATTAGTAATAACCAAAAATGAATTTTTTTTTTTTTTTTTTTTTTTTTTTGTATAATTCAAATAAAGACTAATATCTATATATATTATATATTATAAACTTCATTGTAAAAAATATAATTATAATAATTTATAACATATCATATTATGCTTTCACTTATATCTATATATTATTATTCATATATTAATAATTATATATAATATATATTTTTTTCTTTATTAATAATAATAATCATATATTATATATATATATATATAATATTTAATAATAATAATAATAATAATAAAAATAAAAATAAAAATAAAAATGATAATAATAATAAAATGTGGACTTTTTAAATTTTTATTTTAATAGTAAATCAATAGATATTAAAAAATGGCCTAAAAACCTACATAAATTATTATTCACTGAAAACTTGTAATTATATTTAAATACCATAAATTCTAATATTAAATAAATATTTATTTTATAAATAAATATTTATTTATATACTTTTTTTAATATATGTATCTTTAAATAATTAAATTTGAAATATACTATTCATATGTAAAACTTTCACATTTAGATTTTTATGTAATAATGGAATAAATACAATTCCAAAAGAAATTGGAAATTTTCCAAATTTAATTAATTTGTAATGACTATTTTTATTATTTATAATTATTATATATATATATATTTAAATATAAATATAAATATAAATATTATTCTAAATCTAAAATTAAAATTTTATAATAAAATATATATATATATACTTTTAATAATATCAATTAAATAAAGATATCTAAATGAAAATAACTTAACATATATGCCAAAGGAACTTGGAAATTTGGTTGAATTAAGAGAATTGTAATTATTTTAATAGAAATTGTAAATAATAATAATAATATTTTTTAATAATAATAATAATAATATATATATATTATTTATTTATTTAACAGGGAATTGAATAATAACAAATTACAAATTCTTCCTAAAGAAATAGGAAATTTAACAAAATTAAAAGTTTTGTAAATATTATCAAACAACGAAAAATAACAATAATAATAATATAGATAATATTTAATATATGTTATATCAATTTATTATTGATTAATTATATGTTTTTTATTTCAATAAATATAAATATTTATATCATAATATTATTATAAAAAATTTTTACTTCACAAAAATGGGGGAAATAAATATGTATATTTTCAATTATATCCAATTTTATTTATTCACATTAAATTTAAAATATTAAAATAATAATAATAATAATAATAATAATAATAATAATAATAATAATAATAATAATAATAATAATAATAATAATAATAACAATAACAATAATAATAAAATAAAAAAAAAAAAAAAAAAAAAAAAAAAAACGAATTCAAAAAAAAAAAAAAAATAAAATAAAATAAAATAAAATGACATTTATAATTATAAATATTAAAAGACGTCTTTCTGATAATCAAATACATTCTTTACCTGCTGAAATTAGAAATCTTAAAAAATTAGAACTTTTATATATTGATAATAATAAATTAGAATATATCCCAAATGAAATAGGCAATTTATTACTTCTGAAAAAACTGTAAAAATAAATTAAGAGAATATACAGAATAATAATAATAACAATATATCAAGAATTTAATATTATACATATATATATATTTTAATACTAATAAATATTACAAACTATAATAATATAATATTTAAATTGAATTTTTATTATATATTTCTATATAGATTTCTTCATAATAATTATTTAAAGGAACTTCCAGATTCAATAAAATCACTAAAAAAACTTGAAGAATTGTAATACTTAAAAAAAAATATGAAATTATTATCATATAAATTTTTTTATCATTTCTAACTTAATAAAAAAATTTTTATATAAATGATTCCTTAATAAAATTTTACATCTTTTAACTTACAATTAAAGACGTGTATATAATAATAAATTAACAAGTTTAACTCCAAGCATTGGTGATTTAACTGAATTAAAAATTTTGTAAGCAAAATGAAAAAAATAAAAACTATAAATTACAATTAAATAGCATTATACTACAATTAAAAACATCATAAAAAATATAATAAATATATATATATTTTTATTAATAAATGTCATTTATTTATATTAAATTACCTATAGGAGAATTAATGATAACAATTTAACATCATTACCTGAAGAATTAGGAAATTTACAAAAAATTGTTATTATGTAATTTATTAAAGTTTATTTATTATTGATAATAATTTTCAAATATAAAATAGAATATATAATAATATGCCTTTTTTATGTTAAATTAAATATTATTTATTAATCCTATTCAAATTTCTTATTTTATTTATTGGAATATACTTCAAAAATTCAAAACTAATAATACTAGTAATATAAAAAATAATCTTATTAAAAAGATACCACAGGGTTTAATAGATAGAAATATTAAAATTGTGTATGTATGAATAAGAGATATAAGAAAAAAAAATAATAGAAATATTTAAAATATATATTTTTATATTTACTTCATCATTATATTAATAATAATAATGATTATTCAAAAGTGGTGTTTATACTGATAATCAAGATTTATGCTTTACCAATGATTTCAATGATGGAAATTTAGATTTAAAAAATAGACCTTATGATTTACAAAGATTTGATAATTCATTAAAAATTTTGGATTTATTGTAAATATTGAATTAATATATTATGTTATTTAAAATAAACCTAATTTTTTTTTATTATTGTTATTATTAATATTATTTTATTAATAATTTATGATATTCACAATTATCAATTTCTTTTATGATTAAAGAATACAAGAAAAAAAAAAAATAACAGAATATCCAAAAAATTATGTTCAATTTAGCAATATAGTAGATTTGTAATGATTTATGATTTATATATATTAATATATTTATTAATTTATATTGTTTGATTTTATATTTATTAAAATTTTTATATTTTATAATATTTATATATTCATATGTTTATTATTATTGTTGTTTTTTTTTATTTATTAAGAAATTTATCAAATACAGATATGACTGTTTTGGCCTCTGAAATTGGAAATTTAACTAAATTGGTTAATTTGTAATAAATTTTATTTAAATTAATATATATAGTTTTTATTGAAATAATAATTAATATTTGGAAAATTTTATAAAGAAATAAAATATATAATATATATTAAATATATTAATGGATACTAATTATTTAAATATTAATACTATTTAATAATACTATTTAATAATAATTTTATATATATTAGATATCTTAGTGATAATAAATTAACCACTCTCCCATTCACAATACAGAACTTAACAGAACTTCAGCATATGTAAAAAAAATATATATATATATATCTTTATATTGTACATAAAAAGATTATAAATTTATTAAATTAATACGCTTAATATTTTTATTATATAATTTAATATAAATATATATTAATACAGTGAACTTGAAAATAACAAAATAAATGAATTTCCAACAATTCTAAAATCATTATCAAATTTATATTGGATGTAAGTTAAAAATTAAAAAAAAAAAAAAAAAAAAAAAAAAAAAAAAAAAAAAAAAAAAAATTTACACAAGTAATGTTTATACTTGTATATATATATATACATAAAATTCGATATTAATTTTTTTTATTATATTTTATCTTTCTATTTATATATATATATATTTATTAAGAAATATTAAAAAAAATCCAATCAAAAAAATTCAAAAAAGTATTATGAATTATAATCTTTGGGTTTTGTACATATTAAAACTATTCATTATATAATTATATATAATTAATATATATATGTAAAAAAATAAAATATTTTCTTGAAATAGTTCATATTTAATAATTATTATATATATAATATATTATAATAATTACAATCAAAATAATGATAATAATAACAGAGAAATTGATGATAATGTTGAAGTTATAGAAGATTTCAAAATAGTCAATAAAGTATTAAAAATTAATAGAAATTCTGGTAATATAATGGCTTTATCAGATATTTTAGAAAAATTATATATTATGTAAGTTATAACTTATTAATTAAGATATAAATAATTTAATATCTATTTTTATTAATTTGATTATTTGCTTCTCCTATGTAATAATAATAATAAAATAGTAAAAAAGAAAATAAAACTATTTCAAATGTTGATGAGGGCGAAATTATACAAATTATTGATTTAAGAAAACTGTAATTAAAAAAAATTGTTTTATTAATTTTTACATATTATATAATATAGTATTTAAAACTATTATAAATATTTATCTATTGAATTGAATTAATATATTAATATTATTAAATAATTATAATCAATAATAATAATAATATATATATATATTTATATAATTATATATATAATTAAAAGAAATTTATGTGAAAATGGATTAACCCAATTTCCTAATGTTTTTTACTTAAATAACCTTGAAGAACTGTAAGTATATTTTATACATATTAATTAATACAAAAATAAAATGATCCTCAAAATTAATTAAATATTATTATTACTACAATAATTATTATTAATATATTTAAACAATTATATAAATAAACAAATATATATATATTTAAATAATAATTAAATAGAATACTAGATAACAATAAAATTGTGTATATTCCAAAAGATATTACTCAATTAACAATGTTAAAGTCATTGTAAGCAATATAAAAATATTTAATATAAGATAAAAAAAATTACATATTAATATTTAATTTTTTTATGTCTATTATTATTATTATTATTATTATTATTATTATTATTATTATTACTTTTTTTTTTTTTTTTTTTTTTTTTTTTTGGTATTTATTTATTTGTTTGTATTTTATTTTATTTTTAAATTATTAAATTTAGATCTTTAAATAATAATAAAATTGAATCTATTCCATTAGAAATTTTAGAATTAAGCTACCTTTCACAGCTGTAAAAAATATATTTATTTATTTTATAATTTATTTTAATTAATAATTATTTTACTTTTTTTTTTTTTCTTTTTTTATTCATTTTAGTTATTTAATTAATTATTAATAATAAATATTGATATGTATATTTAATATTTTAACATCATTATTCAATATATAAAATAAAGTGACCTATATAATAATCCAATTAAACAAGTACACCAAAAAATTCTTGAACATATTCAAACAGTGTAAGTAATATACTATTCCTTATAATAAATTATTTAAATTATTAAAAAAAATATATTTATTTGTATATTTATTTGAATTATATATATATATATTATATTTGTTATTATTTCATTTTATTTTCATTTTAATCATTTTATTTATATATTTATAAAAAAAAAAAAAAAAAAAAAAAAAAAAAAAAGAAAGGTGAATGAAGGGACATCTATTATTGATGATGATTACAAAGAAATTGGTGAATATATTACTCCAGAAGAAAAAATGTATTTTAATCCAAATGATAGAAAAGAAAGTATTTTTTCTACATCCTATGATGAAACAAATCGTCGTAACAAAAGGGATTCTCGTGTTAGTCAAACCGCCACCTCTATTACTATTTCCATCGATGATAAAAGTATTATTGTGAATATGGAATCGGAATATCCTGAGGATGAATTTGTTTCTAATAATCGTTGTTTAGAAAAAATTAATAGTGAAGACTGTGAAAATTATCAATTTGAACATGGCGAAATAAGTGATTTATCTAAAAATTTAGAGAATACAAATTTCAATGGTAATTAGAAAGGAACATATATATCTTTATATATATCATAATTGATAAATGTTACAAAAGAAAGGAATATTAAAATAAAAAAAAATTATTTGTTTAGTAAATAAATATATATTTAATAAAAAAAATTTACTTATTATATTAATATATTTTTTATATATACCATTCAATAAATAAAATGGGAAATAAAGATAATGATATTCCAAATATTGTTATTTCTCATAGTAAAGAACAAATTGAAGAAGATATTATAAATCAAATAAATGAACAAGTTAATAAAGAAGAAATGAATTATAATTCAAATACCCCAACCCATGAAGATAGTAATATACTAGTAAATGAAGAAATTAATAAAAAGATTAATGAGGAAAATAATGAAGAAATTAATGAAAAAACTAATAATGAAGATATTAAAAACAAAGATAATAATAATTCAATAAATAGTTTAAATAGGGGAGAAAGTTGTAGTAGCATTAGTAGCATTAGTAGTGTTAGTAGTGTTAGTGATGTACCAAGTTTTAATCAAAAAAAGACATTAACTTCTGAAGAAGCTTTATCAATATTAAAACTCTTTAAAAATAATCAATCGTAATATAATACTTTTATTATTATTAAATAATATACATATATATCAACATAAATATAAAAATACTAATAATGATAAAAAATTCACCAATGTTAATCTTTTTTTTTTTATTATTATAATTATTTAATATTATATAGTGGAATACCAAAAGACATATCAAGAAAACTTGATAAACTGAAAATCTTGTAAATATTAATACTTATTTACATATTTATTTTATTTTATTTTATTTTATTCAATCTGTACTTTATATTTAATATTCTACTATTTATTTTATTTTATTTTATTCAATCTGTACTTTATATTTATATTTCAACTATTTATTTTATTTTATTTTATTCAATCTGTATTTTATATTTATATTTCAACTATTTATTTTATTTTATTTTATTTTATATTATTTTATTTTATTTTATTTTATTTTATTTTATTTTGTTTTATTTTATTTTATTTTATTTTATTTTATTTTATTTTATTTTATTTTATTTTATTTTATTTTATTTTATTTTATTTTATTTTATTTTATTTTATTTTATTTTATTTTATTTTATTTTATTTTATTCTATTCTATTCTATTCTATTCTATTTTAACATAATTTTATAATAAATAATAATAAAAATCATAAATTAATTAAATATATATTATTTATTTTTTATTTATTTTAAATAGGGAGTATAATAATTCAGATTTAGATGAATTACCAAAAACTATATATTTTTTAAATAACCTAACTGAAATGTACATAAAAATTATATATATAATAACTAAATTATTATAAAGACTAACATGGAGTTTTTATTTTATTTTATTTTATTTATTTTATTTTATTGATAGTCAACTTAATAATAATAAGATTGATATTATACCTGAAGAAATTGGTTATATAAGAAGTCTTAGTATCATGTGAATAGAAAAATTATTTATATTAAAAAATTAATAAAAATAAGTCAAATAAAATAAATCAAAACAAAAAATAAAAAAAAAAAAAAAAAATAAAAATAAAAAAAATAAAAGATAAAAAATAAAATATATATAATAATAATATTAATATTCATAATTATATATATATATTCATTTATTAGATCATTTAATAATAATAAAATTTACTTTATTCCAAAAACTATAAAATATCTTCATAATTTGACAGTTTTGTAATATATTATTTTAATAAATAATATAAATGATA
The DNA here is from genome assembly GCA_016946835.1 of Neocallimastix lanati (nom. inval.). Lineage (NCBI taxonomy): Eukaryota > Fungi > Neocallimastigomycota > Neocallimastigomycetes > Neocallimastigales > Neocallimastigaceae > Neocallimastix > Neocallimastix lanati (nom. inval.). Next base: position 185,710 of record JACVTC010000039.1, on the reverse strand, counting down.
TTAATTTAATTGATTAAATCTATTATATGATATTTAATTAATATTCATTATTATTATTATTATTATTATTATTATTATTATAAATAATTATCAAAAATTATAACTATTATTAGATCACTAGAAAATAATAAATTATATAATATACCACAAGAAATATCTAATCTAACTTCACTTGAAATTTTGTAAATAAAATCAGCACATCTTTTTAAAATATAAATATATATATATATAAATCAAATAGCTAATAATATTTATATATAATTAATAATTAAAACTCATGACAGAAATTTGAATAGAAATTATATAAAAATGATTCCATCAAACATTGGTAATCTTTCAAAGTTAAAAGAATTGTAAGTAATTTTTGTTATCTTTCAAAATTAACCAATATTAGAATAAAACACTATTTTTTTTTTTTTTTTTTTTTTTTTTTTTTTTTTTTTTTTTTAGATAATTAAATTTACTAACTTTTTTTATTCTTCTTCATCTTCTGCTTTTTCTTTTTTCTTTCTTTATTTGTTTATAAAATATAAATATAATCTAAAAAAAAATAGATATTTATCTCGTAATAGATTATCAACACTACCTGATATTATATTATATTTACAACAATTAGAAATATTGTAAGTTGTCAACCATTTATAGAATACTTATAAAAATTATATATATATTATTTTAAATATCTATCTATCTATCTATATATATATATATGATAATATACAATAAAAATATTTAAATGATATTATTCTTTAATTATTTATTCATTATAGTGATGTATCATTTAATAAAATATTTGACATTCCAGAGGTTATTTCAGAACTTAAAAATTTAAGAATACTGTAAGAATTTTTATTTATTTATATTTATTTATTAATTAATTATTTATTTATTTATTCTAAATATTATTTCTATTTTTATAATAAATTAAATTTATATGTATATATATATATATTATTATTATTATAGGAATATTAAAGGAAATAAATTTTCAGAAGTTCCTGAATACATTCAAAATATGAATTTAGAACAACTGTAAGTAAAATAATAATAATAATAATGATTATATATTTAAACAGTAATATTGAATTAATGTTAATAATATTATTAATACTATTATTTAAATAATATTTTTTATTTTTATTTTTCATTAATAGAATCACTGTTAAAGATGACGACGAAAGCGATAATGAATTTGACAATATGAGTAGAGCCAGCAAATTTCAAATGTACGACGAATAAATAATCAATGTACATTAAAAAAAAAAAAAGTTTTATTTAATAATTAAAAAATTTATAGAATAATTATAATCCATAATCTTTTATATATGAATATATGACCATATTTAATTATTTTTATTTAAATATATCAATATTGCTTTATTCATTCATTTTAAATATACAATAATCAAAATAATATTGATGACTTAACTTATAATTGTTTTAATTTTAATTTTTATTATTAACATTTAATATGTTAATAAAAAATAAAATTAAAAATAAAATATATATATTTTCTATATATAAAACTGCTAATTTTTATTTAATCTAAATATTAATTTTTTTATATTTATTTTTAATAATTAATAATTAATTATTAAAAATAAATATGTATAGAACTATCGTCATATTTTTATATACTAAAAATAAATTTAAAAATAGTAATAAATATATAAATACGAAATAATAAATAAACCTATAAATATATAAACCTATAACTTAAAAAATAAAAATAATAATTATAAAAACCATCTACTGATAATAAAAAATTATATAAATATCATTATATTAATTTTTTATTATTATTATTATTATTTTTTTTTTTTTTTTTTATTTTGTTACATCAAAATGAAAAGGAAAAAATACAGAATTTTATAAAAAAAAAAATTAATATAAAAATATAATAAAAAATAAAATATATAAATATATTTACTTTATATAAATTGCTAATATTTATTTAATCTAAATATTAATTTTTTTTTTTTTTAAAATTCTGTATTTTTTCCTTTTCTTTTGGATGTAACAAAAAAAAAAAAAAATAATAATAATAATAATAATAATAATAAAAGATTAAGGAAATTTTCTTTAAAGTTGGAAAGGGTTACACAAATTAAAAAAATTGACAGAATATTTTATGACTATACTGATGTCAACATTATATTGCGTAATTCTAAAATAAATATACAAAAATTTGTTAACAACTATTTTTAAATTAAAAAATTTTTAATAAATATTAACTAATATTATGTTATTTACTACCAACTAATTATCAGTTTAATTATAACTTAATAGGGATAAAAATATAAATAAAATTCTAATTAAATACTCTTTGTTAGAATATGAAAAATAAACTTCAAATTATCATATATAGTAATATTAATAATATACAAGCCACAATGTAATAGTATTAAAATATTTAATTTAGAAAAATTAATATAGAAAAATAAATATCTTTAAATATATTAATAAAGTTGACAAAATTATAATATCCGACTAATAACACTTTTATTTTTATATATTATTATAGTAATGAGTTTTAAAAATCTATTAACAACATAAATATTTTTATTTTATTTTTTATTATTATTTATTATTTATTATGTATTATTTATAATTTATTATTTATTATATTATTTATTATTTATTACTAATTATTAATTTTTTTTTTAATATTTATTAATTACTAATTATTACATATTATTATTTATAACTTATTACTTTTAAACATCAAAAATATAATAAAAATTAATATTTTGAGATAAATTCAAAAATTTTAATCCATTTTTATTAAATTAATTCTGTCTTTTATAAAAATATATAATGATGTGAATATATTTCTATTCATAAAATATTTAATAATAAGTAATATATAATAAATTAAACAATGAAAAAAAAAATGTATATATATATTAAATGATTAATACAAAGAAAAGATTATAATAAAAGTTAGTCAAAAATATTATAAATAATATTTGGAAGGATATATATACATCCTTAATATTATTTAAATTATATATATAAATAAAAATAAATAAATTAAATAATATGATTAAAAATCTATAATTCTCAATATTACAATTTCTTATTAAATATTTATAGAACATTTTGAAATAGAGTAGTAATATCTGTATATATATTCAATAATACTAGTTAAAATTTAGTATATGATATTTATTAATTTTAATAACTCTTAAACAAAGTTATTTTTTTTAATCATATTTAATGCTAAAAAAAAAAAAAAAATATACAGTGGCTATAAGCTAAAAAATAAAGTAAAAATATATAAATGTATTAATTTTTTTGAGTTTTCTAAAATTATAATAATAAATAAATAATTATAATAATAAATAATAAATAATATGTAATAAATAAGTAAATTTTACAAATATTTTTTTTTTTTTAAAAATATATATATATAATTTCATTATGTACACTATATAATATTTTTTTTTTTTTAATTATGTATATTTCAAATAATTATTTATATAAAAATATTTTATACTGAGATTAAATTAATATAAATAAAGTTAAGGTTAAGAGATTTAGTTTCATTTTAACCTTTTATTTTACTATAATATCTCTATTTTTAATTATAATTAATATATCAATAAAATATATTTTATATAAGTTGAAATAAAAAAAATTTTTTCTCTCTAAATTAACTAAATAATTATAGTATAAAAAAATAAACAATGCAATAAAAATTTTTATCTAGTTTAATTTAAAATTTAATTTATTTTAAATTAATATAAAATAACAAATAAATAAATAAATAAATAAATAAATAAATAAATAAATAAATAAATAAATAAATAAATAAATAAATAAATAAATAAATAAATAAATAAATAAATAAATAAATAAATAAATAAATAAATAAATAAATAATAAATATAAATAAATAAATAAATACGTAAATAGATAAATAAATAATAAATAATAAATATATTTAAATAAATAAATAAAAAAACTAATAAGTTATATGTAAAGAATATTTATTATAATAAATAAATAAAAAAAAAAAATACTTAGAAGAAGTAGTAAGCATAGTATAATTGTTAATAATTTTAGTAAATATAAAGAAAAGATATGATAAGAAATATTAAAATAAATAATTCTTTATTGCAGTTAAGTAAAAAAAAAAAGTTTATAATTTTTATATGTTTTATTTTTAAATCTATATCAGACTCTCATTGGATTAACGAAAGGTAATAGGGTCTCTAATCTCTCCTTTAAATGTATTAGACTCTCATTGGATTCTTTGCCATACTATTTTAGTATTGACCCGGACCTCTCTCTAATCATGGCTAATATGAAAAACATTTCCTATACACCGGACTTCTTTTCAGTGATCCAGAGACCTTGTGTATTAGTCTCAAGTACTAATTACTAGGATAAAAACTGGAAAGACAAATACTAATAATTGGGATCGAACCTGTGAATTTCAAGTCGAAGTCCTAGTTAATAATTATTAGGTCAAATTTCTTGTTTTTTAATGTGTCATCTTATTCAACCATTATTAAATAGATACTATTAAATAGAAATGGAAAATGAAGTTAATAATAAACTGTAATAATATTAATTACTTTTTAAATTCAAATTAATTTTTTAATTTTTTTTTTTATAATTAACTTTTTTATTAAATTTTTTAATTAATTAAATGATCAATTCAAATAATCTTAATGTAGGCAATTAATTATTTTATGTAGAATAATGAAAAAAAAAAAAAAAAGGTATTTACTTTTCTTTCATTCTTTTCTTTATTTTTTTAATAAAAATATTATAAATGCTACTATTTATCACCTTTTTTTCTTTTGAAAGAAAAATATTTTAAAAGCTATTATTTAAAGTAATAAAAAATATATATATTTGAATTACTATATCTATTCCTATATTGATATGACTACATATTCTTTTACATTTTTTATATACATTACTCATTTTAATTTATATAATATTTAATTATATTATAATATAATACATTTAAGAATTTATATAGATCTAATTTAATTTTTAATATAAACTTTTTAATTGAATCAAAAAATACATATATATATATGTACTTAACATAAATATTTAATTAATTAATTAATGGATATAAGAATAGAAATAAGAACTTTTCATAATGTATGGAATGATAAAATTTTGACTTTCAAAAGTATAAAAATTAATATTTACCTATGAATAGTTAATATAATTTTTTATTCACCCTTTTTTTCCTATAGATTTTAATATTATCTATATATTTTCGATGAAAGTATTGCTTTTTTTTTTTTTTTTAGTTTTAGTATTGATTTTTTTTTTATCTTTGTAAAAAATAAAATAATGAAAAATTTTAATTAATAAAAATTATATGTATTTAATACTTTGTGAAATTATTTTCATTTTTACAGTTTAAGTATTATATAAATAAAATAAAAAATATATATTAATAATATATATATATATATGAATATTATATATTACTTTAATAATTTTAATAAATAACTTTTATATTTTTAATTATTCTATTATATTAAATAAAAATAAAAATAAAAATTAAAATAAAATAAAATAATATACAAATATATTTATATAGATTTTTTTCTTTCTTTTTTTTTTTTGTCATTCTAATCTCTTTTTTTTTTTTTTTATATCTGTTAACTAATTAACAGCTTAAAAAAATATAAACAATTAAAAACAAAACAAGACAATAATCAAAAAATAATCCTTATTTTAAAAATAAGGATTTTCTTCTTATTTTAAATAAATTATTTTTAAAAATTTAATTTTATAAACAATAAACATCCCCACAAAGACATAGTTAATGCTTTTGTAATTATTATTATTATTATTATTATTATTTATTATTTTCGATTATTATAATGCATATATATTAATAATAAGACTATTAAATATTTGACTAATTAATTTACTTTTTTATCTTCATAATTAAATAATATAAACACTAATATTTATTTTCAAAATAAATTTCTAATTAAAAATTTATTAATATTGAATATGAAATTAATAGTTGTTTTTAGTAAATAGAATTAAATTAAAAAATAATTTTTAAAAATAAAAAAAGGAATAATTGTAGAAATAATAAATAATATAAATTTAATATATATTATTTATTGTATATATACTTAGATAATAATATTCTATTTTATAAATGAATCTTTTTGTTTTTTTTAATCATTAAACAACAAATTTAAATACTGGGAAAACTTGTGGAGTAAAGAAAATTTTGATATAGTAAGTATAATTATTTTTTTTTATTTTTTTTTTCTAAACCGAAACAAAAAATAATAAAGTACACTTAAACATATATATATGTATATTAATTTTTAAAATAAATAATGGATAAAATAAATTATGAATAAAAAAAATAAATGTAAAAAATTTAATAATAGTGAAAAAAAATTGTTATGACTCATATATAAACAATATGAAAGTGGTAGTGAGAATGGTGGATAAACCAACTTGTAACATAGAATAATTAATTAACAAAAATAATTATAAAATAATATAAAATATTAAACATGAATAAATAAATGAGTAGCAGAGAATAAAATTTTTTTTATCTATTTTTTGGTTGCTATATAATGTTTTTATATTTATATTATATAATAATTCTAAATATAAAAATTTTAATATAGAATCAAAGTGAAATATTTAATATATATGTTTAGTTATTGTTTTTTATTAAAAATTTTTATGTTGTTAAATCAAAATATATTATAATATATCATAATTAAATATATTGCATTATAATTTAATATATAGTATAAAAATTAAAATTTTAATTATTGAAATAATATTTTAAAATATTTGATTAATTATAAAAAAAGAAATATTAAAAAATTTTTATAGTTATAATAAAATATATAATAAAATATATAAAAATACTAAATATTAATATTCATAATTATATAAATGTAAATAATAAAAAAAATAGTACTTTATATTATTTTTTTAAATATTTAATTAACCTTTTATAATACTTTTATTTTTGTTTTATTATTTTATTTAAAAAGTTATTGATATAGTAATTAATTATAAAATATATTAAAATAAGTAAAATTTTTATTTATTTTATTTTTCTAGAAAAAAAAAAAAAATAGAGATTCAATAAAAAATAAAATATATAATTTAGATATTAATATATATATATTGCTGTTTGTCATTTTATTTTAATTTTTTATTGTATATCCACAAAATAATATAGTTTTTTTTTTTTTTTTTTTTTTTTTTTTTTTTTTTTTTTTTTTTTTTTTATTTTTCATTTATAATAAAAAAAACATATAAAAGTTAAAAATAGAAAGTATTTTAAAAATAAAAAAATTTATGAAGTATTAAATATACCAATAAAGACATATATGTAGTTTATATTTATTTCAATTTATATTATACATATAATGAAAGAGATAATTTCCTAAAAAAAAAAAAACCAAATAAAAAATTAAATAATATTTTATTTAAAATAAACGATATCTTATTTATAAAATATATACTTATAAAAAAATAAGATAGTTTATTTTGTATTATTATCGGTAAAATATACTATCTTTATTATATATTTTTTAAAAATAATAATATTAGAGCTCTTTCAAATAAATATTTTATTTAGTGGTTGTAAATATTAAATTAATTTTGATAAATATCAATTTGTTAATTTAAAAAAAATATTTATATATAATAATTAATAAATTAAGCATATATATTAAAGTTAAAAACGGCCATTTATTTTTAATAATTCTAAAACAAAATGAATTTATTGACAAAACTAACTTATTTTTCCTTTTTTTTTTTTTTTTTTTTTTTTTTTTTTTTTTTTTTTTGAATACTTTACAATTAGAAAATTTTTTATATAAATTAGGTAATTTATAATCAAATTAGGTAATTTATTATTAATGGATGCTATTTTTAGATATATTTAATTATTTAAAGCAAGATGAGATATGTTAATAACTATTTTTATTTTAATGAACAAATTTATTTTTATAATATTATATATATTAATTCATATATATATATATATATATATATATTTTAAAAAAAAACAGTATAATAAAAAAAATAATTTTATTTTTTTTTTTTTGTTTGTTTGTTTTTTTTTTTTTGTAAATAAATTATTTATTTCATATTAAAAAGAGTGATAAAAATAAAATAAACGATTTAACAAAATGGAAAAAACTTCAAAAGGTGAAAAAAAGGAAAACTTTCTTGAAAATTTCTTTAAGCCTCGTCCAAATTTAGAATATGAACTTTACAAGCAAAAAAAGACTATTGGTAGAACTTTAAATACCAATATTGGTATGTTCTTTTTTTTATTTCTTATTTTTATTTTATACTAAAAATAAAATTTTAGATAAATGAATAAATATATCTTACAAATGCTAATACTTTAAATACATTGCATTGAAATTTAATATTATTTATTTAATAAAAAATGAAATTACTTATAAAATTTAATAATAATTAAGTATATATATTAATATAAATATATATTTTTTAATAATAAAATTTTATTTCTTCTTCTTTTTGTCTTTTATCATAAATATATATACATATATATATATATATATATTTTTTTTTTTTTTTTTTTTTTTTTTTCATTTTTTTATATTTTTATTTTTTATTAAAAAAAAAAAAAAATTAGAATTCGAAGTTCCATACACCACTGATGTTATGAACCACCTTTTTGATATTACCAAAATATTCAGTCATTCAGTTTTTGAATATGCAACACTTTTTATCTTTTTTATCCAAGTTTTCTTGTTCTTTTGTACTGAGACCAGTGGAACGTTCTTTTTAGTTACTAGTCTTATTTGGCGTTTCTTATATAATGCGGGTATTGGCTATCTTTTAAAAATTCAAAGTGATAGAAATGGTGTTGTTAAATTCATGAAAAAGCATATTTTCAATCATGTTAAAGGAAAAGGTCATGAACATGAAGAGAAATTCATAGTTCGTTTAATTCGTCAACAATTTAAAAAAAAAATGGCAGATGATTATGACTTTGATGTAAATTTTAAATAATTTATGTAACGATTTATTGATTATTTTTTTATTTACAATTTTTTTTTTTTTTTTTTTTTTTTTTTTTTTTTTTTTTTTTTTTTTTCATCAAAATATAATTTTATTAAATAATCAAAAGAAAAGATTTAAAAAAGTTTTTATTTATAAAGTTTATTAATGAGTTTATTACAAAAAATTATTTATTTATTAATTTATTTATTTTTAATATTTAATTATAGGCTGTTCCAGTAGAATATAACTGTTGGATCTTATTCCGTTGTATTGAAGATTTAATTTTGGTTAATGATTTTACTTCATATTGTTGCTTCAGTTTTCGTTATTTAGATGTTCCAGAACATCTTTCAATATACGATATTCTTCGTTATATTGGTGCTGCTGTTTTAATTATTTTTAATATTTGGGTAAAGCAAGATGCACATCGTGTGGTTAAGGATTTCGCTTGGTGTAATTATTTATTTATAGCTAATTTATTTATTTAAACATATATTTTAAATAATCTATATAAATATATATATAATTTAAATTTTAAAAATAAATTAACTTATTTATATATTATTTTTAATATTATTGTACTTTAAATATAATAAAATATTATTTTTTATTTAAATAAAAAAATATTTTTATAATATATACATATTTTTATTTGTTGTTATAAATATAAATATAAATATAAATATATATATATATATATATATTTAATGATTAAACATTTCATATATCAATAATTTTAAAAATATAAAGACTGGGGTGATTTCTTTTTCCTTGTCGATTCCAATCTTACTTTTGATGGTGTTTTCGAAATTGTTCCACACCCAATGTATTCTGTTGGTTATATTGGTTATTATGGTTCAGCATTAATGACGAAAAGCTATTTAGTTTTATTTATTTCATTACTTATTCATGCTTCTCAACTTGCATTCCTTGTCTTTGTTGAAAATCCACATATTCAAAAAATATATGGTTCGAGTAATCCACAACGTCCATCTGGTATTGAACTTGAAAAACTTCGTAAATACTTTAATAAGGATGCCATTGGTTTCTTCCGTCTTGATTTATATAAGAGTAGTGATATTCTCAGTCTTGTTGTTTGTGCTATTACTATTATTTATACCTTTAGTATTGATAAATCAAGTAACATGCCAATTATGTAAGTTTTATTTATATTTATTAAATATATATATTTATATATATATCATGAATTAATTCATGATATATTTAAATTTATAAAAATTATTTTAACGTTTCATTTATCATTATCATTATTATATATATATATATATATATATTATTATTATTATTATTATTATTATTATTATTACTAATGTATTATTATATATGTTTAAATTTAATTAATTGTTGGAAAATATATAATTATAAAATAAAGAATGTGCTGGGTTTGGAGACTTGCATCTTCTTTAGGTGTTGGACTTATTCTTTATTTCCAAAGTAATTATAATTCCTGGAATAAACATTATATTAAGAATGGCCAATCTATTCGTGAAGCTTTCCAACAATGGAAAAAGTAAGTATATAAATGTAATTTAATAATATATGTATATATAATTATAATTTTATAATTAAAATTTATCATAGTTTATTTATAAAAATAAGTTATGAATGATCTTATTAATTATTTTTATTATTTATTATTTATTTTTTTATTTTTTATTTATTTATATATATATTCATAATTAAATAATTTTATTAAAATCATCAATAATTATTATTATCATATGAATTCAATAATATTATAATAGTATTTACAACTTCTTAACCTGTATTACATTCGTTTCATTTATTGCTTATGCTATTAGAAATTACACTTTACCAGATCAATGGACTTATGGTACCGTTTTATTAAGACACACAGTTGGCTTTGTAAGTATTTAATTTCATTATTTATACCTTATATATATATGTAAACAAAATTAGAGAAATGAATAAAACTGCTAAAAAAATATAAAAATAAAAATACCTTTGATGTTTTGTTTAAATATTTATTAATTTATTTTAATAAATTTTTATAATTTTATTATTAAATACATAATAAAATATTATTTATTAATTTATATATTTTTTATTAATATATTTTTTAATATTTATTTTTCATTTTTTTTTTTTTTTTTTTTTTTTTTTATTTTTTTTTTATTTTTATTATTTATTTAATCATTTAATATATATATATATAGTTATTAATTATATTACATATTTACACCGCTACTGAAGTTTATGAGGTTCTTGGTGATTACGGTTGGTTCTACGGTGATTTCTTCATTAAAGAATTAATTTCATCAGAAAGATTATATTACAGTGGTATTTACCGTTTCCTTAATAATCCAGAAAAATTCATGGGTCAAGCTGCCTTCTATGGTATTGCGGTAATTACTAATTCTTGGCCATTAGCTTTCTGTACTTTAGCTGGTCATATTTTCATTGTAATCTTCTTAGAATTTGTTGAAAAACCACATATGAACAGAATTTATGGTAATGTTAGAAAGAAGAGTGGTGCTGAAAGTGGTATTATTAAGGAAGTTAATAAGTTTATGAATAGAGATGCCAGAATTAAGAATATTTATGAAAATGTTCAACGTGATATTAAAGAAATTGGATTAAAACGTGTAATTTCTAATAAGAGTTTAAAGAATGTTGTTAATAAATGGGCTAATAGTTTAAACGATCCAGAAACTGTTTCACCAACTACTGATGAAGAAGATAGTGATGGTGTTGTTCTTGTTGCTAGCTCTAGAAATACATCTAATCCAAATTTAAAAAGACGTGGTTCTTTCAGTAATTCAGCATCTAAATTTATAGAAAAAACAAAAGAAGTCGTAGATGATACTGCTGAAAAAGTTGTTCAACAATTTACTAAATCGTAAGTTAATTCAATTATTTTGTTATAATATTTAATTCACTTAAAATATAAATTAAATGATTAATGAATAATACTTAAATTTATTATTTATTTTAATTTTGTAATTTTATTGTTATTATAATTTTATTATTTATTATTAATGATGCTTATTATTTTTAATTACCTATTTATCTATTTATTTATTTTTATTTTTTCTTTTATTTTTAATTTTAATTTTATTTTAATTTTATTTTAATTTTATTTTTACTTTTTATTTTAATTTTATTTTAATTTTCAAATATTATTTTAATTTTATTTTAATTTTTAAATATTATTATAATTTTATTATAATTTTATTATAATTTATATTTTATTTTATTTTATTTTATTTTTAATATTTAGTCATGATAATAACAATTCCAACAAAAATTCTGAATCTACAGATAGTCTTCCAACAAGTGATAATTATCAAGTTGAAGTTTATCATGATTCAAAATCAAATGTCGCTGAAGATAAAATTAATGAAATAGAAGGTAAAATATTTGAATTGGGATCACCAATACGAGTTCAATGGTCAGCACCAAAGAGTAGTATTACTCCAGCTGATTGGATAGGTATTTATCGTGTTACTCAGAACAAGAAACGTTCTGTTACAACTACAAGTTGTAAGGGAAGATGGTTATATTCCTTAACTGGTAAGGGTAAAAATAATGAAGAAGATAATGAAGAAGATAAGAAAGAATCATGGACTGATGAAGAACGTCAACAAATTATTAGTAACTCAAAGGTTGTTACTGAAGTTAAGAAGAATAAAAAGGGTGAAGATATTGTTTATGGTGAATTAATATTTAAAAATGATTTAATTCCATGGGAATTAGGTTCATATGAAGTTCGTTATCACTTTAAAGACGGTTATAGTGTATTGTGTGTTAGTCGACCATTTGAAATTATAGGTAAAATAATAATAATAATAATAATAATAATAATAATAATAATAATAATAATAATAATAATAATAATAATAATAATAATAATAATAATAATAATAATAATAATAATAATAATAATAATAATAATAATAATAATAATAATAATAATAATAATAATAATAATAATAATAATAATAATAATAATAATAATAATAATAATAATAATAATACTAATAATAATAATAATAATAATAATAATAATAATTTTCAAAAATGAATATTTCTATTTATATTTTAATATATTTATTATTTTTTTTAAAAAAAAAATCAGTACTTACATATAAATACTAATATATAATTTGTAATATATATATGTATATATTTATAAAAAAAATTTTTAAATTAATTTATTTTTATTTTTATTTTTTATTTTTTATTTTGTATTTTTTATTTTTTTTTTTTTTATTTAATTTTAGTAAATTCATATGAAGTTAAAAAGGGTCTTTCAGAAGAAGAAAATATTAAAGATATTGCTAATAGTTTATTACCAATTGTTAAGAATTGTTTATATATGAAGGATGATGAAACCTTAACTTTAGAAGAAGATTTCATAGCCACAAAGGGTTGGCCAAATCGTGTAGGTACTGGTGGTGTTACTACTGATGCCGAAAAGCAAAAAAATTTATTTAGTAAAAGATTATTCTATTCTATTAAGATGATTTATGGTATTGAATTTTCTAGAAAATTAATTGATTATTATTCTACTGTTCAATCTTTAGCTACTCAAGTAAGTTTTTATTATTATTATCTTAAAATTTTTTTTTTTTTATAATTATTTTATGAAAAATATAAATAATATATATTTATTTTTATTTTTTTTTATTTTTTTTTTAATATATATATATATATATATAAATATTGATTGGAATATTATAATAGATCAATCGTGCTCAAATTGTTCTTTCACCAGAATTTTAATAATTTAAATATTTAAATCATTAAATGTTAATTCAATTTATATATTTTTTTAATAATTAATAAAAAGAAAAATAATTTTCAAACAAATAACCAAAAAAAAAAAAAAAAAAAAAAAAAAAAAAAAAAAAAACGCATAATTTAATATAAGTAATTTTATTCATAAAAATTAAGCATACAAAAAATAATATTAAAATAATAATAATAATAATAATGAAAAAAAAAAATAATAATAATAATAATAATATAATAAAAAAAAAAAAAAAATAAAAATAAAAATAAATAAATAATATCAATATAATATATACACACTTAAATGCATAATTTATATATATGTATATATATATATGGTTTTATTAATTTTCCATATATATAGTTTTTTTTTTTTTTTTGTTTATTTGTTTAAACAATGCAAAATATATATATATATAAATTTATTTATATATATTAATTTTTATTTTTATTTTTTTTTTTTCTTTAAAAAAAAAAAAAAAAAAAAAGGAAAGAAAAGAAAACAAATGTAATTATTATGTAAATTCATAGAGATTTTTTTTTTTTAATCATTAATTGTAATTTGCAAATAAATTTTTTTTTAAAAAAAAATATAATTAAATAAATAAACAAGTAAATGATTAATAAAATATATAAATGTAATTATTATAAAAATATAAGTATATATTTGCATATAGTTATATAATAATAATAATAATAATAATAATAATAATAATAATAATAATAATAATAATAATAATAATAATAATTTTAATAATTTATTTATTTATTTATTTTATTTATTAAAAAGTTCATGAAAAAATAAGGTACATTATGTTTTTTTTTTTTTTTTTTTTTTGTTTTGTTTTGTTTTGTTTTGTTTCGTTTTGTAATACTATATTGAATTACATTATTGATACAAATAACATACTATTTGATATTATTTTATTAAAAATATTTAGTTAATACATTTTGTAGTTCAATTATTATTTATAAAGGTTTCTTTATATTTTATTTTTTTATACCTTTTTTTTGTATTAAATTTTCTTTTTATAAAGATGCAATTTATTTGTTTAAAATAAAAATAATTATAATTTATATATATATTACTTTATTATTATTATTATAATTATAATTATTATTATTATTATTAATTTTATTATATGAAATTATTTTAATTAAAACGATAAAGCAATTTATATATATTATTAATATTAATAATAAAATTTATATTTAAAATTAATATATTAAAATGAATTTATAAAATAGTTATTATTATTATTATTATTATTATTATTATTGTTAAGAGTTATGAATTTATGGTTTATAATTATGTCAATTTTATTAATATATTTTATGATAAAGAGTTACTAGCACTTAATTATTCTAAATTAAATGATTTTTATATTAATATATTGTGGCTTATACATTATTTATATTACAATATGTTTCAATACATTTGAAGCTTATTTTTCATACATTTCACATATTCTAACATTCCCCCTTAAACCTAGTTATTCAATAATGAATAAATTGGTTTACTGGTGAATATGTGTATATAAAATTATCCTATTTTACACTATTAACTTGATATTATTAAACTGCTATATATATTTCTATCCTAAATTAACCTCTAATTTTACATGAATAAAATATTTTTTATGTTATATTAATTATTTAATTTAATTTAAAAATTGCTAAAATAATTTCTTAAATATATTTATAATCTAATAATTTCCCCCTAAAACTAAATATTTAATATTTTTACACCATTAATAAATATTAGATGAATCTATGTCATCTTTAATATAAAATAATTATATGGTTTAAATATACCATTTATATATGATGGAAACCTTTCTCTTGAAGGGTGATATTATACCATCTCAATTTGTGTGAATACCTCTTCTATATTGGGTTTTATATCACTAATAATTATAATCCGCTTTATAGATTAGCGTTAACTTTTATATATTTTCGCTTTGTAGTTTTAGCGATAACTATTAAAATAAATTGTTAATTATATATTTGTGTATTTGATAAATCATAATCTTGGGGTATTAAAATTGATTGCATTAATAATTAATTATATTATTCTAGTCATTTAAACTTATTAATAAATAATATAAATTGTTTCATAATTGATTAAAATTCAATCTTTCATTTAATTGTTTCTTGAAAGTTAATTTTTGTTAATTTCACTATTAGGCTATTTTATTTATTTCCAAGATAATGTTATTTTTAAATAATTAGCTCAAAGAATCAATAGAGTTACTTTTCTTTAATACTTTATAATTTTTGTTTTATTTTGCCTACTTCCCCCTAAAATCCAAATTTCTAAAAGGATTTTATATATTTGGATTTTCTCATCATTATAATATTAATTATAGAAGTTTAATAATTTTAAATACTCTGTAATAAATAAGTATAGTTAATAGATGAATAAACATCATCCATTTTTATATAACTTTCATCACGAAGGTTTGTATTATGATTATATTAAATAAAATTTTTTTTTTTTTATTTAAACCTATTTCACGCTAGGTTTAATAATATTATTATCGTTAGAATGTACCCTAGGAATTACCATTCTATTATATTTCCCTTGAATATTTGGGATATTATATATTAATTCTTTTATATGAGGTCTCTGACATATAGACTCCTCCATTATTGTAGATTATATTTATTTATACACGTTTGATATTTATAAATACGCGTTAAAATAAAATAACTATACTTTAAATAATACGTTTTGTATATTCATGGGGCGGAAATAGTCCATCATATAGTAGATTCCTTCATGTATAGATATTATATTACTAATAGTCAAAAGCTTATTTGTTAAAATATCAAATTATAATTTCAATTAAGAGTCTCTAGTATGAAGATATATAATTTTCTTTTATATACGTTTATACGTGTTTTTTCTTTTTAAATAAATATTTTTATATTTTTTTTTCTGAGTTTTACTTATCCTGAAATAACTTCTTTTATCAACAGTTTTATATTTTACGCATTTCTTCAATTTTTTTGTCTTGATCATTTTGATCAGTTATCAGTTTTATTAGTCATCTTAAAAATTGACATAATGAGCAACCTTTATCATAATTTAAAATTCAATTATATATATATATATATTTTTTTTTTTTGACATAATATTGTTTCCGGCAAAAGATTCTTTTGTTATGAATCTTTTTAAGAGTCAGATGAGACTCTTAATCTGTTAAGAGTTATGAATTTATGGTTTATAATTATGTCAATTTTATTAATATATTTTATGATAAAGAGTTACTAGCACTTAATTATTCTAAATTAAATGCTTTTATATTAATACATTGTGGCTTATACATTATTTATATTACAATATGTTTCAATACATTTGAAGCTTATTTTTCATACATTTCACATATTCTAACAATTATTATTATTATTATTATTTTGCTTTTTATTTTCAAGTACGATATATTATTTTGTTCCTTTTTTTTTTTATACTTCCAGTGTGTAACAAGTAAAAATAGAAGAAATTTCATAGAATTTGAGGCCAAAAAAACAAGTAAAAGTGATGAACAAAAAGTTGAATAAGGATAAACATATAAGATTGGTGAGTAACATCTCTCCATATAATATTAAAGAAGATTTAAGTAGCACCCCAGCTAACATCTCAGTTGCCCAACTTTTGGATGTTAGTCTGAAGGTAAGAATTGAACTTGTCAAGAACTTTATATTCAGAAAGAATGAGGCTGAAATTAATACAATCCATAAAGGGAAAATTCCTATTTCTAAGTGTTAAAATTTTTTTGATATACCTTCAAAATAATATTTGAATTATGGTGTAGGTTTAGATTTAATTTCAAAATCATACTTGAAATAGCTTTCTACCAAATAAGCCTAAACCTTTGCGAATGCCTACTAGTTCTATTGTTCAAGTTATATCAGATGTCGATTCCACTCCTGGACTGGTTTAAAGACTACCTGCTAACCATTGGTTCATACAAATTCGATGTAGATTTCCATGTAGTAGAAAAAGAGGACTTTCTTTTAGACATTATTAAATGTTATGAAACCATTATAGAGAATTATATATTTATAAATCCTATTACCTTTGAATTGAGCAAGATTAATTCTTCTCTATGGAGATCGATATATTAAGGTCTTTATTTAATGAAATTAATGATAAATATAAATAATGTAATGTAATGGAAAAGCTAGATGAGCTCAATAGAATAGAGGAAAACTCAGAAAATTAATAATAGAGAATTAGTGAATTTAATTATTGTAAAAGACAAGGTTGCTACTAATATAAACAATAATTCATTCACCAATGGGAGAGAAATAATTTTAAATATTTTTGATAATGATATTTTAATGTATAATTTTACTAGAGAGAATATCGATCATGACAAACCTTTTTTTCGTTGAGTGTAATGCTAGTAATTACACAATCGGAGAAGTTATTACTATATAAGTTTGAAATAAAATAGTAAATAATAATATTAAAGATTAATTTTCTAAATATCAATTTTTGGTTTGATTTATTGAAACTTTTTAGTAATTTGAGACAATTAAGGTGCTTCAGATAAAGGATATCCTTTCCACATAATAAGATATTAGATCTTGCTATAATATTTTTCTTTTGTCGGAAATTTCTTCGACTTCATATTCATCTTCATCATTGACTTTGATTGAAAATGGTGGTTCTTTTTTTTTTTTTTTTTTTTTTTTTTTTTTTTTTTTGAAATTATTTTTGTAATATGTCTCAAGTTCAGATACATGAATAATTGGACGAATTCTTGTATTTTTGGAAAGTAAATTTTATAAGTTATTAGAAAAGCCTTTTTAAAAATTTTGTAGGGTTCTAGTTTTCTTGATTTTATATTTTTGTTTTTATTTCAAATTATAATGGAACTGTTAATCCATACTTTATAATTAACCTTGAATTTAAGAACTTTAATTCTATGTTGATAAGTGAATTGTTTTTGTTTGTTAATCTTTTGTTTTAGATTTTCTTTTAATTCTTTGAAAAGTTCGGATAATTTTGTTATAAATTCTTCTGCATGAGGAACATTATTAGAACTCAGCAGGACTAGAGAGGAATGGAGATTCTAACCATAATTTGCAAATAAAGGTGAGTTTTTTAATTATTTTTGAACTGAATTGCTATAACAGAATTTGGCAATGAAATAGATAATTTTTCCAATTTAACCCTTGGAAGTTTAAATAGCATCTGAGAAATTGTTCAATAATGGTGTTTATCTTCTCTGTTAAACTGTTGGTTTGATGAAAGTGAGAAGAAAGTTTCGTTGAAATTTTGAGAATTTTACAATTTTCAGTTCAGAATTCAGAGATGAATTGTATGCCTCTATGGAAAGAATTTCTTTTGATAATACATGAATTCTGAAAATGTGCAATGTTTTCTGAAGAAGAAACATTAGGGAATGGAATGAAAAGACCTATTCTGGTGAATCTGTAAAGAACAACAAAAATGCAAGTATAACCATTAGAGGTGGTTGGATTGTGAATTGATAGCCAATGTATTTCCAGGATAAGTAAGAAGGAAGGTCGAATATATAGAGTTTTGTTTTACAAATATGATTTTTATATTTTAAAGATATTGAAAGGGTTTCACCAACAACTGATTGAATACCAATTCCAGATATATTAGGGAGGTTACATTCAGTAGAATTGGGAATATTATTTTCTTTAACGAAGTATACATCTATTAAATTAGTCAAGAGCTACAGTCAAGAAGAATTTTAGTTTTATTAGAAAGATATTAAGAGTGGATTCAAAATATGGAAGTTTAACATCGGGTTGGTCGGAGATTCTTCTTCTTAGAATGCATTTTGATTCGGAATTAGTGATATAGGAACTACTTGAAGAAGCTTATTTTTTTGTTTTTTAGAGGGAATTTGTCAAGAGAATAGTCGGAAGATCCACAGCTAGCAAAAAGATGTTCTTTTCTTTTTTTTTTTTTTTTTTTTTTTTTCTTAGATAATGGACATCAAGTTTTAATATGAAAGGATTTTTTCTATTACTTTGTCTTCGATTGTTGTTGCTTCAGTTATCATTATTTCTATTATTATTATTATTGTTATTTGATCTATTTTATAGATTAGGGAATTGCTTATGAGCAG
This sequence comes from Neocallimastix lanati (nom. inval.), assembly GCA_016946835.1. Taxonomy (NCBI): domain Eukaryota; kingdom Fungi; phylum Neocallimastigomycota; class Neocallimastigomycetes; order Neocallimastigales; family Neocallimastigaceae; genus Neocallimastix; species Neocallimastix lanati (nom. inval.). Next base: position 165,806 of record JACVTC010000039.1, on the reverse strand, counting down.
CGATATGACTGTCTAATATAGAGATAATAGTTTGTAATTCGAAAAGAGATCTTGGATCTGGAAACATTTCCTATATTTTGGTAGTGATTTGATCATTTGATCTATTGAAAAAAAGCATCCATTTTGGCTTCTTAATTCCTGGATGACTCTTCTGAATATATATTAAATTCGAGAATATATTTCGTTCTTTCACCAATACGTTTATGTTTAATTATTTTTAGTTTCCGATTAGCAATGAATGTTGATTTAAAGCTCCAAAAAGTTGCTTTAAACCTTAAGGTAAATTGTTGATAAGTATTTAAGTACCTATCGTTATTTTCAGTTAAAGTAGCAGCTCATTGCTGAGTCGTAATATCTAGAAATGATATAATGCATCCTTGATTGTTGTCAAATATGGTGATCTTAATTCATTTTAAAATCATCTGAAATTACTTCCAATAAAAAGCTCCTAAACAGCAATATTTAATTATTAAAATGTATAAATTATTTTTCAGGGTCATGTTGGGCATGACAAGAATATTTATTCAAAAAATTAATTATAAACAATATTTAAATTATTAAAATATAAATAATTTTTAAAAATTTCTAATAATAAAATATTTGTAAGATTATTAATCCAATATAACTCAATATAAACCAATATAACCTAATATAACTTAAATTATCTGAATGTAATTTTAATTAATTATAATTCTAATAAAATAAAATAAAATAAAAAGTTTCTTTAAGATAATTGTTAAAAATATATTCTGATAAAACATTTTTTTTTGTGTTTCATACACAATAAAAAATGTTAAAAAATTAATATTTTTAGTTTACAATTCAACTAACTTTATTTTACATCTTTTATTATAATTTTAAATATTAAATAGTATATTACAAATAAATATGATGCATAATAATAATATAGAGTTTATATAGTTTATGGTACAAATAATTCAGTTTTAAAATTTTTTTTTATATTCTATAAGCCTCTTTTACATATGATAAATTATATTTAATGTATTGAAACATATATGGTCAATTAAATATATTTTATATTAATAAGTATCATTAATTTTTTTTTTTTTTTAAATAGAGTTGGTAAATAAACAAAAACAATAAAATTTTAAACAATAAATAATAATCATTAGTTTGATTACTTTTTTTTTTTTTTTTATTAAATGAATTTTTTTTAAAAGGTTAAAATTTTTTAAGATAAATTTTTAAATTTTTTTTTCTAACTTTTTATAATTAAGATCATTGTTATAAGTTGTGATTATCTAGTAATCTTTATTGAAATGTTTAGCTGTTTATAGCGATTTATATAAGTTATTCCAATCCATTCACTTGATAATAATATTATCTTTTGACAATTGAGTCATTGACGAACATTACAGGACAAAACATGGTAAGTCATTTTTTTTTAACAATATTATGATTAAAATCTTCAAGTCTTGTACCAATTAAGTGTTTCGTTACATACGATATTTTATTTTGAATTTTAATTTATTTCTAAATGATATTTAGAATGATAATATTCTATATCATATTACAATTATATAAAATTATTCATACACATTTTACATAAATTATATTAATGTAGCGAAACCATATTTCTAGGACATAAATTTATAGAATACATAATGTAATATTATAAAATAAAATTAACCATAATAAAATAAATTTATTAATACTAAAATATAAAAGTTTATGAATACGTAAATGACTCATTTTGATATATATGTATTATACATATATTTCACTTTTTGCATATTTTATATATGGATTATTGAATTTAAGTTAAATAAATATAATTAAGAATTAACATTAAGAATTTTTTTATAATAATAATATATAATAATATATAAAGGTCTATATATATTTACAATATTAAAATAGATTTAAAATAATATTCAATTTATATTTTTAAATAGGATCTAATTAATATAAATGTGAAGTAATCTTAATGATTGATCATTTGGATAAGTTAATAGTGATAATTATTCTTTAAAATATATATTTATATATTTAAATATATATTTATGTTTAAATTCAAATTTATATTAAAATATATATTCAAATTTAAAGAATTTTATAATATATACTGTTAATGTAATATTTATTCATTTTTATTTTAAAAAATATTTATATATATATATATTTACAAATTGTATACTATAATAAATGACATAATGGTAAAATATCATAGAAGATGAAATGAATTTATGAAAAAATTAATTATGAATATATGTTATTACCATGGTGATAAAATAAGAGAGAATAAAGTTTTAATAAATATAATAAATAATAAATGTAACATTCTATGTGAATACTAGCTAATTTTATTATTTATTGAATATCACCAAAATTCAATATTTTGTATTTTTTTTTTTTTTTTTTTTTTAATTTTTATTTTGGTTTGACTTTTTTATTTATATTATTATTACTTTTATTGTTATACTTGTTTTTATCTAATTGATAATCTTAAAGTAATTCAAATTGATTTTGAATTTATTAATATTATATAAAATATTAAATTTATAATAAAAATAAAAAAAAACTTGTATAGATATTACTTAAATAACTAAAATTGATTTTGAATTAATATTATATAAAAAATTAAATAATAGTAATAATAAAATTTAATAATATTTATATTATTTAATATTAAAAATACATAATATTTATATATTATTAATTTAATTATCAATATTTATTTTCAAAATCCAATTTTTAATTTTTTTATCCAAAGATTCAATAATCTACTTTTTTTTTTTTTTTAGTAAAATATATTATAGAGTCAGACATATTAATTTTATAATATTATATATATACATAAAAATATTAAATATATAATATATAAAATAATATATATACTAATTATAAAATATATATATATATATATATACTTCATTGAATTACAATATTTAATTATATTCACTTTTTTTATTTTTAATTTTAAATCTTTAATTTACATAAAACTTTTATTTTTAATTTTAAATCTTTAATTTACATAAAAAATATATGAATACTTAAAATAAATGACTATTTATATATACATATAAATCAAATATGATAATAATATGATAAGTATTGAATAAATAAGTATATTATTTACTACTTTCTATGTCAAAGAAACGTTTTCTTCTTTATATTTTTTTTTTTTATTTTATTATTTTTTTTAAATTTTTGGTTTTTATTCTTTCCATTGAAAAAACCATTTAATTAAATTAAAATTTTTTATTTTTAATTAAATGTTTTCAATTTAACTTAATATATAAGAAATATATTTAGTAGTAAATAATAAATAAAAAAATTTATAATTAAAATTATGAGAATTTATTATCTAATATATTCATGTATTATTATATATATTATTATTATATTGTTAATGAAGCCAATTGGAAAATTTAAAATATATTAATTATTACGAATTTAAAGTTTTTAAACTTTGATTACGAATCGTGTAACATAAATGACGAATTTTTACATTTTACAAATAGTTTAACAATCAAAAAAAAAAAAAGATTTTTTTAATTTATTTTTTTTATATAATTTTTAATTATAAGTATATTATTTTTATATAAATAAAATATTTTTCTTTTTTTTTTTTTTTTTTTGAACTTTACATTTATTAATAATAAATTTTTTTTAAAGTTTTATAAAAATTATAAAATAGTATTTTTAAGAAAAATTATATTCAAATTAATTAAATAATTTTTCTTAAGTGAAAGATAATAATTTAGTTTAGTTCAATTTAATATTTAAATAATTAATAATGAAGTACTATCAATTACTTTTGTATGTTCTTATGTTTACCAAATTAATTTGGACTCATGGAATTCATCATCATGATGATGATGAAGAAGGTGAAGAACATGAACATGAAGGTGAAGTACACCATCATGAACATGAACATGAAGGAAAAACTTATCCAGTTGGTATAACTATTATTGGTATTGCTGCTATTTTATTATGTTCATTCCTTGGTACTGTTCTTCCAATTATCTTTAGAAAAAAGTCATTTTTCAGAGAAGATACTCTTCTTTTTAGCTGTATTAAACTTTTCGGTACTGGTGTTATTTTAGCTGTTGCTTTCATCCATATGATTATTCCAGCTGGTCAAATTTTAACTAGTGAATATACTTATGAAATTTTCTATGAAAAATATACTTCATTTGCTGGTGTATTTGCTATTCTTGGTATTATTCTTACTCATGTTATTCAAGTTTATACTAGTCATTTCCTTTACAAGAATAATGATCATGATCTTAGTAAGAAATCATCAGAAAGTTCAGTTTCTATCTCTGTTGATTCTAATGAGAGTAATGCTGAAGAAAAGAAATATCATACAATGAATAATAAAAAGGAAGTAGTTTCTGCTGTTGATGGATGTGCTGAAGAACAACATGGTATTTTACATATGATGGAAAATAAAGAAAAACAAATTATTTGTTATTTATTAGAAATTGGTATTTCTCTTCATTCCATTTTAATTGGTATTGCTTTTGGAATGACCAATGATGAAGAACTTATTGTTTTAATGATAGCCTTAATTTTCCATCAATTCTTTGAAGGAGTTTCTCTTTCATCTGTTTTCATTGAAGCTCATTTCAAACGTTTTACAGCTATTATTATTATGATTGTTGTTTATTCCTTAACTTTACCAATTGGAGGAGTTATTGGAATTCTTATTCGTAATGCCATTGAATCCACTGATAAAGTTTATTTAACTACTCAAGGTATTATTGATGCAGTTGCAGGAGGTATTCTTATTTATGATGATCTTGTTAATATTCTTTCTAGACATTGTAATTCTAATTTATTCAAGAAAGGATCTATTATGAGAAAGAATGCTCAATTAATTTCTTTCTATTGTGGTATAGCTGCTATGGCCATTATTGGTATTTGGGCTTAAGAAAAGAAACTTTAATTAAAAAAAATAATAAATTAAAAAGTGCTTTATATACCATTTATTTAAATTAAGATTTATGATAAATTTTTAGAATTTGATACAAAAAATTACGAATTTAATGTTTTGATGTAATAGAGTTTATATCTATTACAATATAAATTATATTAATTATATTATAACATCGAAACTGATCCAAACTATACGTATTAAAGAAATGATATAGTGATGATTTTAGTATTACAATTTTAAATATAGAAAAATAAAAAAATATTAATTATTTTCTTATACTTTAGTATATTATCATATGTATTATCTGTTCGTTTTTTAATTAGACTAAACTAAATTATTTAAAGTATTTATTCATAATAAATTATTATAAATATAATAAAAAATTTTCGATATAATTTATTAACTTATTATAATCATTATTTTAAATTATTATCTAAATAAAGAAATTGAATAATTAAATATTTCGATAAAATATAATAAATTGTAAATTGTGTGTGTTATATTTGAATTATATATATATAATAAAAGTAAATTGATTTTATATAAATATTATAATATTTTTATGAAAAGTAATTATACATGAACTATTTCAATAATTATTATTAAAAAAAATTAATTTTCTTATAAAAAAATTACTATCATATGATAAAAATTAATAAAGCATTAGCATTTATCAATTATACATGGGAATTAGGATACTGAAATTCATCTAGGTAGTAAAAATGGAATGTTAATTTCCATAATTGGAAGATAAAATATAAGTATTAATTTATTGATGAAAATAAAAATGTTAACTATTACAGAATTTGATTTCTTAATTTCCAAAGAAAAACAAAAAAATTTTATATTAGAAATTTAACTGTATTTCCTTCAATCTTTCATTTATTTAACAATGAAGAAAGTTTGTGGTGTTACAAATTGTTCGCTATTTAAATGATTATAATTAACAAAAGGACTATATATATATATTTATTAATTTAATTTTTTTTTTTTTTTTTTTGAATAAAAATTTTTTTAAGAATAAATAAAAATTTATAATAAATTATTTTATACTTTATAATAATATGGTTACATCTCATTGCAAAATAAAATTATTTTGAAAGTATTATTAATATCAATGATGAAACTATTAATCATAAGTAAGAAAATTTAACGATCAGAAAAAATCAAATAAATAGGATTACTATTAGATATAATTTTTATAAAAAAAAAAAAAAAAAAAAAAAAAAAAAAAGAAAAGAAAATGAAAATATTAAACCAAACAAATAAAATAAAAGGCTGAATAATAACAAGAGAGAGCTAAAATAAAACAAAGAGAAAAAAGAGGGAAAAAAATATACATAAGACACATCTAGCAAACTAATATTTTTTTAATAAAATGATGAAACCATAAAAATAATTATAAATCATAAATAATATTAGAATATAATAATTAATATTTTTATTTTTATTTTTATTAAATATATAAAAAATATTTTTGTATAATAAAAAATTTTTTTCAATAAAAAAAAGAGAATTAAGAAAGAAAAAAGAAATGAATTAATTTAGAAAAGCGAGAATTTTTCTAAATATATATATATATATATGATAAACTTTCACAATAAAATGTAAGCAAAGAAAAAATTCTTCTTATTAAAATTAAAGTATTATTATTATTATTATTATTATTATTATTATTATTTTATTATTATTATTATTATTATTATTAGTAGTAGTAGTAGTAGTAGTATTATATAATTATTAAATCATAAAATGTTAAAGTTCAAAGAATTTTTGTATTATAATTTTGAATATTATTATTCTTATAATAATTGATTTTTTAAAAATCTTATAATAATATAGATCATAATTATCAATATAAAAAATATCATAATATTAAAAAAATAAAAAAAGAAAAAAAATAAATAAATTTATAAGAAAAAAATAATAATAATAATCAAGTTAATAAATGAAAATTCTTGATAAAAAATTATTTTTAAAGAAGGTTTTTAATTAATTACTAATTTTTAATAATTAAATACTTTTCAAAAACAATAATTATAAATTAATAATTAATGTTGTATTTTCCCCCTTTTTTTTAATATCTATATTATATAGTTATATATTTATATTTAAATTCCAAAATATACATGGGATTACAAAAAACTAAGTCGGAATTATAAATTATAAATAACATTTTTTTTATAAATAACATTTATTTATATATTTTTTATATGAAAAATATAATATATTAAAAAAATTTTTTAATTAATTTATATTAAAAATTTAAAGTTTTAATTAAAAATTAAAAAATAAAAATTCTTTTATTAACATAAATATATAGTTATTTTAATTTATTATATTTTAAATAATTAAAACAATTTTTAATTCTGATTTTTTTTTTTTTTTTTATTCATTTATAATAAATAAAAAGTTAGAAAAATATATATATTAAAGAAACTGTAAATTAAATAATTTACATAAATTTAATTTAATAACAGTATCTTTTTTTTTTTTTTTTTTTTTTTTTTTTTTAAATAAAAAAATTAAATACCAGTATTATATTTTTAAAACTGTAAGATCTAAATAACAGATTTAAAATAAATCTATAAAAAAAAAAAAAGATAAAATAAATTAAATTAAATTAATATATAAAAACTTAAATATATATATATTATGAATAATAAATTATTAGTTTTATCAAATTATTAAATTGGATATGAAAATTATTTATTATTAATTATAAAAAATTAAAATTTTTCCTATTTATATATATATAATATATGGTTAAATATAAAGATTATTAATTAAAACAGTTTAGCAATATAAATTAAAATAAATAAATATTAACTCATTAATTATTAATGTTTGGTACTATAGTGTAAAATTATAAAATTTTTGTATATGTAAATTAGAAAACTCATTATTTTATAATTTTACACTGTAGTACCAAACATATTAATTTCATTTATAAAATTTTTGTATATGTAAATTAGAAAACTCATTATTTTATAAATGAAATTAATTAGAAAGTAGGTCGGAATTGTAAAGATAAAGAAAAATGAAAATTTTACAATATTTATGTTATTTTTCTTCAAGTAAAAAAGCAATTACTTTAAACCAAAATATTATTATTACAAAATAAATTCTTATATAATAATAATAAAATATTCAAAACATTCATCATATTTTTTTAAATATTAACATGATAATAATAAGAACTCTATTATTCTTTATTTATCTTCTGTCAATAGTTTGTAATATCATTAAAAATTAATATAGTAACATCCACATATGTATATAATATAAAAAAATATTTAATAAATTAATATTTTTAAAATTTTATAGATATAGGAAAAGCAATAGATATTTGTGTTTTAGCAAATTCTAAAACTGATGAAGATTTTTCATACAAATTACTTATTAATAAATTTAATGAATACTCCGTTGAAAATAATTTAAATATTACTTTATCATTGAATCTTATATCAAAAGAAAACTCTACACTTACTGACTATGAGTTAGCAATTGAGTCTCTTTTATTAAAAAAATCAAAAAAATATGATTTATTATATTTCGATAATACATATACAACTACATTGGGACGTTACTTTTTAAATTTAGAAGATTATATACCTATAGAACATATTAATAATTATAAAGATGGTATAGCATTACAGACGTGCTATTATGATAACCATTTAATTGGACTTGTAATTGCATTTTTCTTCTATATATAATAAATATTTATATTATATAAATCTATTAAAATCATTTTGAAAAAGAAAAAAATAATAAATTAAAATATCAAACTAATTATTTTTATTATTTCCTTTTTTTTTTTTTTTTTTTTTGAAATAAAAAATGACTAAATAGCCAATCACCATAGATTTTACTGTACTTTATTACAATGAAAAATTATTACAAAAATATAATAAAAATTATCCAAGAACATGGGATGAATTAATAGAAACAGCAAGATATATTGTACAAAAAGAAAAAGAAGCTAATAATACTTTACTAATAGGATATAATGGAATGATGAGTGGTAAATATAATATAAATATCAAAAAAAAAATAATAATAATAAATTTAAAATATTACACAACTGTAACATATTCATAAATATAATTAACAATAATTTATTAAATTTTATAAAATTACAAAAATATAAAAATTTATTAATATTAAAAAAATAAAAATAACTAAATAAATAAATAAATATATATATATATATATATAAATAGATTCGGAAACTGGAACATGCTCTCTTTACGAATTTATTTATACATTTAGAGATACTATAAACTCATCATTCCCAGATTTACAAAGTCAAAATACGAAAAATGCTTTAACAAAGTTAAAACAAATAAAAGAGGAATTATCATCAAGTAAGAAGGAAAATTATTAATAGTATTATTATTTCTACTCCAATTTTTTTTAATAGACAATAAAAAAAATTGTTATTATTATTATTATTAGTATATAAATAAACTAAAAATAATAAAAATTAAAAAAAAAATAATAATAATATAACTAATAATAATTATAATAATATAAATAATAATAAAATAAGTAATAATAATGTAAATAATAGCAAAAGCAATAAAATTAATATAATTAATAGTAAAAGAATGATATTAATATATAATAATTGATGGTTAATTATTATTATCATTTATTAATATAAAAAAATAGATGAAATATTTAAATCAAATAATGCATTCACCTTTAGAAATATTGGAAAAAAATATATATTATTTGGAAAAAATTGGTATACCCCAGTATTATATGAGGATTATAAAAAAGATATTCTTCCAGGTAGTAAAAATGGAATATCAGGTTCAGTACTTGGAGGATATAATTTAAGTATCAACAAATATATTTGTGAAGAAAAAAGAAATGCAGCTATTATTGCATTTAAATTTTTAACGACAAAAGAAATACAGAAAAGTTTTATGTTAGAATCCAAACAATATTCTCCAATTACTAGTTTTTATGACGATGAAAAAGTTTGTGAAGTTATAGATTGTTCATTGTATAAAAGATTACAATTAGTACAAAGACCATATAGTGCCGATTACGGAACATGGTCCAGTAAATTTAGAAATAAAATCTATAAATATCTCTATGACAGTAGTATATCATTATCAAATGTACTAAAAGAAGCTGATAAAATAACATCAGAATATTCAAACTCAGCTAATTCAAAAAAAACATTCTATAGACTATTTATAATTATTTTTTTATTCAGCATCTTTTCAACATTTATCTTAATCTAATTATAGTAGAAGTAATTAATTAAATATTTATTTATTTAATATTAAAAAAAAAACATAAAGTTATATTTATTTTATTTTTTATATTATATATTTTAATAATTTTATTATTATCTTTTTATTTTTTTAATATTTTATTAAATAAAACAAAAGAAAATATATAAATATATATATATATATATATTAAACTCTTTATTTTATTTTTTCAATAAAATATATTTTATTTTTCAATAAGAGAAGAAAAAAAATAAAATATCTGAAATTTTAAATACACTTTATTATATTGATAGTATTTTTTTTTTCATAAATAACAAAATTATTAAATCTAGTTATATATAATAGAAGTAAATAATTAATTAATTATTTATCTATTTAATATTAAAAAAAAAAAAAAAAAAAAAAAAAAAAAAAAAAAAAAAAACATAAAGTTATATTTATATAATTGATTTTTTATAATGTCTTATATTAATTTTATTATTATTATTTTTTAATATTTTATTAAATAAAACAAAAGAATATATATATTAAACTCTTTATTTTATTTTTTCAATAAAAAAAAAAATAAAATATCTGAACTTTTAAATATACTTTACTATATTGATAATTTTTTTTTCATAAATAACAAAATTATTATAGTAATATTTTTAATAATATTAAGTATAAATATGTTAAGAATAATCATCATATTAAAATATTGATGTTAATATATATAATAATATATATATGTAATTTATTACTATTATTAGATAATTTTATATGATTTTACAATTTTAAATAGTACTTTCTGTAACTAATTGTAAAGACTATAATTTTAATATATTATATACAATGTTTTTTATTTTATTTTATTTTATTCAATCTGTACTTTATATAATTATTTCAACTATTTATTTTATTTTATTTTATTTTATTTTATTTTATTTTGTTCAATCTGTACTTTATATTTATATTTCAACTATTTATTTTATTTTATTTAATTTTATTCAATCTGTACATTATATTCATATTTCAACTATTCATTTTATTTTATTTTATTTTATTTTATTCAATCTGTACTTTATATTTATATTTCAACTATTTATTTTATTTTATTTTATTCAATCTGTACTTTATATTTATATTTCAACTATTTATTTTATTTTATTTTATTCAATCTGTACTTTATATTTATATTTCAACTATTTATTTTATTTTATTCAATCTGTACTTTATATTTATATTTCAACTATTTATTTTATTTTATTCAATCTGTACTTTATATTTATATTTCAACTATTTATTTTATTTTATTCAATCTGTACTTTATATTTATATTTCAACTATTTATTTTATTTTATTCAATCTGTACTTTATATTTATATTTCAACTATTTATTTTATTTTATTCAATCTGTACTTTATATTTATATTTCAACTATTTATTTTATTTTATTCAATCTGTACTTTATATTTATATTTCAACTATTTATTTTATTTTATTCAATCTGTACTTTATATTTATATTTCAACTATTTATTTTATTTTATTAATACTTTACTACTATAACTAACTTTACTGTTTATTTTATTAATACTTTACTACTATAACTAACTTTACTGTTTATTTTATTAACACTTTATTCTTATATACTACTTCACTAATTATTTTATTTTATTAAGACTTCACTCTTATATACTACTTCATTATTTATTTTATTTTATTCTATTAAAACTTTACACATTTATACTACTTCACTATTTATTTTATTTTATTTGTAAAAAAAATAATAATAGCAATAAAAATAATATAAAAAGTATTTTATTAAAAATTTTATTATAATTATTATGGGTATATATGAACAATTCATTTACATTTTTATAGTAGATTTATAATATTGTAATAAATATAATATTCTGATAAGGTTATAACTTGACTCATTAAATTTTATATGTATAGAATAATTAAATATTCATAAATTTTTTGAATAGAAAAGATTTATATAATAGATAAAAGTATTATTGATGCAACTGTTGGTGATATTCTTATTTTTTTTATAATTTTACTGATATTTCTTATTGATATTGTAATTCCAGTTTATTCGAAAGGGGTTCCATTAATATAAATGTATTTAATTAATTAATTATCATTACTGATACTTTGGACTTAAAAAAAAAAAAAAAAAAAAAAAAAGATATTCAATTTAAAAAAGTAAAACAACAAAACAAAATAATAAATATATTTTAACCAATATATATATGTATTAATCATATTATTTAAGTTTAATTCAACTTAAGGTTTATATTAAAGTTTTAATATCTTACTAATTAATAAAAATTTTGATATTTATTAAAATATATACATTTATTCAGAAAAATGAAATTATATTAATAATTATTTCTTTGTACCTTAGTAAATAGATATTTATTTATTATTTATTTTTATATTAAACAGAATTTATATATTATTTATTTTTGCATTATACAGAATTAAAGTATTTAATAATATTTATATATAAGAAATTATAAAAAATTATTAATATTTTAATGATTTATTAAAATTTATTTAATATTTGTTGATATTAATAATAATTAAATTTATTACAATTACTATTAATAATAATTCTGACCATTATTATTACTACTAATGATAATAGTAATGCATGTTACTATCCTATCAATAATTATAATGCATATTACTATAAATGATAATAATTACTACAACAATGATAATAAAAATACTTAATAATATTACAATATTAATACTAAAAACATTATTTAAAAATTTTTTTAAATTAGATTGATTATGTTTAATTCCTTTTTTAATTTCTATTAATTTTATTATTATTTAGTATTTATTATTATTATTATTATTAACATCATACACGGAAAAAATTTTTAATATATTAAATTAAAAAAATTGTAATGTAACACAACTTTAAAAACTTTAAATTAGCAATACTTTCAAAGATTAAATTGATTTTTTAACAAGTTAAAAACTAATAATAAAATAAAGAAAAAATAAATATTTTAATAAATAATAGTATATTATATATAATAAATAGGATAATATATAAAATAAAAAAGATATATTAACAAAAACAAATCAATTATATGTAAAAACTTTAATAAATATAAAACAAAAAAAACATAGACTTGCACATATGGGTACCCATCTCCCATATGGCCATACAGTTATTAATTAACTGTAAGGTGATGAGTTATTGGCATACTGTATCAGCTTCGCCGCTCTCAATCGTCGTTACACACTGCCCGGAGATGCATTCCTAACGTTCCTACATATATCTCTAATGACCACGAGCATCAGAACGGAACCATTAACTCCTCCCTAGTGGGTGTAATCATTGGCGATTGGAAATTTTACAATCATCAAGGTCTATGCTTCAATTCAAAGCGTAGTATCAGGGTTGGGTGAAATAATCATCTGAGGGAAAGCCTTATGGACATCACGTGTGGTCTCATGATATCCCAGGATAGAAACCTCATCCGATTATTTGGTGCCATGCCGAGGATTCGAACCCCGCCCTCTACAGTGACCTGTATCGTCCTAACCGACTGGACCAACATGGCATAAAACAATGTATAAATTCTAAGTACTTTTTTTTTTTATATTGATTTATGACTTAACCTAATCATTGAAAATTAAATTAAATATATAAAACTTTTTATATAATATTATTGAATGATGTTCAGAAGAATTTCAAAAAAAAAAAAAAAAAAAAAAAAAAAAAAAATAAAAAAATAAATGTATATATATAAATATATAGTATTATTGTATTAAGAATAATTTTCAAAAGAATTTCAAAAAAATAAAATTAAGATTTATAAAAAAAAAATACTTAAACTTTATATAATAAAATTTGAAAATATATTTTAAGTATTTTTTTTATTTTTTATTTTTTTTCATTTTTATGTAAAACTTTATATTATAAAAATTATAGTGTTTTTTTTTTTTTTTTTTTTTTGAAATTCTTTTGAATTCCTCATTCAATAATACTATATAAAGTTTAATTCATTTTTTATTTTTTATTTTCTTTTAAACTGGGGACAGAATATAAAAAATATTATATAAAAAAAAAGAAGCAACCTTTTTTTATTTTGATTAATCACTAAATATTAAGTTATCTGGTTAACAGTCTCCAATAATTAATTAACTATATTTTCATATAGATGGCTGTATCCTTTATTTTAGATAATAATCAAAAAATTTTTATTCATACGATCCAAAAAGGAATACTACAAATTATAATAAGTAATTTAAAATAATAATATTAATAATAATAGTAATAATAATAATGTTTTTTGATAAAATGTGAATTTAAATAATAAATATAATAAATATAATAAATTAGATTAAATATTTTATTAAATGTTTTTTTTTTTTTATTTTACTACAGAATTTTTTTAATTTTGATAATTTATTAAAACAAAAAAATTTTTAACGTAGCACAACTCTAAAAACTTTAAATTAGCAATGATTTTTAATTTTAATTAATTTTATAACGAATTATCTTTTAATTATATTTAATAAAAAAAAAAAGAAAATTGTGTATATTTAAATCATTTAATAATTTAAATATTTATATATTATTATTATTATATATATATATTATTATTATTATATTATATGTATTTTTTTTTTAAATAATATAATTAAATAAAACAGAATTTAATTTTTTAATCTAATAATATTAAATAAATAAAAAATCATAAATCGATGACTTTCATATATATAATTATAGGTTATTATTTTGATATATATCAGACCTTTACTGTAAAATTACTTTATTGCATTTTTTTTTTCTTTAATTTATCTTTTTTTTCTTTTTTTTTTTTTTTTTTTGGAATTTATAATCTAATATATAATTTATTTTGAGGTAATAAATATATAATTTATATTCAATCATTTGTACTGTTTTCAATTTAAATATTATGAATTTAAAGAATATAATAATAATATTAATAATACTAATATAATGGATAAAATGTATATTAATCATTAGATTATATATTAATGATAATACATAAAAATTATTTCCCTTTCTTACAATAATAAACAAATTTTATATAATATAAAAAATTACAAATTTAAAGTTTTTTTTTTTTTTTTTTTTTTTTTTTTTTTTTTTTTTTTGAAATATATATATTTATTTTTATTATAGTATAATTTTAATATATTAAATATATATAATATATATAATAAATAATATCATTTATAAAATTTTTAGAAAAATTAATCATATTTTTATTTGATTTTATTTTATAAATAATAACATAATATATAAACAATAATAATAAAAATATATTAGGAAAAATTAATAGTTTTTATTTTCATTATTAAAGGTGATTTATTATTCAATAGTTTAATATTATATAATATTTAAAAAAAAAAAAAAACAAAATTAAATAAAATAAAAATTTTGTTTAGTTTTTTTTAATCTTTCAAAGTATAAATACTTGTCCTTTTTCCTTTTGTATTTTTATCAAATCAAAATAGAATAAAAAAAAATAATAAAAAAAAAGAATTATAAAAAATAATTAAAGAATTATTCATTTTAATAAGTTAATTAATAGTAATTACGCTAAAATAAAGTATAATTGTTATTAAATAAAAATTTAATAAAATAAAACTTGTAAAAGAATTAAAAGAAAAAAAGAAAAAAAGATTAATCTAAAATGAAGTACTACCAATTTCTTTTTTACGTTTTTATGCTTACCCAATTAATTTGGGCTCATGGAATTCATCATCATGATCATGAAGAAGGTGAAGAACATGAACATGAACATGAACATGAAGGTGAAGGTGAAGTACACGATCATGAACATGAACATGAAGGAAAAACTTATCCATTGAGTGTATCTTTTATTGGTATTGCTGCTGTTTTATTATGTTCATTTCTTGGTACCATCCTTCCAATTATCTTTAGAAAAAAGTCATTCTTCAGAGAAGATACTCTTCTTTTTAGCTGTATTAAACTTTTCGGTACCGGTGTTATTTTAGCTGTTGCTTTCATCCATATGGTTATTCCAGCTGGTCAAATTTTAACTAGTGAATATACTTATGAAATTTTCAATGAAAAATATACTTCATTTGCTGGTGTATTTGCTATTCTTGGTATTATTCTTACTCATGTTATTCAAGTTTATACTAGTCATTTCCTTTACAAGAATAATGATCATGATCTTAGTAAGAAATCATCAGAAAGTTCAGTTTCTCTTTCTATTGATTCCGATATTGGTGATATTACAGAGGAAAAGAAATATCATAAAATGAATAATAAAAAGGAAGTAGTTTCTGCTGTTGATGGATGTGCTGAAGAACAACATGGTATTTTACATATGATGGAAAATAAAGAAAAACAAATTATTTGTTATTTATTAGAAATTGGTATTTCTCTTCATTCCATTTTAATTGGTATTGCATTTGGAATGACCAACGATGAAGAACTTATTGTTTTAATGATAGCCTTAATTTTCCATCAATTCTTTGAAGGAGTTTCTCTTTCATCTGTTTTCATTGAAGCTCATTTCAAACGTTTTACAGCTATTATTATTATGATTGTTGTTTATTCCTTAACTTTACCAATTGGAGGAGTTATTGGAATTCTTATTCGTAATGCTATTGAATCCACTGATAAAGTTTATTTAACTACTCAAGGTATTATTGATGCAGTTGCAGGAGGTATTCTTATTTATGATGATCTTGTTAATATTCTTTCTAGACATTGTAATTCTAATTTATTCAAGAAAGGATCTATTATGAGAAAGAATGCTCAATTAATTTCTTTCTATTGTGGTATAGCTGTTATGGCCATTATTGGTATTTGGGCTTAAGTAAACATAATAATGTTATAAAGGAGGGGAGTAATTCAACTTAATTATTTTTTATAATTTTATTTTATTATCAAATTTATTAAAATGTTATATCAATAATAATAAAACAAAATCAAAAAGAATTGTTTTATCATTCAATTTAAATTTTTATAATATTTAAAAATTTAATTTTTTTTTTGAAAAAAAAAAAAAAGATAAAACAATAATTATTATTATATTCATAAATTGAAATATTTAATAATATATTTATTAATATTTATATAAAAAAAAATTAAAAAATATATATTATATATTTAAAAAAAGTATTAAAATATACATTAAAATTATTATTTAAGCAAATATATATATTTAAATAAATAAATATAAATTATAGTAGTTATTATTCATTTAAATATTTTAAATAGTGTATATATTATAGAAAAAAAAATAATATACTTTAAAATATATAAAAAAATTTTTACATTAAATTTTTTTTTTTTTTTTTATTTTAAAAATCTGAATAATTAAATATTATTTTTTTAATTAAACGAATTAAAATATTTATAACTACTATTATATTAAATGTTAATAATATTTATCAATAAATTAATTTATAAAAAAAAAAAAAAAAAAATATGCTTGTGTAACAAAATTTATAAATTTAAAGCAATTGATAATTGAATTTTTATTGGAAAACTTCGTATTATTATAGTACAATATTTATTTATTTATTTTTATTTATTGTTTTTATTTATATTCATAATAAAAATAGAGTTATATTAATTATTATTAAAATAACTATTTTATTATTATTATATTTCAATATTGATTTTTACTGTTATTCAACTACAGCACAAATTATTATTGAAATTATACCTATTAAAATAATTTAATATTTATTTTTTTTATTTTTTTTTTTTATTTCTTAAATATATATGTATATTATTATTTTAATATTTGTTATAAATTTTTATTTTAAATATTATATTACATTTTTTTTCTTATTTTAATTTTTTTTTTTTTTTATTTTAATTAACAAAATTATTTTATTTCTCTTATTATTAAAGAGAAAAAAAATTATAAAATATAAATAAAAATGAGGATATATGTATGATAAGAATATTTTTATTTTTATTTTTATTTTTATTTTTATTTTATTTTATTTTATTTATTTATTTTTTTTTTTATAAATTCTAAAATATGTCTTTTCATTTTTTTTATGCCCATATACCAATGACAGCCATAATTGCAATACCACAATAGAAACAAAATAGCTGAGTATTCTTTCTTAAAAGTGATCCCTTTCTAAATAATTCTGAGTTACAATGTCTAGAAAGAATATTAACAAGATCATCATAAATAAGAATACCTCCAGCAATTGCATCAATAATACCTTGGGAAGTTAAATAAACTTTATCCGTGGATTCAATAGCATTACGAATAAGTAATCCAATGACTGCTCCAAATGGTAAAGTTAAAGTATAAATAATAATCATTGTAGTTATAGCAACAGAACGTTTAAAACGAGCTTCAATGAAAACAGATGAAAGAGAAACACCTTCAAAGAATTGATGAAATACTAAAGCAACCATTAGTGGAAGGAGTTCTTCATTATTTGTCATACCAAATGCAATACCAATTAAAACGGAATGAATAGAAATACCAATCTCTAATAAATAACATATTATTTGTTTTTCTTTGTTTTCCATCATATGTAAAAGACCATGTTGCTCTTCAGCACATCCATCAACAGCAGAAACATAAATCTTCTTATTATTCTTATTATGATAAATTCTTTCTTCTGAAATATCACCATTTTCATTTTTATTGCTATCAGAATCAACTGAAAGAGAAACAGAATTTTCTGAAGAATAATCATGAAGATTATGACCACTATTCTTATAAAGGTAATGACTAGTGTAAATTTGAATAATATGAGTAAGGATAATACCAAATATAACAAATACACCAGTAAATGAAATATATTTTTCATTAAAAATTTCATAAGTATATTCACTAGTTAAAATTTGACCAGCTGGAATAATCATATGAATAAAAGCAACAGCTAAAATAACACCAGTACCAAGAAGTTTAATACAACTGAAAATAAGACTATCTTCTTTTAATGAGTATTTCTTTTTAAAAATAATAGGAAGAATGGTACCAAGGAAGGAACAATATAAAATGGCAAGGATTCCACCAATATTAGCACTCATTGGATAAATTTTTCCTTCATGCTCTCGTTCATGTTCGTGTTCATGGACATCTTCTTCACCTTCTTCATGATTATGATGAATTCCATGAGTCCAAACCAATTGGGAAAACAAGTCCATAAAGAAAAGGAATTGATAGTATTTCATTTTGTTTATTATTAATATTTTTTTTTTGTTGTTATACCTCAATGTTTAGAATAATTAACAATTATTTTAATTTTAATATTATTATTATTATTATTTATTATTAATATTTATTAATATTATTATTTATTATTCTATATATTATTTTAGCTGTTATTTTTAAACGATTTTTTTAACTACTTAATTTTACATTATGTGTAATAAATAATATGATTATACATATAAATATTTATTTTATATATAATTTAAAAAAAAAAAAAGAAAAAAAAAATTAAAAAAAAAATGAATATAATATATATTTATAATAATATTTTTTTTTTAAAGATTTAAAAGTTTTGAATATTATTATACATATTATTAATAGTTTATATTATATATGAAAAATAATTTAGATTATATTTAAATTACAATATAAATAATATAATTTATATTAAACTAATATGGAGATTTTTAAATTAGCATATTTAATATTAAATTTTTTTTTTTTTGCATTGATATAATAATATATAGTATTAGATTTTTTTTTATTTAATATTTTTTTTTTTTTTTTACTAATATTATTAATATTATTATATAATAATATTAAATTATTCAAAGTTTTAATATATATATATATAATATATATATATATTTTTATTTTTAATATTATATTAATATATTTTTTATAGTTAATAAACTATGATTTTGTGTTAAAATTATTCCTTAACATAAATCACTTTCTATGGATAAATTTTAATTTATGATTTATGTTAAAATCAATTTTAATAATAATATTAAGATATTTTGTACATTACACAACTCTAAAAACTTTAAATTCGCAATAATAATTTAAAATTTGAAATTTTATCATAAAAATTTACAATATATTAAATTGTATCGAATAAAAAAATGTTTTTTTTTTTTTTTTTTTTTTTTTTTTTTTTTTTTTTTTCATATATATTTTAAATAATAAAGTATTATAATTTATTTTAAAAAGGGATTTAAAGATGAAGTGAATGAAATAAAAATTAAATTCATAAACAATAATAATAATAATAATAATAAACAATAATAATAATAATAAATAATAATAATAAATAATAATAATATTAATAAATAATAATAATAATAATAATTAATAATAATAATAATAATAATAATAAATAATAATAATAATAATAATTAATAATAATAATTAATAATAATAATTAATAATAATAATTAATAATAATAATAGTAATAGTAATAATAATAATTAATAATAATAATTAATAATAATAATAGTAATAGTAATAATAATAATATAATAATAATAATAATAATAATAAATAATAATTAATAATAATAATTAATAATAATAATAGTAATAGTAATAATAATAATAATAAATAATAATAATAATAATAATAAAATACAAAAAAGGAAAGAGATAAAATTGCTTATTAAAAATTTATATATAAATTATTATTATTTTTTTTTTTGAAAATTTATAAATATATTATAAAAATTTATAAGGATAAATTTATTCAATAACTTTCAAATTCCTTTTTTTTTTAAATTAGAAATTATTTAATAATATATTATATGTTATATATTTCTTAAATATAATTCTATTTCTTTATTTAATTTTTTTATATCCGTATATTCTATTTGAAGTTAATATATTAATAAATGGGAATTAATTAATATATATATTCATATTAATTTATTTACTATTACAATTATTATAAATATTCAAACATTACACAATTAAATATGGAATAATTATCCAGTACAGAATACTTATAAATAAATTTATAGTAAATATTTAATATTAAAAAAAAAAAAAAAAAAAGGATACTTTATATTTAACAAATTTTTTTTATAGATAGAATTATTAACAATAAATATTTTTTATAGATACAATTATTTTATACATATCAATATATAATTCATTCCTTTATTATAATGAAGAAAAAAAAAATAAAGTGATCAAATATATTTTCATTTTTCTTTTATATAATATAATGAAAATTATATTATTTACAAGTAATAGTATTATAGGTTTAAATGCTATATATTAAAGTGATTTATTATTTTAAAATTAAAAAATATAAAATAAAGTTTCCAGATAGAAAAAAATACATAAACAAACAAAAAATATTATTATTTATTATTATTATTTTTCTTGTAATATAAATATTGAATAAATAATCGAAGTAATTATATATTAAAAATAACGAAATTTAAAGTTTTTATGATTAGATTTTGTACTACACTGTGTATCTTTTCATAGATATATATTTTTAATATCACACTAAAAAATTTTGATTAATAATTTTTTTTTAATTGTTAGGAAAAATAAAAACGTGTTAAAAATAATATATATTTATAAAAAAAAAGGTAAATTTAATATTTACAGTTTATGAGTTAGATATTATAAATAATAATTATTACAAATATATTGTATATATTAAGTTTAAATTAATTAGTGATAATAATTGAACAAACATTATCATTTAAAATTTATTAGATATTATTTAATTATAATTAAATTCATTTAATTATTATACATTAAAAAAAAAAAAAATTATAAAATACTAAATACATATAAATATATATATAAATATATATATATAATGAAAAAAGTATAAATATGAACGTTTTATACCTTTTTTTTTTATCACTAATAAAAATTTATTATTTAAGAAAGTAAATAAAATTTTTTTTATTTTTTAAAATTAGACTTTACATTTTTAAAATAATCTAGTATTGATTATTATAATTATATAAGGTCTACTAAAGAAAGAAAAAAAGAAAAATAATAAAGTATAAATAGAGAAGTAAAGTTAGTTTAGAAATGAAGAGTTATCAATTTCTTTTTTACGTTTTTATGTTTACCCAATTAATTTGGGCTCATGGAATTCATCATCATGATGATGAAGAAGGTGAAGAACATGAACATGAACATGAAGGTGAAGGTGAAGTACACGATCATGAACATGAACATGAAGGAAAAACTTATCCATTGAGTGTATCTTTTATTGGTATTGCTGCTGTTTTATTATGTTCATTTCTTGGTACCATCCTTCCAATTATCTTTAGAAAAAAATCATTCTTCAGAGAAGATACTCTTCTTTTTAGCTGTATTAAACTTTTCGGTACCGGTGTTATTTTAGCTGTTGCTTTCATCCATATGGTTATTCCAGCTGGTCAAATTTTAACTAGTGAATATACATATGAAATTTTCTATGAAAAATATACTTCATTTGCTGGTGTATTTGCTATTCTTGGTATTATTCTTACTCATGTTATTCAAGTTTATACTAGTCATTTCCTTTACAAGAATAATGATCATGATCTTAGTAAGAAATCATCAGAAAGTTCAGTTTCTATCTCTGTTGATTCTAATGAGAGTAATGCTGAAGAAAAGAAATATCATACAATGAATAATAAAAAGGAAGTAGTTTCTGCTGTTGATGGATGTGCTGAAGAACAACATGGTATTTTACATATGATGGAAAATAAAGAAAAACAAATTATTTGTTATTTATTAGAAATTGGTATTTCTCTTCATTCCATTTTAATTGGTATTGCTTTTGGAATGACCAATGATGAAGAACTTATTGTTTTAATGATAGCCTTAATTTTCCATCAATTCTTTGAAGGAGTTTCTCTTTCATCTGTTTTCATTGAAGCTCATTTCAAACGTTTTACAGCTATTATTATTATGATTGTTGTTTATTCCTTAACTTTACCAATTGGAGGAGTTATTGGAATTCTTATTCGTAATGCCATTGAATCCACTGATAAAGTTTATTTAACTACTCAAGGTATTATTGATGCTGTTGCAGGAGGTATTCTTATTTATGATGATCTTGTTAATATTCTTTCTAGACATTGTAATTCTAATTTATTCAAGAAAGGATCTATTATGAGAAAGAATGCTCAATTAATTTCTTTCTATTGTGGTATAGCTGTTATGGCCATTATTGGTATTTGGGCTTAATCAGATTACGAAAAAAAATAATAGAAGTAATAAATTTGAAATAAAATAAATTTATATATATTATATAATTTATTTTATTATAATTAATTCATTTATAGACACCAAAAATATTTTTAAATATTTTAAAAAAAATCAAAAAAAAAAAAAAAAAAAAGAAAAATATATTTTTATTATGAAAATCAAAAAAAATAATGAAAATTAGTTTTATATTTAAATAAAAAAAATATATTTTTAAATGAAAAAAATTTATGAAATCAAAAAAAAAAAAAAATAAAATAAAATATATATATATATATATTTAAATAGAAAATAAAAAAAAAAATAAAAATAAAATAATATATATATATATATATAAATAGAAAATTAAAATTAAAGTCAAATTTAAAATTAAAATTACACAAAAAAAAAAAAAAAAACAATGAAAATTAAAAGCTTATTATTATGTCGTTCGATTAAAAATATACATATAAAGCAATGAATTTTAAAATATTAAAAAACAATTTAAAACTAGCATTATTCAGTTTATAACAAATTATTTATATAATTTCTTTCTTTTTTTTTTTAGCAATTAAAAAAAAAATTAGAATTTAAATAATATTTAAAATATACTAAAATATATTTAAATATATTTAAATTTTATGAATGAATTTTCATAAAAGTATAACAACTGTTATTTTAGAAATATTATAAAAACACTATCTATAGATTATTTAATAAATAAATATATAATTTAAATATTATTTATTGAAAATAATTTAAATATTTCACATTTATTTTATTTATTTAAAATATTAATAATAATAAAAAAAACATTCTCAATAACTTATAAAACATAAGAATAATGATTTTTATATTCTATTTTTAATTATTATGAAATAGTTATATGTGTTTTTCTGTATTAAGTACAGATATATAATAGAAAAAATGTTTATATATATATATTTTTTTATTTTATTTTATTCTATTTTTATTTTATTTTATTTTTTTTCTTTTTATTTATTTTTTTTATTTTTTTTTTTTTTTTTGTAGTATATAATTTTAAAAAACATATTTATAAAAAGAAAATAAAAATTAAAAATAGAATAGACCATTCATGGGTTGAAATTATCCACAATTTTCAACAGGAGATAAAACTTTAATTAGATGAGAACTCAATAGGCATACCAGTCCCTTATTTTTTTATATGATTCATTATTGATTTGTTTATAAAAAATAATAAAAATTTATAAATTAATTTAGTTTGTGTTTTATATATATATATTTTTTATAATAGTATGTACTTTTTATAAAAAAAAAAAAGTAAAAATAAAAATTTAAACATTCAATTTTTTTAATATAATTATTAGTCATTAAAGTTTAATCTTAGACTTATTATTTAATATGTTTCATATTAATTATAATATTGATGATTTGAAAGTAAAAGAGAAATATGAAAAATTATTTTTAATTATTATTAAAAAAATTTTTTTTGTAACATCTATTTTTTTTTTTTTTTTTTTTTTTTTTTTTTTGGTATCATACATCCCGGAATATTTATTTTTAATGAATCATTTGTGTAATTATCCATTTATTCAAAATTAGCTTATAGTTAAATAAAATTAAATTATTATTAAAAAAAAAAAAAAATAAACTATTAATGCTCAATAATGTACAAAAGATTTTTTAATGAAAACTTAATTTATATAATAATAAATTTTGTATTAAATTTTATATTAAATAAATAAATTTAATTACACTAAAATAAACATTTTTCTTTTGTTTACTCTTTATATATTAAAATACACTTTTTTTATAAATTTTTTTTTTTTTTTTTTTTTTTTTATAAATATAACTTTCCTTTCGTTATATTTACAAAACTATATATTACAAATAAAAAAATTAAAAATTAAAGAAAAAAGGATTTTTGGAAGAATTTTTTTTATAAAAAAAAAAAAGAAAGTTTTATTTGTAATTTTTTTTTCTTTTTATATAAAATAACTTTTTAATTAATACTATATTAGTATTATTGTATTTTTTTTTTTTTTTTATTATTATTTTTTAATTTACTTTTATTGGAAAGGCTTCTTTTTTATTATTATAAAAGATTTAACTTATTTAATATTTGATTTAATTAATATCAAATAAAATTTTATAATATATAACTATAATTTCATGTTCTTTATAAGAAAATTTTATTTTCGTAATTTTGATTAAAGAAATTTTAGTTTGAAAATCTAACAAATAAAATTAAATTATTATTAAATAAAAAAAATAAAATATATTAAAACTAATTTAATAAATTTTATAAATAAAAACAATTTTTAAATTTATAAGTTTTAATATTTTTTATTTTTTATTCTTTTTTTTTTTTTTTCATTTGTTTGTTTGTTTATAATAGTTATTTTTTTATAAAAAGAAACAAAAATAAAAATTTAAGTCACCAAGTTTTTTTTTTTTTTTTTTATTATTATTTTTTTATTTTTTATTTTATTTTTTTTTTTATTTACTTATTTTAATATAATTATTAATTATTAAAATTTAATCATAAAATTATCAATTAATAAGTTTCATATTAACTATCATATTGATGATTTGAAAATAAGAGAGAAATATAAAAAATTATTTTTTATTTTTTAATAAAAAAAATTTTTTTTTTATGACTTTCCTTTTTTTTTGGTATCATACTTCACGAAATATTTATTTAATCATTTATGTAATTATCGTGTTAGAGATAATGATGATAGTGATAGTAATAGTGATGGTGATGGTGGTGATAATGATGATAGTGGTAGTGGTGAAAAATTAATTATAGTAATGATATTATTTTTAGTAGTAGTAAATAGTTGCTGTAAATGAAGATTGAGTTTTAAAATCAAAATTAGAAATTAAATCATTACAAATGTAGTTTTGATGTTGACTTTACTAAAATACTTAATTTAGCATTTTTAAGTTTAGTAATTATTCTTTTTTGAGCACAATATGCACAATATTCGCTTATAAAATATATATACACATATATATATTATTTTAAAAAATTTCTGTATTATAAAAATATATTGCTTAATTTCAAGAAAAAAAATAATAAATAACAAGTTAATTAGTAGTATACCTTAATATTATGAAATAAAAAAAAATATTTAATATAATTATATATATACAAAAAAAGTTATAAAATAATATATCTTAAAATAGATGTTTGATGAAATACATCATCTTATTTTCCTTGTTAATAATCTGAATTCACATTTGAAATTTTTATAATACCAAATTTCCATAAAAAAAAAAATTTCATATTAATCATTGTATTTTCCAATATATCCATTTTTTAAACATTTAAAAAAAATGAGATTTATCTTTTATTATTATTATTTTTATTGTTAAATTATTGTTAATAAAAGCCAATTAAAAATTATTTATAATATAAAAATTAATATAATAATAAAGTACAATTATATATCAATAACTCAAAAAAAATTATTTATTTTAACTCTATACATTCCGTTAATTCACCTAGATTATTAAAAGTAAAATTTTTGAATTAGTTAATTTCCATTAAAGTATTAATTAGAAGTTCATAACATTCTATCATTTTCTTTTTCATATATTAAATTTTTTAAAATTTTATTAATCATTTTCATATGTATTTTAATGTTCCCCACCGGGGAAAATTTCTATGCGTCGCTCAACTCCGCTGTCTTCTCCGACGGCTCCTTCTGCTACGTCCCCAAGGAGGTCAAGTACCCGATGGAGCTGTCCAGCTACTTCCGCATCAACACCGCCAGGACGGGGGCAGTTCGAGCGCACGCTCATCATCGCCGACGAAAGGCACCCAGCTCAGCTACATGGAGGGCTGCACCGCGCCGATGCGCGACGAGAACTAGCTGCATGCCGCCGTGGTGAAGATCATCGTGGAGAAGGACGCCGTTTATAGTTAAAAGTCATTTTTATCATGTTCATTATTTAATCAGTTGTTTTTCTTACATCAGAAATAATCCTATCCTCCTCAATTACTTCACTAGGAAGATGTCTGAGGCCCTTTTCCAATAAAAGAAAACAAACAGAAGAAGGTTTTATAAAAAAATACTAAAAAAAAAAAAAATTTTATTAATACTTATTTAGTAATAATTAAAAAAAAAATTTATATAAATACCATAAAATTAATATTTTATTTTAGATAGTTTTTTTTAGAAATTTTTAAAGGAATTTTATTTTTAAAATATAACGAGAAGAAGTTATATTTACAAAAGGCGTTTTAAATAAATAAAAAGTAAACAAAAGAAAAATTTTTCATTTTAGTGCAAATCAATTATTATATTGTTAACTTCGAAAACTTATGGAAACGCTATTATAAAATTATGGTAGGTGTGGATCCTATTCTTTGCAAGGATGAAAACTCTATTAAGTTAGGTTACTTACGTAAAAGTTTTAGACAATACTATCCCAATATCTACGAAAGATTAACTTATGCAGTTGTGAAAGAAGAAAGTATGTCAGTCATTAAACAAATAATTCAATTATCCTTAAATGAAAAGGAAACAGTAGTTCCATTTACTAAAAGAAATTCAGAAGATAAGAAGTATAATAATCAACCATACAACACCCAACCAGTCTATAAAAGGAAATGTATTTTATGTGGGTCAACAGAACATGTGTTATATCAATGTGATATGAAAGACTCATTCTATGACTGGAAAAAAATTGAAAAAGAAAAACAATTAAAAAAAAAAACCATGAAGAAAGTTACAATATTGAAACCAATGAAGAAAGCCCTATCAATAACAATAATGATTTTTAATTGAATGGGTGGTTGATTCAGGTGACACTCAGACTATAATCAATCAACAATCCTGAATTATTGAAATCAAAAAAAAATAAAATATACTATTATTAATTTCCTTAATAACAAAATCAATGAATCAAATATTTCTAGAAAATTAAAAATAAAATTAGGATCAGAAATATTAAACATTGATAATGCCGTTCTCTTTCAAAATGGTAGAAGAACCTTTTTATCAATAATAGATTTATTAGATAATAATATCAATTGTATATTTTATAATCAAAATAATAAAAAATATTTAAAATTATTTTAAGATAATATTAAGCAATTAAACATAAAAGATTCTATAGATACTATAGAAATAAACAAAGGATTATTTAAAATATTAACGAAAAATGAACCAAATGCTAAAAATAATAATTTAATTTAGAATTACTTAGTCGAACTAACAAATGAAAAAGTAAACAAAATTATTTGGCATAATAGATTCCTACACTATGATGCAAATCAATTAATTAATAATTTGAAAAATATTAAATTAACACTCAAAACATGCAAGGATTGCAACATATCTAAAATCAATAAATTACCAAATAAAGCCAGTAATCTCAAAGCTAAATCAAGAGGAGACTTAAAATATAGTGATGTACTAGTATTTAATAAAGGAAAAAAAGGTGTTGAAGGAGTAAATGGAGAAAATTACTCGGTAATTTTTGTAGATGATTTTTCAAGAAAATTATGGATTTATAATATTACAAGTAAAAGAGAAGTGGGGAATGCAGTTATAAAAATTTTTAACTACTTGAAAACCCACTTCGATATTAATATAAAGTATTTTAAAACAGATTGTGCTCCAGAATATAGTACACCATTAGTAAATGAATTATATGATAATTATGGAGCAATTCATCTAACCTCTGCTCCTAGAAATCCTGAGGAACTTGGAAGATCTCAACGAAATAACAGATCTTTGGAAAATTGTGTTAAAACTATTCTTAAGTATTCAAATTTAAATTTAAATTTAAATTTAAAGTATTGGCCGTATGCCATAAAGTCAGCTATTGATGTCAAAAACATCATACCTCATAAGGGTATAAACAATAACATCATACCATTAGGTACAACAAATTTAGAGCTTTCGGCTGTTTTGTATATGATAGACAAGAAAATTTAAATAAATTACATATGTTTAAAAAATTCGGTATAAACTTAGGCAGAGCAGAAAATGTAAATGGCTACAAAATTTTAGATATACGAAGTGGCGCAATATACTTGCGCAGAAATGTAGAATTCTATGAGACTAAATTTATTAAGTCAAAAGATATTGATATATTCCATATATAAGTAAAGAAATTATTAGTGAAAATATTGAAGACCTAAACAATATTGAATTTTATCAAGAATTAACTCTTGAAGATATAAATGACGACCTTGAAAATAAATCAAAAAATTTGAACGTAGATAATAATACCAACGACAACATTCAAACTAATACACAAGTCAATAAAAATTCAAACATAAATAATGAAAAGTCAAATAACGGAATTATGGAAGGTAATCAAGAAAATACGGAATCTAATATATCATCGAATACTGAGGTTGAAATACAAAATATAAGGAAGGATAAATATAAAAGAAAATAATAATGAAGTTAATGATATAGAAGAAAGTGACTCTATAAGTGGTGCAGTAGATAATGTAAACAACAATAATTATAATTTCGTAAGTGGATCGGAAAGTGATATTGAAAGTAGTTATGATTCATTAAGTGAAATTGTGCCACTTACTGTAAGAAAAATGAATATCAAAAGAAAATTAAATTGTACTGATTCTTTTACAAGTAATGAATATGACCATAAAAAGAAGACTAATATATTATGGATCAATCCAAACATATACAAAATAAATTAAACGAATACAATATTACGGATGAGAAGGATAATCCTTATTCGGAGATATCAGATAACGAAAAGAATAAAACTGATATAAATTCGACTAAGTATAGATCAGCCATAGGTTCTCTAATACATTTAGCAAGATGCACAAAGCCAGACATTAGTGAAACTATCAGTAAATTATCAACTGAAAGAAACCATGAAAGATTGGAAAATGCTTCTAAACAAGCTTTGGACTAAAGTTTGAAAATGATGACGCTAAATCAACTTCCGGATACATTATTTATTTTGTACATTATTGAGTTTTAATAGTTGAGTTTATTCTAAATTTTATTTCATTAATGGAAATAAATTATGAATAAATTTCATATAATTGTAGATAAGTATACTATGGTTATAATTATTTAACAATAATTTATATAATTATCTATATTAAATATATATATATTCAATTATTTCACCTAGAAGATTATGAATATAGTTTTTGAACAACTTAATCACTATTATTAATTAAATTATGATATTATGAATAAAATTTATCATTTCCGGGTTAAGTTATTATATTACATTGAATTGGGTTATTCTAGCCTCGCTTCTAGGGAGTTAGGCACCGAAAAAGCATTCCGAGAAAAATCGTGCTTGAAAATCTCAGCAATAATATGTATGGTTAGAGCGCCAATGCTAAATAAACAGTAAGGCTGTCCAGTAGGGACTATATCCACAAAGTATTGTGACTACCTTAATATTCCCATGTCTTGAGGGGGGTATAGGGTGGTACACACCAGAAATAAAAAAAAAATTGAATTGTGAGAATATTTTAAATTAGAAAGCTTAAAACTTTTTATTATAGGTAAATGAAATTAAATATATATGAATATTTTTAATGTTTTTTCTTCATTTAAGGTTTTTATTATATTAGAACATTTAAGTTTATGTTATTAATCGTTTAAAAGAAAATTTTTTCTTCTTTTTTTCTTTTTTTTAAAATTAAATATCTATTTTTATTTTTTCCTGATATCATTCTTAAGTAGACTTTTTACTATAGAAGTTTTTTTATACCAATCTGCAAGTTTATCTAAAGCTGAATCCTAATTTTTAAGTTAACTTTTTTTTTTTTTTAAAAAAAAACATACTTCAATTGAATGATTAAATAGCAAGAATGAAATGAGTAATTTAGTTTTAAATACATAATGATAATAGCAATAATTAAATTGAAATTTATAATTAAAAAAATTATAATTTTTTTCAATATATATTTTATTAATAATAATGATAAAAGATTGATTTAAAAACAACAACAACAATTATTATAATACCTTGTTTGAATAATTATAATAATAATAATAAATTAAAGATTATTTTAATAATAATAGTAATAATAAAAATAACAATAAATTATTTAATTAATAATAATATTAATAATAATAATAATAAAAAGAATATTTAAATAATACAAAAAAATTAATTAATAATAATATTAAAAGATTATATAAATAATGATAATAATGATAATAACCACAAAAGATTATTTATATAATAATAATACTAACAGAAGGTCATTCAAATAATAATAAAAGGTTATTTAAATAATAATAATTATAACAAAAGAATTATTTAGATAATACCAAAAAAGATTAATCAATCAAAAACAATTACGAAAGATTACTTAAATAATATAATAACAATAATAATTGAAGATTATTTAAGTAATAATAATAATAAATAATAAAAGATTATTTAAATATGAATAAATAATAATAATGAAAGAGTATTAATAATAATAACAATAGATTATTTAATTAATAATAATAATAATAATAATAATAATAATGAAAGATTATTTAAATAATAGTAAATAATAATAATAATAATAATAATAATAATAATAATTATAATAATAATAATCATAATAATAATGAAAGATTATTTAAATAATAGTAAATAATAATAATAATAATGAAAGATTATTTAAATAATAGTAAATAATAATAATAATGAAAAATTATTTAAATAATAGTAAATAATAATAATAATGAAAGATTATTTAAATAATAGTAAATAAATAAATAAATAAAAAAATAATAATAATAATTAAAAAATATTTAAATGATAATCATAATAATTGTAAATTTCTATATTAATAATAAAATAAATATAATAAATGATTAATTTAAATAAATGAATATAAAATAAATAAATAAATAATATGATAAATTATTAAATAAAGTAAAATAATAAAAATAAATATAAAAATTATAAAAAAAAAAAAAAAAAAAATAGCCAACTACGTTATTTATTTTGGATAGAATATAATTTTATACGATGTACTAAAAAGCTACTATTAATTAAAATACTATCAGGTTTTTTAAATATTCTTGACTATCACAAAATAAATATAGAATTAAAATATTATATATTAAGACAAAATTATTTATAGTATTGATGTTGTAATTAGTTCTAAAATATTTACGTCTATTACTGTGTGTGGAATAGATATTAGAAAATTTTATTTATTAATAAAAGTTTATTAATTTATTAATATTTATATTTACATCATTAAAATAATATTTTCTTTTTATTTATTTATTTATTTAGGAAATATAGATAGATTTATATTAAGGCATAAACTTTTTAATATAAAAGTTCGTTGTTTTCTATGTGATACCCAAGTATATTAATAATTTCATAATGATTTATTAAACTTTCTATATTTATATTTTATTTTAATTATTTAGAATTTTTTTTAATTAATTTTGACTTTTATGGTAATTGGATACATGTATAACTACCTTATTATATATTTAAGCTTTTATTATTTTTTTTTTATTAATAATTAAATATTAAAACTTCTCTACAAAGATGATTAAGATAATTAATAATAACAGAAATTTTTTTTGAATATATATTTATAATTTTTTACTACTCTTTTATTATCATTATTAAATATAAATAAACTAATAAATGTACTGCTTATAACAATTATATATTGTCCGTAATTAATATTTATAATCATTAATAATAAAAAACTATACAAATACATTTTTTATTTAAAATTATATTGTTTTTCCAATCCATGATAATTATGAATTATTATTTATTTGTTATAATAATATTATTAAAATATATTATATTGTTATTATCAATTTCATTTTTAGTATTATTATAATATTATCAATATTATCAATTTTGCTAATATTATTTACGTTATTATTTTTATTATTTATATATTAAATAATTATATTATTTAAAATATAAAAATATAAATTAATTAAAAAATTTTTTTTTTTATATTTAGTTGACTTATGCATAACTATATACCAAAATTAAAAAATATAACATAATTAATAATTTACTTTTTTTTTTAGATATTTTAATTCTATCAAAATATCAATAATATTTTTTTTTATTATTATTTACAATTTAAAAATTTATGAACTTTAATCCAACTTTATTTAATTTTTAATTATTTATTATTCATTTAATTAATTAATTTTTATTTTTCCTAAATAAAGATTTTATTCATTTCATGTATTTGTATTTTTTCACATAATCAATTATTAAAAAGATTTATCAATATAATTAATAAACTTTTATATGTATTATTTTATTTTACTTTGCATCATACATAAAAATGTATAAATTATTATTTAGAAATAAATTTTATATATTTGGTTCAATATGTCAAATACTTTATATTACTATTTTTTTTTTAATATAGAATTAAGTATATATTTATTATTAATATATTTAGTATTTATATTTAATATATATATTTTTTTAAATAATTGCTATATAATATATTGATCTATATTAATACAATAGATAAAATGGCAGTACAAATAAATTCATTTATTTGAATGAAAAACAAAATAAATAAATAAATAATATATAAATAATAAATAAATAATAAATAAATAAATAATATTTAAATTAAAATAAATAAATAAATAATCATAAATTAAAGATATATCAAAATTATTAATTATATATGTTACATAATATGATTTGGTTATACAGTAATATATTGGTATGGATTTTATGTATTTTTATACAATTTGAATAATAAATATGAAAATATTTACAATATTGATATATATTGATATTTTATCTTGATTAATAATAAGTAAAAATATTAAAATAAAGATATTAATATTAATAATAAAAAAGTAATTGTAAAAAATATTTAATGATTATGTCTTAAATTATTAATAATGATATCAGTATTAACAAAAAATATTAATAATAATCAATATAATATATCAATATCATAGGGGGATATTTTTATTCAAATAAAAATAAATAGTATTATAATGAAAATATAAAAAACAATATTCATTATAATAAATATATACAATAATAGATATTATTTAAATAAAAAAAAAAAAAAAAAAAAAAAAAAAAAAAAACAGGGTTTATGTATTGAAGTATTTAAATAATTGAATATATTATTAATAGAGATTAATGATTTAGAATATTGATAATTATTCATTTTAAGTATTAATGTAATATAATCAGATGAATAATACATATATTCGGTTTAAATGTAATATATATAATTTTATATTTTTAAATATATTAGTTTTAATTAATGAATAAAAAAATTTTTTTTAATGTTTTTTTTTTTTTTTTTTTTTTTTGGTAAAAACAGTCCTCTATAAATAAATAATATATATGAGTAATATAATGGAATTAAATTTTTATAAAATAATAAACAGTTGAATGTAAATATTAATTTATTTAAATTTGTTGTTGTTTAGCTGTTGGAGTTGTTATTTATAATTAATTAGCAACATTTAGAATAGAATATCAATTAAAGTTTAAAAAATAATTTTTTTTTTTTTTTTTTTTTTTTTTAAATATTAAAAAAATATAAAAATAAATATATATATATATATTGGTTGTGTACTAAAATATAAAACTAAAATAAGAAAAATTTTATAAACAATTATATATATAGTTTTTTTTTTTTTTTTTTTTGTACATATAAAAAAAAAAGAGATAAAAAAATAGAAAAAGGATAATAATTCATTTCCTATTTTTAATTTAATATAATCATATTTATAAATTAAAGACTATAACTTATTTATCATTTATTTAAAGTTTTTAAATTCGAAAATATTTTATTTAAATAATTCTAATTATTTTTTTTTTTTTTTCAAAATATTTATTAAAGAATATTTCTCATAAATTAAGAATTCATATTTTATTTATTTTCATCAATATATCTATATATCTATATATCTTTTTTTATAATAATCTTTTTAATAGTCAAAAGGAAATTTTCATTAGAATTATATTCAAAAGGTTCTATTGAAAATAATAAAATTAAACTGATGAAAGCAAAAATAAATAAATTTATAAACTAAAAATTGTAAATCTAATATCTTCACCAAATGAAAATAATCAAAATTAATAAATGATAATATACTTTCTGGTATATAGAATTAATGTATATCAATAAATTAATACATAAAATAAATAATATTATAAATTATTAAAATCTCAGTAATAATTTTATAAATATTCATTATAGAAAGCATATAAATAATTAATAAAATTGGATAAAGATATAATTAAAAAATATATATCTTATTAAATTGTATTAAATAAATTATAATATATAAAAATTGTAAATTAAAGCAATTTTTGTAAAAAATAAACAAAATTTTATAATATATATATAATATATTTTATATATCATTTATATAATTTTAGTTATAATAAAATATTTTATACTTAAAAAAAAAAAAAAAAAAAAAAAAAATTGGAAATTTAACTATATATAAATTAAAATGAATCTAGGAGAATATGAAATTACAAATATGTATTATAATCATGATATCGGGGAAAGAGTAAATAAAAATAATGATAATAGTACAAATTATAAACCCATAATTAGTGAAGAGAGTAAAGATTCTTTATCTTTAGGTAATTCTTCAAATAATTTAAATAAGCATGTAGAAAGTAGTAATGAAAACGTGTTATCAGCAATATCCCAGGAAAATCAAAGAAAAATTGCAGTAGAAGCAGGTTTTGGTATAAGAGATCTATCAGAAACTCATATAAAAATAAATTCACCAGAGAACAGTGGAAGTCGATTGAATATTAGCACAAATAGTATTATGGATAGCACTACCCAATTAATGCCAATAAAAAGAGGTACAACCCTCTCAAGACCTGAACGTCAACAAACAACTCGTCGTAGAAATATTATGCGTTCAGAAAATGAATTACCACCAATAGTTAGAACAGGTAAATTTTAATGATATTTACTAATAAATTAAATAACAAATAAATTAATAAATATATATGTATTTAAATATAAAATTCAATTTAAAATTTAATAATTGTTTAAATAATATTTATTTTATTTTATTTTTTTTTTTTTTTTTTTTTTTTTTTTTTGTATTATTATCTTTATTTAAATTTGTTTCATGTTAATTTAATATATATATATATATATTTATTTATAATTAATTTATTATTAATAATATTATTATTTTTTATGTAATAATAACCATAAAAACATCAATAATGGTATACCAAATATAATATTTAGGTGCAACAAGTGACAGAATTACTTCAGAAAGTCCAATTGTTCAACAAAGAGATGAAACCATATGGGAAAAAATCTCAAAAATATGTACTTTTTGGTCATTACCATCTTTTATGAAAATGTGTGGTATGACAGACAAGAATGTACAACAAGCTTGGAGAGAAAAAGTAATTATTTATTTACTTATTATTATTTTAAATGTATTAAAATTATTATTATTATTATTATTATTATTATTATTATTATTATTATTATTATTATTATTATTATTATTATTATTATTATTATTATTATTATTATTTTTAAAAAAAATAACAATAAAAAAAATAAAAAAAGACTCATAAGACTTTTTATTTTTTTTTATTTTTATTTTTTTTTTTTTATTTTTTTTTTTTAAAACAATATATTTTATTCATTTTATTCATATAGGTTACATTATGTATAATTATTTTTTTGATGATGGTGATTATGGGTTTTTTAACTTTTGGTCTTCAACCACTATTATGTAGAGAATCTCGTGATCAAGATTTTCTTGAATGGAAAAATAAACAGGGTGATATAGTAACACATGATAGCAGTGTTCTTATTAATGGTATTTGGTATTCTTTTAATTATGTTAATGCAATTGTAAAAAATACAACTGGAAAAGAACTTGGAGTATCATATAAAACACTAGATATTTCAAATCTTTTTAGAACTTGCCCAGTGGGTCAAAAATGTAAAGATGAATGTAAGGGTATCATTGATGATAATACTTTAAATGATTGCTCAATACAACCTGCAAAATTTTCAGAACAAGCATTCACAAGTAATTGTATTTCTAAATCGGTATTACAAAGAGGTAGACAAAATGCTAAAGTAGCATTTAAGTGGGATGATGTAGAAGGAAATAATTCTGGATCAACAAGATTAGCAGTTTACAATGGTAATGTATTAAATGTTACTTCTGTTATTGCTAATGAAACCCTTTCAAGAATGTTTCATGAAGATATATTAAAGGTTTTACAAAGTAAAGTTGGAAGAGATATTAGTCGTGATATAAATATTTATCCAGAAGCCAAAAAACAAATTAATTGCATATTAGAACGATATACTATTGGTGTAGTTGATAAAGAAACACCTAGTTGCTATTTAGCAAATACTATTATGATTATTTTCCTTATAGCAATTTTAGGTGTAGTATTAACTCGTTTCTTTATGGCTTTGATTTTCAATTGGTTTATATCGAATAAATTAACCATTGTTAAACCTAATAAAGATCAAGGTAATAATAAAGAAGTTGATCCATTGGAATATCAAGTAGATATTGAAGGTAATGGTGATTTATATACTATTTGCTTAGTTACTTGTTATTCCGAAGGTAAAGAAGGTCTTCAAATTACATTGAATTCCTTAGCAACAACAACTTATAATGATAAAAAGAAGTTGATTTTTGTTATTGCAGATGGTGAAGTAGTTGGTGTTGGTAATGATAAAAGTACTCCTGAAATTGCACGTAGTATGATCTATGAAGATCCTGCCCTTGGTGTAGCAGAACCCAAAAGTTACATAGCTGTAGCTGTTGGGGAAAGGCAACATAATATGGCTAAGGTATATGCTGGAACTTATCAAGTTAAAAACCATACGGTTCCAATTATTATTGTAGCCAAGTGTGGTACACCAGCTGAAAGTACTAGTCCTAAACCAGGTAATCGTGGTAAACGTGATTCTCAAATTATTTTAATGAATTTCTTGAGTCGTGTTCTTTATAATGATCGTATGACTCCATTAGATTATGAACTTTTCACAAAAATTCATTTTGTTACCGGTGTCACTCCAGATAAATTTGAAATTGTGATGATGGTTGATGCTGATACGAAAGTTTTACCGGATTCTTTATCTTATATGATTAACGCTATGCGTAATGATACAAATATTATGGGTCTTTGTGGTGAAACAAGAATTGCTAATAAAACAACTTCTTGGGTAACTTGCATTCAAGTCTTTGAATATTATATTTCACATCATTTAAGTAAGGCTTTTGAATCTGTATTTGGTGGTGTTACCTGTCTTCCTGGTTGTTTCTGTATGTATAGAATTAAAGCGCCAAAGGCGAATGAACCTAACAAATGGATCCCGATTTTGGCTAATGTAGATGTTGTTGAAGAATATTCTGAAAATATTGTAGATACACTTCACAAGAAAAATTTATTATTGTTAGGGGAAGATCGTTTCCTTTCTACTCTAATGTTGAATACTTTCCCTAGAAGAAAAATGGTCTTCATTCCACAAGCTAAATGTAAAACTGTTGTTCCAGATCAGTTCAGTGTATTATTGTCACAACGTCGTCGTTGGATTAACTCTACAGTTCATAATTTAATGGAATTAGTTTTGGTTAAAGATTTATGTGGTACTTTTTGTTTTTCTATGCAGTTTGTGGTTGGTTTAGAATTATTTGGAACTGTGGTATTACCGGCAGCTATTTGTTTCACTATATATCTTATTGGTTTAATTATCTTTAAGGGAGAAATTCCTATTATTCCAATTTTAATGTTAATTGCTATTTTAGGTTTACCAGGAATTTTAATTTTGTTAACTACCCATAAAATGATTTATGTTTTCTGGATGTTTATTTACTTGTTAGCATTACCAATTTGGAATTTAGTTTTACCACTTTATGCCTTCTGGCATTTTGATGATTTTTCCTGGGGTGAAACGAGAAAGGTTAATTCAGATGGTACTAGTGTTGACAGTTCAGAAAATGGTAGTCATCACCCGAAATTTGATGTTTCTACCATACCTTTAAAGAAATGGGAAGAATATGAGTTAGAAGCTCGAAAGAAACGAGCTGAAATAATGAATAATATAATGACTACTAGTAGTTCGTCAACTTCTAATTATGCCATTCCTCCAAATTATAATAACACTTTTGTAAATCCATTAACACCAAGAAATATTTTTACAGCAAGAGATACAGAATCTATTGCAGAAAGTACAAAGAGTAATAAAAATAGTGGAAGTGGTAAAAATGATAAAAATGGTAAAAAGAAGAAGGCTAAGTCACCGACATCTCCAAATTTTTCATCCCCTAAAAGTGAACTTAATATGACCTCAATTACAGCACCAAATCAATATATCAGTCAACTATCACCCAAGAATATTAAAACTAATCAAAAAATTATTATTTTACCACCACAAACCCAACAACAACTTCAACAACAGCAACAACAGTTACAACAACAACAATTTCAACGTGATCAACAAAGAATTAACTATTTTACATCTAATAATAATGTAAATAACCTAAATAAAAAAAAATAGTCAATTTATTTTAAGATTTTTTGATTTTGATAAAAAAAAAAAAAAAAAAAAACTGCAATTCAATAATTTAAAAGTATTATTTCATTAATTATTATTAGAAAATATTTTTTTTATTTAATTTTTTTTTTTTTTTAAATATTTTTGTGTTATAAAATAATACAAAAAATTTTTTTTTTCTTTTTTCTTTTTTTTTTTTTTTTATTTTTTATTTTTATTTTTATTTTTATTTTTATTATTTTAACTTTTTTATTTTAATTTTCATATATATATATATATATATAAATCTAATATAAATATTAATCTAATTATAAAAATCTATTAATAATTTAAGTAAGGAAAATATTAATAATGTATTAATATAAATTATTATTTATTTTATACTATTAATAAATTACTTTTAAAATTAATGCTAATATCGTCATTATTAAACATATATATATAATCATAAGCAAATATTGAATTAATTATAATATTTCATTCTTTATTTTATTTATTATAAAATTATAATATAAATATATAATTATTTTATTATTTACAAAAATATAAATATATAAAAAATCATATAAAATTAATATTGATTAAATATAGACAAAAATTTACCATTTATTATATTTAAAAAAAAAAATTAAAAAAAAAAAAGAATAAAACTATAAATTAAAATTTTTTTAAATAAACCACTTTTTACTTATTAACGTCTTTTATTTATTTATTTATTTATTTATTTATTTAAGTTTTTATTTATTTAAAAGTTTATTTATTTATTTATTTATTTAAAAGTTAATTCTTAATCTAATAAAATTATTTTTTTTTTTTTTATTTTTTTTATTTTTTTTTTTGTAAAAAATTTTTGAAATTTTTTTAAAAAAATTTACTTTTTGTCCAATCATAAATATATTATAAATGATGCCTAGTACTTGACAAGAGTTGCTATTCTGAAAGAATAAGCACCAACATACCAGGAGCGTCAATTCTGAAAATGGTTTTCTCTGAAGGAGAAAACCATAATTT
Organism: Neocallimastix lanati (nom. inval.); assembly: GCA_016946835.1. Lineage (NCBI taxonomy): Eukaryota > Fungi > Neocallimastigomycota > Neocallimastigomycetes > Neocallimastigales > Neocallimastigaceae > Neocallimastix > Neocallimastix lanati (nom. inval.). The sequence continues at coordinate 124,992 of JACVTC010000039.1, read as the reverse complement.
CTTTCAGAATAGTCAATTCAAACCCTAATCCAGAATAAGAATTCCCTTTAAGCAGAAATTTTATAATCTGGAGGTGAGGTTCGTTACATATGAACTTTTTTCTGAATTTATTTATGCACTTTGAATATTACTTTTTATTTCACATTACTATTTTAATTTGTTATGTTCTAATTGGGAAAATAATATTTATTTTTTTATTAATTGCATGTTTTTTTATAAATAAATTCATGTAATAAATAAATAAATAAATAAATAAATAAAGTTTAAAGTTTACAATAATTGATATATGTTAGTATTAACCTGTGTTGTGATAATAAAATTAGAATAAAGAAAAGCAAAACAATTAAAACGAAAAAAAAATGAAATTTTAAATGATGAATATAAAACTATAATATATTAAATTTAGTTAAAAAAAAAAATTTTTTTTAAAGTAATAATAAATATTCTTTGAATACTAATTTTAAAATTCTTTCCAATTTAATAATTCTTTTATGATATTACTAATATATTGAAAGAATTTAACATATATTAGATTTATCTATTCATTAAAATTTTCTTAAAACTATTAATTGCGTATGATAGATATTTTTGATAATAGTTTAATATTATTTTAATATATTATTTTTAACATACTTTTTATTTTTGATACTACTAATTTTTATATTTATAATAATAATAATAATAATAATAATATATTAAAAATAAAAAATAAATAAATAAATAAATTATATTTAATGCTATAAACTAAATTTCTCCATTGGATTAAAACTATAAAAAATTATAATGAATTTAGCTTGGTAACTTTTGTACTATAAAACCATATTTTAATAATAATAATTATGAATAATAATATTAATAAATTGTTAAATTAATCAAATTAATCATAATACAATGAAGAAAAAGCAAATATATACAAAAAAATTAAAAAAAAAATTTTTTTTTTTCAAGTTTCTTATATAAATTATTTAATAATTGATAATGCGGTTTATAAATATTATTTTATATGCTATATAATATAATTAATTATTATATTGTTTTTTTATTTTTATTTTTATTTTTATTTTATATTTAATTTTTTTTTTTTTTTTTTTTTTTTTTTTTTTTTTTTTTTTAGAGTATTTATATTTTGCTTTTATTATTAATTATTGATTTTTCAATAAATATTATTTTTATATATAATCTTCTATTATTATTTTTGTTTAGATTATATATTTGCATTGTTATATAAATATATATATATATTAATTATTAATATTAAGTGATATATTATATTAATAAAATAATCCATTATATATATAATCCATTGAATTCTTTTTATTTTTATTTTTTTTTGTTTTTGTTTTTTTAATTCATTATATATTCTAAATGTTTGCTTATATTTTAAATCTGTCATTATTTAACCAGTCAAGTTTAACATTTTCTAAGTGACTGTCAAAATCAACAATTTCTGAATATATTCCATTCTTAGCTATTTCTTTAGATTTTTCAATAGCCCCTTCTTCTACAATGAAAACATTGTTAGTTCTTTATATTTTGAAAATGATTAAAATAAAATATATACATATTTATTTTTGTTTATTATTGAACACAATTTTAAATCCAGATTATATAAATATAATATATATGAATAATGTATATTTAATTAATCATTATAATAATAATAATATATAAATAAAGTTAAACTAATATTGCTTCCATATATATATATATATAAAAAGAAGGATAAATAATTTTTTAAAATAATAAAATTTATTATCATCTTACATTGTTTGTAAAACCTTCCAACCTTTTTGATTAACATATGCCTATTTATAAATGAATAATTAATTCATGTAATATAATAAATTTAATAAACTTGAAATTTAAATGAAATGTTTATAGATATATTTATATATAATCTTGTGAATAAATATATAAATAAATAAATTATAAGATAAATTGTCTCAATTTAATATAATGTCCTCTTACTTTAAAAATATGTTGATCATCTTTAGCAATTAATTTTTGGTTATCAATCTATTATTTAAATTTACATTAAATTTGTAACATAAATATTATTATTATGAAAGGATATTATAATTAAAAAAATTTTGACTATAAAAAAATTAATGAATTTGATTTTGTTAATGTACCATTAATAATAATGAATTTCCTGATAAATTAGTATCAATATTTCTTGCAATTAAATTAATAAGTTCTGGAATTTCAAGATTTTCGACTAATTCATTTGCATGGTAACAACCAACAATTTGTAATGTGTTTTTTTTACAATAAATATCAATCTATGTTTGTATGAAATGTATATAAATATGAACATATAATAATTATTTTTTTAAAATTAAATAAAAAATTATGGAATGATTTTATTAACTTAAATTATATAAAAAGGTTAAAATCATAATTTTAACCTTTTAAGTATTATTAAATAAAGATTTATATATATTAAATTTTTATTTTAAATGTTTTATTTTATTTTATTTTATTTTATTTGTTTTTTTAAAAATTTAATTTTAAATTACTATTTATAAATAAAAGGATTGATAAAAAATTAATATAAAAATAAAGAATTATATATATAAATTACTTGTCTTAAAGCAATTTCAATATTATGAGATAATAAAATAGATTCATGGGTAATTGGAATAGCACTAATGACATTGACTTTTGAAGGACTACCTTGGGTTTTTTTACCAACTAAAATACCGGTAACTTGATTAACTGGATATTTAATACAATGAGCAAAAATCTTTAAATAAGCTTCTTTACTAATATGATATTCCATTATTTACTATTTTTTAAAAAATATTTATTTATTTATTTTTTATTTCTAATGTCAATGTTTACCAAAAAAAAAAAAAAAATTTTTTTTTTGTTATAATAATAAAATCTTCAATATTAATGATTAATATTTATATTAAATATCATTAAAATATATTATTAAAATGTTATTCTATTGATCTATTCATCAAAGTTACTACATTTTAAATTACATCCATTTACGTTATTCAACATTCTATCTACATAATATGAATAGATCATATATGTTATTTTTATCATTAAATCATATGACATAACATTTAAAAAATGTTATAGATAATTAAATTTTATGGTTACACATTATATAAATTAAAACATAAATACAAAAGTATAAAAGAGCAATAGCAGTTTACATAATGAATTTATAAAGCAGTTTTTTTTTTTTTTTTATTTGAAAGTCATATTATGAACTATTACTGACAATTAAATTATAATTATTTGAATAATATTTATTTAGTTATTGTTTACATCTTTTATATATTATTATTAAATTATTAATAAATGTCATATAATTATATTTATTTTAGCATTAATCCTTGGTAAATTTTTTTTGAAGAATGTTAAATCGGAGTTTAATATTTATTATATAAAATTATATAATATAAAAAAATTTTTTTTTTTTTTTTTGTTTTTTGTTATTAATTATTTTATATTATTTTATATTAAATATTTAATTTTTTGTAAAATTAAAAAATAAAAAATAATTTATTTTGGTATTAATAACATTTTTTTTTAACAACAAACTAATATTATTGCCTATTTCTTTATTATTATATTGTATTACATTCAATAAATAATAAATAATATTATTGATAATTATACATATAAAAATATTTTATACAAAAAAAAAAAAAAAAATTAAAGTTTATACAAATATATGAATTAAAAAATTTTTTTAAAAGTTTTATACTATTTTTTTTTTTTTTATTTTATTTTTTATTTTTATTATTTTTTTTTTTTTAATGTTTTGTTTTAATAAAAATTATAATTAAAATAATTATTGATAAAAGAAAACATTTAATAAAATAATAAAATTTAATAGTAAAAGAAAGAAATAATTTTTTTTTTTTTTTTTTTTTACAAATGAAAATTGAAATATATAATGAAGATATTCGACGTAAATAATTTATAATGAATTATTTAAATAATAATAATGAACATTTTTTGAGATAATATTTTTATATTTTTGTAATAATAACAATAATATTAATAATAATCATTTCATTTTAATATAATAGACACTGATATTGTAAATTCAGTTGGTTGGATAGGAAATAATGAATTATATTCTTGTGGGTAAATATTTTGAGGATACTATTACAAAAAAAAAAAAAAAAAAAATTATTAAATATTGTGATGCTATCTAGATACAATTTATTTGATTTGCACATATACATATACATACAAATATATATATAATATGAAATATTCAAATATTAAATAATTAACTATTACTGTAATAATTATAATTATATTTAAATATATTTATATTTTTAATATCGAATGTGGATAATGTAGAGATGACCAAAAAATATTACAATGGTCGGGAGAAGGTGAATATATTAATGAAGCTCCTAATGGAATATTTGATTTAAATGACCAAACCTCTAAATCATTGGGTTCTTCTCTTAATAAGTTATCTTCTTCTCATAAACAAAAAAATAATACCAATTTAAAAAAAAAGATTTATTTCACTAGTATTCAATGGTTCCCAATTAAAGGAAAAGCAGGAACTGAAATTTATGCTATAAGTTCAACAGATGGTTAGTTAAAAAAAAAAAAAAAAAAAAGAATTAATATATTTAACTTATATTATAAATGATAATTATTGATTTTCAATATCTTAATATATTGGAAATTTTATTTTAATATTCTTTTCTTTCATCAATTTTAATTTTTCATATTCTTATTTGATTATAATATTAATAATAATAATAATAATTGCAATCATTATAATTATAAAAAAAGGAAACTTTTATTTGTGTTCAAAAAATGGTAGAGTTGAAAAAATGGTAGAAGCACATTATGGCGCATTACTTTCAATGAAATGGAATTATGATGGATCTGCACTTGCAACAGGTATATTTTTATTATACTATAAAAATAACAAAAAAAACAAAAAAAAAAAAAAAAAAATTTTTTTTTTCCTTTCATAATAAAATAAATCAATACCTTGGTTTATTAATTAATTATTGAATGAAGTTATCGAATAATGTTCAAAATGTTAATTTATTATATTTTTTTTTTGATATATAATCTTATTTATAATTAATATAAATCAAGCTGGTGAAGATGGTCAATTAAAAATATGGTCAAGAAGTGGAATGCTTCGTTCTGTTTTAATACAATTAAGTATGAAAAAAAAAAAAAAAATATATATATATATATATATATATATAAAGAATATAAATTATATATTAATTTTATTTACATTATTAAATTTTTTTATTTTCAATTATAGGTAACCCAATTTATTCAATTTCTTGGTCACCAGATAATGATAAATTAATTATGTCAAATGAAAAAAATTTATTAATAAAACCATTGCAACCATCACAAAAACATATACAGGTAAAAAAAAAAAAAAATTAAATTTTCTTAATATTCATTATAATTTTTTTTTTTTTATTATTTTAAAATACTAAAAACATTTATATATTGAATTTCTATTTTTAATTATTATATTTATATTGATATATAATTAAGTGGAAAGCACATGATGGAGTTGTTCTTTCAGTAGAATGGTGTTCTGTTAATAATTTAATTGTTTCAGGAGGTGAAGATAAAAAATACAAAGTAATTACGATTATATTAATAAAAATATAATTTGAAAAAATTAATTATAAATTATTTTATAAATATATATAAATATATATCATTTTAAAAAATCATGGTTAATTTATTTTTTATTTATATTGTATTAGGTTTGGGATTCATATGGTAGACAAATATATTCAAGTGGATTAAACGACCAAGTTATAACATCTGTTTCATGGAGTCCTTCTGGAGAAATGTTTGCAGTTGGATCATTTAATTCTATTAGAGTCTGTGATAAATTAGGGGTAAGAAATATTAAATTTGATCAAATAATAAAAAAAAAAATTTTTTTTTTTATATGTTAATTTTAAAAAAATTAAATAATTTAATATTTAAATCAATTTTTTTTATTAATCAAACCAAAAATTAAATTAATATAATCTATTCAATTATTTAAATAAATAAGTGGTCTTATGGTTTAGCACAACCAAATAGTGGATCAATTTTGGATATTGCATGGACTCCTGATAGTACTCAATTTGCATGTGCTGGTGGTAATGGTGCAGTATGCTTTGGTTATATAACAGAAAGGTATATTATAATATATAATATAATATTATTAAATAAATTAATATATATACATATATACAAAATTTATTAAATTTAATTTATATAAATAATAACAATGTCAAAAAGACGAATGGAATGGAAAAATTATGAAATTATTATTCCTGAACAAACAAAAATTATTGTTCATGATATATTAACCGGAACAAAAGAACAATTAGGTAACTTTTTATTTCTTATTTTTATTTTTTTTTCTATTAATTATTAATTATAAGTGATTATATTAATTAAAAAATATCTTATCTTATATATTAAATGATTTTTATTTGATTTTATTTTTATTAATTTTTATTAATAATTTTTTTTATTTACATGCGTAATGTTTATAATGATATGATTTAGATTTTCGTGATCATGTTATAAAAGCATCAATTCGTTTTGGATATTTAATTGTTGCAACATCATCACAATGTTATATATACAGTGAAAAAAATTGGAATACACCAAGTATTATTGATTTAAGTAATAATGGAAGAGTTATTGTTATTCAACAATCACAAAAGTAAATTTCAGTTAAATAAAAGTTGTTATTTTTTAAAATATTATGGATAATTATTATTATTGTTATTTTTTAAATTATTATTATTTATTTTATTTCATAAAAAAATAATAATGATAATAAACAATAATAAATTGTAATGATTTTTATTATATTCATATATGTATATATATACTTTTTTTTATAATTTTAATATTAGTTATTTCTCAATAGTAGATAATTTAACTGGAATTCAAGTATATAATTATGAAGGAAGACATCAAAGTTCACCAAAGTTTCAAGGATTGAGACCAGAATTTATTACATCACAAACTTTTGCATTATCAGATGATACAATTGCTATTATCGACAGAACAGATGAAAAATGTAAATAATAATAATAATAATAATAATAATAATAATAATAATAATAATAATAATAATAATAATAATAATAATAATAATAATAATAATAATAATAATAATAATAATAATAATAATAATAATAATAATAATAATAATAATAATAATAATAATAATAATAATAATAATAATAATAATAATAATAATAATAATAATAATAATAATAATAATAATAATAATAATAATAATAATAATAATAATAATAATATAATAATAATAATAATAATAATAATAATAATAATAATAATAATAATAATAATAATAATAATAATAATAATAATAATAATAATAATAATAATAATAATAATAATAATAATAATAATAATAATATAAATAACATTATCATATAACAATATTTAATTAAATTTTTTATATATATTTATTCATTGTTCATTTTCATATATTTTAATTATATTTAAATATTAGCTATTATAATATTTGAAACTACTACTGGAAGACTAATCAATAAAGAACCATTAAGACATCATCAAGAAATTTTAGAGATTGGATTAAATTTACATGAATCATCTTATCAACGTCAAGTTGTAATTATTGATAAAAATAGAGATATGTATATTAGTCCTATTAATAAAGCATTATTTAAAAAACTTGGTAAGTGATTTTGTTTTATTTTATATTTTTTTTATTGAACTATTTAATTATTATTGATAATGTGAATAAAAAATAATAAGTAATTAAATAATATAATAAATAATAAATAATAAATAATAATAATAATAAATGTATTTTATTCTATTATAAGGTTCAATGGTTGAATCATTATTATGGAATGATGAAAGTAATACATTAGCAGCAATTATGGATGGAAAATTTGTTGTTTGGTATTATCCAAATGTTGTGTTTGTTGATGAAGAAATAACACATTTAACACGTTTTGAAAAAGAAGGTTGTAACGTTGGCAAAAATGCACAGCTTATTAAATTTATTGGTTCAGAAGCTACTATTCGTAAATCAGATGGATCTTTAATTGTTTTAAGGTATTTAATAAGTATTCCATATATTTGTTTAAAATAAGTATTATATATAATATATTTTTAATAATTAATAAATATAATAAATAAAATAAAAACAAAAAACAAAAAAAAAAAAAAAAAAAAAAAAAATATAGTGATGTATCACCATATCCTACATTACTTCATGAATTAGTTAAGAAGAAGCAATGGGAAGAAGCTATAAGATTATGTAGATTTGCAAAAGTATTTATTTAGACTCCATTACAATTATTAATATTGTCATATTATTTAAACATAATTAAAGTTAATAAATAATAAATATTTGTTATTAAATAATTAATAATTTAGCTTGAAGTTTTATGGGCATGCTTAGCTGCAATGGCTGTAGCAGGTCATGATCTTAATACTGCTGAAGTTGCATATGCATTAATTAATGAAGTAAATTTTTTAATTTTAATATTAAGATTTTTTTTTTTTTTTTTTTTTATATAATTGATTATCATAAAATATTGTAGTTATTTATTTATAATACAATAAATTTCACTATTAAAAATATATATATATATATATATTAATACAAATTAATATTTTTACTCTTTATTTATTTTAACTTTCAATATATTTAGGTGGTTAAAGTTGAATATATTTGCTATATAAAGGAAATACCAACTGTAGAAGGTAGAAATGCCGAATTTGCTTTATTAAGACATCAACCATATGAAGCTGAAAAAATATTATTATCTGCTTCTTTAAAATTTAGAGCAATAAAAATGTGGATTGATTTATATAATTGGGATAGGTAAGCACAATAGATATAATAAAAATTTTACTTAATAAATAGTTTAATAAGAATAAGTTTATGTCTAAAAATATAATTTTTTTTATTTTATAGAGCATTAGACATAGCTGTAAAATATAAGACAAATGTTGATACTGTATTATATCTTAGAAGTAAATACCTTGAAAAATGTAATAAAAAAGAAACTAATAAAAGATTCTTACAATATGCAAGCCAAGTAAGTTTTGAATATAAATATTAAATAATTATTATTAATAAATACAATATCTTTTAAATAAACAAATAATAAAATCAAAATAAAAATTAAAAAATATATATATATATATATATACAAAAAAAATAAAAATATAAAATACAATTAAATACATATTTAATTATTGTTTATTAATATTTATATTATAAAAATATAATAGGTACAATATAATCCTGAAACTGTATTAAAAAAAATAGAACAAGAAATGGAAAGAGAAAGAGGAATAAATAAACAAGCAGTTGCTACTAATTAATTTAAATTATTTACACTTTATACAATTAGTTTGTTATATACAATATCATAGTATATAAATTTTTTTCATTATTTCCATATATTATTTATTAATAATTTTTAGATAATGTGAATTATCATTTTACTTTTTAATATAGAAGTATTATTTTATTTTAAAATAATTAAAAAAAAAAAAAAAAAAAAAAAAAAAAAAAGAAGAAAATATAAAAAATTCATTATATAATATTTTTTTATAATAATTTTTAATTTCAATTTTTTTTTTGTGATATATCCAACTTTTAACCTTATATTATATAATATTTTAAATTAATTCCCAATCATATAAATAAACTTTAATAATTAATTCATTTAATAATAAAAATGTGGCAAATGAATTAATTACAATTTGATTTATTAATAAAATTTAAAAATTACTAAAAGTTTTATGGCGTATTATATTTGATAAAAATTAAAGTTTATTAACAAAATAAATTATAAAAAAAAATTTTTTTTTTTTATTATAATATACTTACCTCCTATCAAAAAAACTACTGGTTGTTCTTTAAAAATTCTTTTAAAATCAAAGTAAAAAGAAATTTAATCATGAAAGTTATAATATTAATATAAGTATTAATATTATATAAATTAAAGTAATTATTAATTGAAGCAATAATTTTGACAAATTATTATTAATATTTTTTTTTTTTTAAGAAAAAAGAAGTTTATTATAATTATTTATCAATAATATTAAATAAATATCATACAAAAGATCTTAATTCTGAAATTCGTAGGAATGAAATTTTATTAATAATAAAATTTAAAAAATAAAAAAAAAAAAAAAAAATTAAAAATAAAAATTAAAGCAAAAATAAAAACAAAAATAAGTAAATAAATAATTAAACAATAAAAATAAGATATAAAAAAATAAACATTTATATATATATATTTAAATCAAGTAAATGTGTTAAATAATTTCAAATAATATAAATAATATATAAATCTGAATATTTTTAAATAAAATAAATATAAAATATGATTGATTTTTTAAAATATTGCTTTCAAATTTTTAATAAAGAAACCGATTGGGAAGAGAATAATTATTATTCAAAAATATGTGCTGCCTCTCAGCGTAAGTTTAAAATATTTAAAATAAGCTTGTTTTTTTTTTTGAAAGTCTAATAAAAAAAAAAAAATTAGAAAATAATATTAGAATGATTACTATGTATATTATTATATATGATTTATATGTAATAAATATTAAAAATACAAAAATTTGTATATAAATTTAGAAATTCTTGATTTTAAAGTACCAAATGGTTGTAATTTATCAATTGAGAAATCAATTTCCCCACATTTAAAAAGTAATTATATCATTAGTCTTCCAAATAAAAGATCCGTTGGATTTCTTTTTACTTCATTACCACAAAATTTAAAATCCATTCATTTAGGATATGAAACTGAAAATGTTATGCGCAAAGAAATTTCCGATACACCTCCAAATTATCCACTTAAACCTATAGAAAATAAAAATATTAAAACTTTTCAATTAAAATCACAAAAAGAAAGAGAATTGAAGAGACTAAAAGAATTAGAAAAAAAAAGAAAAGAAAATGAAGAATATGATAAAAAGAAATATAAAAGTTATTTATTATGTGGACGTCTTCATGAAGATATGCACATGGAAGGTTTATTTAGTAAAAGATTTAAAAAGAATGTATTATTTGTCTCAACTTCAATAATTCCCTGGTATACCAATAAAACTATTGTAAATATTTAAATTTTAAATGTTAATATATGTTTGTATGTTTGTTTTTCCTTTTTTAATAAAAAATCATTAACTATAATTTAAACTTTTAAATTTTTAATATTTTTCTTTATTTACATATTATAAAAAGGTAAATAATCAATTGTTTTTCCATAATTCAAGAGTATATAATGAACTTAATTATTTATCAGATACAAATATTTTCGGATATAATTCATTAATAAAATTAACAAAAAATTGGCATGCTGGTGGTGAATTATATTTAACTAAAACAGGAGGCGGTATAGGAAGTTTGTATTACAATAAAATAAATTACTAATAAATAATTAATCATAACAGTATTTTCTATTTAATTATTTATTTAGTAATTTATTTATTTATTAATTATTTATTTACTTTTTAAATTATTATTTTATAATAAAAGTGTCAGTTGGGGCAAGGTACAAAAAACATTATACTGATGATTCTTCGGCAGTATTTACTATAGTAAGTAATCCAGTTATGGGTTTCATTAGTAGTACGTACACATCATCTGTTGCAAAGGGAATGTATATGTCAACTAGATATAATTTTAATATTTATAGTTATAATTCAGATTTAGCCTTTGGTATTGAATATAAACCACAGAAGAAAAATCAGCTTGTAAAAGCAAAAATAAGCTTAAAAGATGTAATTTTTTGATATTAAATTTTAATTATTAAAACAATTTTGATTTTATTAGTCATTAATAAAAATAAATTTTATTTTTAGGGTATTGCATTTTTATATGAAGGAAGATATCAAAGAGCTAGATATAATATTGGTTTTTCATCTGGATTTGGAAAAACAGCAAAGCAAAATATTGGATTAGAGGTTGCATTTTCATAAATATTCTAAATTAATAATGGAACAAAAAATGAAAAGAATTTGGGAATTGTTTATGATTTATGATAGAATAATAATATATATTCAAATAAATAAATTAATTAATAAATAAATAAATAAAATTATACCATATTAAATTTAATTTTAATAATACAATATTTAATAAACTCCATGAATATAATAATTATAATAAATAAATTAGAATTATAAATTAAATGTATGATAAATATAAAATCGAAATAAAATATAAAGACTATAATTTAAAAGTATATTTTTGGTATATTATTTATTTATTTATTTATTTATTTATATAATAAATACGATATCTGTATTATATATATTATTAAATATTTCGAAGTATAAATAAAATTTTTAGGTGAATGAAGGAAAAAAAATTTTACCATAGAAAATTTAATTTAAAGTTATTTTATTATAGATACATAGTATAAATAAACATATAAATATTTGAATAAAAACTTATTTTATTTATGGATATGATATAGTAATAATTTTTTTTCATTCATTCATTCTTTTTTTTTTTTTTTTTGTATTTTTTTTTTTTTGTATTTTTTTTTTTTTGTATTTTTTTTTTTTTTTTTTTTTTTTTTTTTTTTTTTTTTTTTTTTAATTATTTCATTTCTACTATTGTTGTCATTTTAATGCTTGCGTGTCCTTTTTGAACTACGACGACTAGAAGATGGCATAAAATCTTCATCATCACTATCTACACGTCTTTTTGATCTTCTTCGTCTAACCACTCTTTTCTTTTTCTTTTCTTCTTTATTTACAACGCTACTACCGCTACTATTATTCTCTGATAATTCAGTATCAATATTCGATATTTGTGATACCACTGATACACCAGAAATTTCAGTACTATCAATCTTTTGAATTTTTTATTTTAAATAAATATATATTGATATATCATTTTATTATTTATTTTTAATTAATTTTGAATTATATATAACCATAAAACTTATCTTTAAACATAGAATAATTATATGAAATTTAATATTTATTTAATAATATCATATATACCTTTTCTTCTGTTGAAATTGAGTTTACAGTTTTTTCATCGTCTCTATTCTTTTCATCCTTTACACCATTTATTATGTTACTTTTATTTTCTTTATTTTCTTCATTTTGATTAGTTTTATTAACAAGTGATGGCATATCTGTTTCTTTTAATGGAGTCATTCCACGAAGAACTCTTCTTCTATTTACAATTGCTTTTAAAACAGAATCTAATTCATCTTCTAAATTATTTAATTTTTGTCTTCTTTCATTAATGGCTTATAAAATATTGAAAATTTGAAATTTTAATTTACAATATATATTAATATATATATAATATTATTATGAAAAATAATTAATACCTTCTTGAACTTTATTTTTAATAACCTAAAGAATAAAATAAAAAAATTCAATAAATTATTATTCATTCATTTATTTATTTATTTAACATTTATTTATTATTACATACAACTTCTCTATTTGGCAATACTATTTTACTCCATACTTCTTCAGGTAATTCATAACTATTTAAAATAAAATAAAATAAAATAAAATAAAATAAAATAAAATAAAATAAAAAAAAAAAAAAAAAAAAAAAAAAAAAAAAAAACATTTAATTATTTTTTATATAAAAGAATAATTAAAATTTTGAATTTTATATATTTTTTTCTTTTCTCACTTTTCTTTATTTTCCTGTATTTTTCTTTTAATATCTTCTCTTGATAATTTACCTATTATTAATATTAATATTAATATTAATATTAATTATGGATAATTACATATTTTAAATAATAATTTAAAATAAAAATTAAATTAATGCTAACCTCCTGTATTAATAATAAAACCATTCTTTCTTTTAATATTTGGTCCTTGTTTTTGTGAATTAATTTTTCCAATGACATAAGGATCGATATGAAGATTTTGGAATTCTTTCATTTATTTTTTTTTAAAAAAAGGAATAATTTATAATAATATTATTTATAAATTATTATAAATGGATTAATATTTATATATATATATATATAAAAGTTAATAAAAAAAAAAGATATTACATCATTGAAGTATATATGATATTTTTAATTTCTTACCAGCTGTACTTTGTTGACCAAGCATTCTTTGTAATTGTAAATTCATTTGGGCATTAGTTTTATCAGGTAAACAACCATGTTCAATAATATCTTTCCAATTACCAATACCATAATACATAAGAGCATCTCTTAAAATATCTGATTCTTCTTGAGTCCAACCAGGTGAAAGAGTACAATTCCACAAAGAGGTGGAATCATTTGGACGAAGGATATTTCTAAAGCCTGTTGGCATACTACGTGGTTTTGGAATAGACATGTTGATACTATTTTATAAAATCTAATTATTATTATTATTATTATTAACAAATCTATCTATTATTAAAAAATAAATTTAAAAATTAATGGAATAAAAATTGAAAATATTAAAATTAATATTATAGAAAACTTGAATATTAAAATATATAAATAATTTAATTAAAAAAAATTATATGTTATAAAAAGAAATTCATTATTTAGTTTTTCTTTTTTAGAAAAAAAAAAAAAAAAACTTTATATAAATTCAATGATATTTAAAAGTTAATATATTATTGTATAAGACATAATTAAATTATACAATTACAATTACAATTTAATTTTTTTTTTTTTTTTTTTTTTTTTTAATTATATTTAATCATCTATTGAAATAATAAATTAATCTTTAAATAATTCTGTTAAAATATTTATAAATAAAATCTTTAAATTTAATAAAAAAAAATAATTAGCACCATCTTTTTTTTTTCGTAAAAAATATATATATATTTCTTTATGATTTATAAAAATTTTAATACTGTTTAATAATATATATAATATAACTAAAGACTTTTAATTTTTGATAAAAAGTTACCATTATCCTTTATATTAAAACCATTAATAAAAATATTTAAAATTACTATAACTCATTAACTATTTAATAAAAATTACATACATATTGAATAACAAATTAAATAACAATAGCTTTTTGTTTAAATAAAAGGTATTTTTAATTATAATTTTTATTTTGTCTATTTCTAAAAGTTAATGTTAAAATTTGAAATTATAATAACTTTTTTTTTTAATTTTTTTTTAAAAAAAATATATCAAAAAAATTATTGTCCAAACTCAAAATACTAAATTTTCATATATTACAATATATTGTATTATATGATTAATACTTTAGATCAATAATGCTTAATGTAATTATATACTTTTATATAAAATAGTTACATATTTAACTTATAGATATAAAGTTTGAACTTTTTTAATTTTAAATATTGCAAATTGTTGAAATAATAAATATAAATTTTATTAAATTCTTATTTTAATGTATAAGTAATTAAAATTTTTATCAAGCCTTATTTCTATTACAAATTAATACAAAATTTATTATTAATTTTTATTCAATAATAAATTATTATGATTTCAAACATTTTTTTGTACTATTATTTTTTATATTTATATCAAGCCATATTTTATTAACAAATTTGAATATTTTTAATTATTTTATTAATATATCAATATTTTTAATTATTTTATTAATATATCAATATTTTTATATTATTTTAAATAAAAAAAATATATATATAAATATTAAATATAAAGTATAAAGTACAAATATTTGGATTGAATATAATTAAAAAATAATAATAAAAAAAAAAAAAAAAATACAGAATTGATTGATGTTTTTTTGTTTTTATTTCGTTTTTATGTTTGTTTAAATTTTTGTATTTAATTTTATTATTTTACATTAGATAATTGTATTTTATATATTTATATAATAAATATAATATAAAACTTTTATTATTACAATGTATTAAGTTTTTTTATACAAGCTGTTATTACACATTTTTTACTATACAAAAAAAAAAAAAATAAAAAACCGTTTAATTTTTAATTTTTAATAGAAATTGTTGCGGTTTATCACTAACTAGTTTAATTAAATAATTTTAGCTATAATATTAATAATTTACCTTAATACAAATTTAATAAAATACTTAATATTAGTTATAAATAAATAATGCTATTTTTACACATAGTAATATGGTTTTTAAAATAAGTGTAATATATTATAAATATTTTAAATTATATTTATTATTAAAGGTATATAACAATATACCAAAAAATTATTAGTCTATTAAGAAAAACATATTACTAAAAGTTTCAATTATTATTAAGAAAATTTTAATATAATTAAAATAATATAAATTAAATTTAGCATATAAAGAATTTCAGATTGGTATTATATGTACTAAATATCTCTTATTAATAATAAAGTAAATACTATAATAAATTTTAAAATATTCCAATTATTAATATTTTTAGGTAATATTTATTTATATTTATTAAATAATATAAGATTTTTTTTATTTTTTTATCATTTTTTTTTTATATTTTAATAATATTTTGAAAAATTGAAAATTGAAATATTATTAATAACATATATCCATACACCTATGATAATATAAATTTTATTTATAATTTTTTTTATTAATTTTATTAAAATTAAACATAGTTAAAATTTATTAACTTATATTTTGATTAAATAAAATAATATATTATTAATAATTTTTAAATATTTAAATTTTAAAAATAGAATTATTAAATTTTTAATAGTTCTGTAAAATTTAATAACTTTTATTAAATTAAAATATATTATATATATTTGTAAAATTTACATTTCAAAATCAAAATTTCACATTTTAAAATTAGAATTAAAATTTCATTTTACCGCTTTTAATCTTAATCATAATAAATAAATCATTAAAAAGGAAGACAAATTAATGAAATTTCAAATTTAAATAACTATATATACTTAACTTTAGTACTTTTTTTTTTTCATTATTAGTTTTTTTATGATTTTAAAATTTGATGATATAAATGAATCAATTGAAATTAAATAAAAAAGTATATAAATTTAAATTTTTAATTAAAATAAGCCAATAAATCGAAATTTAAATAGAAAAGGAAATTTTAGATTTCAAAAATTATAATTTCTTATTATTTTTGTTTCCAAAAAAATTTAATAAAATATTAATAATATAGTAATAATCATAAAAAAAAAAAAAAAAAAAAAAAAAAAGTAAAAAACAACAATAACACAAATACTAATAGTAATAGTAAAAATTAAAGTAAAATAGAATAAATAGCAAATGTCAATAAAAATCGTACCTTTAGGAGCAGGTCAAGATGTAGGAAGAAGTTGTATTCTGGCCTCATTTGGAGGAAAAAATATTATGCTTGATTGTGGAATGCGTAAGTTAAAATAAGAAAATAATTTTTTTTTTTTTATGAATTAATTTTAAAATTATTTAAATATATACCAAAATAAAAAAAAAAAAAAAAAAGTATATTCAAAATAATAATATAATATTGAAGTGATAAAAAATATAAATAATAATAATTAAGAATATTATATTTAAAATAATTAGAAAATGAAAATAAAATCATTTGAAATTTAGAAATTTTATAATAATAATTTAATGAAAATTATATTAATATTTATATATTAATAAAAATTTGATGAAAAATATGATATATTGATATATTGTATATTTATTATATTTATTTTAATAATAAGATATGGGTTATAATGATGAAAGAAGATTTCCAGATTTTTCATATATAACAAAAAATGGAAATGTCAATGAAATGATTGATTGTTTAGTCATTTCTCATTTTCATTTAGATCACTGTGGCGCCTTACCATATTTTACTGAAATGATAGGATATGACGGACCTATTTATATGACTGCACCAACCAAAGCTATATGCCCTCTATTATTAGAAGATTATCGTAAAATTACTGTAGATCGTAAGGGGGATTCGAATTTCTTTACAGCCCAGATGGTTAAAGATTCTATGAAAAAAGTTACAATTATTAACTTACATGAATCAATTAAAGTTTGTGATGATTTAGAAATTAAAGCCTATTATGCAGGTCATGTCTTGGGTGCCTGTCTTTTCAAAATTACTATTGGTAGTAATTCTATTGTATATACAGGTGATTATAATATGACACCAGATAGACATTTAGGTGCTGCTTGGATTGACAAATGTAAACCTGATATTTTAATCACAGAAACGACCTATGCTACTGTAATTCGTGAATCTAAACGAGCAAGAGAACAAAATTTCCTTAAAAAAGTTCATGAATGTGTTTTAGAGGGAGGAAAAGTTTTAATTCCAGTATTTGCTTTAGGAAGAGCTCAAGAACTTTGTATTTTAATTGAAAGTTTCTGGGAACGAATGGGATTAAAAATTCCAATTTATTTTTCAACTGGTATGACATCCAAAGCCAATAATTTTTATAAAGTATTCATTAATTGGACAAATGAAAAAATTAAAAAGAATTTTGTAGAAAGAAATATGTTTGATTTTAATCATATTAAGCCTTGGGAATCACATTATGCTGATAATCCAGGACCAATGGTACTTTTTGCATCACCAGGTATGCTTCATGCTGGTACTTCTTTAACTGTATTTAAAAAGTGGGCACCAGATCCAAAAAATATGGTTATTCTTCCAGGTTACTGTGTTGCCGGAACAGTGGGTCATAAAGTTTTAGCTGGTGATAAAATAATTGAAGTTGATCGTTATACTAAAATTAATGTTAATCTTAGAGTTGAAAATCTTTCATTTTCAGCACATGCTGATGCCAAAGGTATTATGCAAATGATTGGAATGTGTGAACCAAAAAATGTTATATTTGTTCATGGAGAAAAAGAAAAAATGAAATATTTAGCTCGTCAAATTGAAGATGAAATCAAGATTCCTGTTTACTACCCCCCAAACGGTAAAACTGTAACAATTAATACTAAAAGAAATATTAAGGTTGACCTTTCATTAGACGTTATTAAAAAATCATTAGATGATTACTTGGCATATACATCAACCGCAAAAAGTCTTGATGCAATTAATATTGATAAAATTGGTAATTTACCATGTACCTCTATCAATGAACCACTTATTGATGAAAATCAAACTATAGGAGGAAGTAATATCAATAGTCAAACAAGTTTTAATTCGAGAATTATAAATAGACCTAATATAAATAAAAGAAATATGAGCTCAATTAAATACGAAGTGAAATCAGAAAATATGATAATTGATTCATCAATAAATAATGTTAAGCAAGAAAATAATAACACTGATAACAATAATATTAACAAAACGAATAATGTAAATATTAAGCAAGAATTGCCTGTTAAACAAGAAATGCATTCAGAAATACATGAATCTCATTATTATATTAAAGAACAATTAGATTCTAGTCAAAATAATGTTAATGATACTCAATTAAATTCAAATAATAATAGTAATGATAATAATAATAATAATAATAATAATAATAATAATAATAATAATAATAATAATAATAATAATAATAATAATAATATGAATATGAATAACATTGATAATGAAAAAAAAAGAAAAAGAGAATCCACTGATAAATCTATTGATGAAAGTTTAAAGTTAAAAGTTCGAAAATTTGATAATAATAATTTTTCTCCGGAAGGAAAAAATAAATATGGTAATGAGACCTCGACATCATCCGAATCAAAACCAATTGCTAATGTTCCAATAAAATATATGAAACCTATTAGGCATTTACCTTTCCGAGGTGTAATACTTTGGGATTTGAATAATGATACTAGTAATGGAATAGAAAATTCTTTAACCCAAAGAAGTCGATGGAATGAAGGTTCCTGGTATTTAAATGAAAATAAAAGTGATATTGCATATGAGGTTCAAGGAGAATCTTTTCAAGATTTTGATCGTAATCATATTAAAGTTGTCAGTGAAGATACTATAACCGATAATTTAGGGTATCATGATAAGAAAATAAAATTTTGTATTCGAAGAAGAAATTGTGATTTAAGAAAACTCTTAGAAAAATTAAAAAAAATAAACGAAGAAAATAAAAAAAATTCTTCACGGGATACACTTGCATTAAATTTATTAAATGATATTCGAAAAGAGCATCTAGAAAAAGAATTAAGAAGTTATCCAGAAATAAAAGAAGAAAAAGATGAAAATAATGAAGATAAAGAAGATAAAGAAAAAAAAGAAACAGAAAATGTTCAGGAAGAAGGAGAAGTTGAAGAAGAAAATGATGAAAATAATAAAATTTCGGAAAAAGAAAGAAAAGAAAGAGAAAAAAAATATGAAAGAATTAATATTGAAGATCGTATATTAATTGAATTAAAATATTATATTTTGGATAATTTAGTTACTAAGAAAAGAATTTATCGTAAACTTCATGAAAATAAAACATTTGTTTTTCGTGACTCCTTCTCAATACCATTAACCTCTGAACATTCATCTACAGTACCACCTCAAAATCAAGTAAATTTGAGAGTAGAAGGAGAAAGTGCTTTAAATTTATTAACAAGTTCAACAGGTTCAACTCATATAAATAACAATGTTACCTCCTTTTATGCTCAAGCCGATTCTAGTACATCTCCAGCTTCGTATAATAATATTAATGTTAATAATTCAAGTAATAATAGCAATAATAACAGTAGTAATAATTATAATAAAAGAAAAGATAAAGAAAAAGACAAAGACAAAGAGAGAGAAAAAGATAAAGAAAAGGAAAAAGAATCCAACAAAACAACTCATGATTCAAAATCAATAGTAAATGATATAGAACCTTGTATCTCTTTCCATGAAATAGAAATGCTTACACATTCAGTAAAGCATAAAAAAAAATTAAATAATTCTAATGAAGACAATAATAATCAAAAGAATGAAAAACAAAATAATTCAACAAAGAACATAAGTGAAGACGGTAATGAAAATCAAACAAGAAAAAATAAAGGAAAAGAAAAAGCAGAAGAAGAGGATGATGAAATGTACGATAATATAGAAGATATATATGATTCATCTGAAGATGAAAATATTGCGTCATCATCTACTCTTGATAGTAATGATGAATATAGTATATTAACTATACGATCAATAGAAGTTAGAATTTCACCTTCAAGAAGATTAATTAAAATATCTTGGAATTCAGAAGATGAACTAATTGCTGAAGAAATTATTAATTTATTTTAATAATTATTTAAATATAATAAATTAAAAATACTAAGATATATATAAATATATATCCAAATTTTAGTTTTATTATTCTTACTATATATATATATTTCTTATTCTTCCTTTTATAATAATGTATAATTTATAATATAAATTTTTTTTATAAAAAAAAAAAAAAAAAAAAAAAAAAAAATTATTTAGCATATAATTGTTAAAAGTACTTTATTTAATAAATACTTTTTATATTTAATATTTTAATTAATAATAAAAATTAATAAATATATTTATTAATTCTTAAAATATTTTATTTTATTATTATTATTATTATTATTATTATTATTATTATTATTATTATTATTATTATTATTATTATTATTATTATTATTATTATTATTATTATTATTATTATTATTATTATTATTATTATTATTATTATTATTATTATTATTATTATTATTATAGTTCTAATAATAATGTTTAATAATATTCTAGAATGATTGAAATATAATTAAATAGTAAATTTTAATTGATTTTTATTCCTTTTTTTGATAAAATTAAGTTTTCCATTTGAATATATAACAATATTTGAACAATATTTATATAAGTCAATATATTTATTTATAACATCAGCTTCAACTTTTATATTGTAATTATCTGATTCATCCTCATTCATGGGATCATCTTGTATTTTTAATGAATAAAAATAACTATCAGGATCATTTCCTCTATTCTTTAAAATATAATAAACCTTATCCCATGAAAATATTAAAAAAATAATTAAATAACAAATTTCATTAGATAAGAAAAAAAGTATGTTGTATATATTATATTTAAACTTCCAGAATTGAATAATAAAAATATTTAATAGCTATTGTTATATATTTATATGGTTTTATAATAAAAATATATATTAGTTTTTTTTTTTTTTTTGTAATTTTTTTTCTTTTTTACAATATTTATTAAAATACAAATAATAATATTTTAATAATAATAATAATAATAATAATAATAATAATAATAATAATAATAATAATAATAATAATAATAATAATAATAATAATAATAATAATAATAATAATAATAATAATAATAATAATAATAATAATAATAATAATAATAATAATAATAATAATAATAATAATAATTATAATAATAATTTTAATTATATATATAATAAAAAAAAAAAAAATACATTAATTAAAGGACCAAGTGTTATCCATAAAACTAAAGTATATCCAATATATTTTATTCTTTTAAATATAAATATATAATTCCATATCTTTGTATTTAATAGAATGAGATAAAATAATGATAATAGTTCGATTACATTTATTACTATGTCAAACTGAACCAATGGACAATAATAATACCATTTATTTCCATATTCTTGAATATATTTATCTTCATTCGTATTTTTAAAAATAACCAGTACTGATAAAATAATAATTAATACTATGTAATATTCAAACATCCTTATATGTAATGTATGTAAATATAAAACATTTTTATTCAATATTTCAACATTATTTTCATTCTTTTTATTGTTTCTTTCATTTTTATTTGATGATTTAATTATAGAATTATTACTACCATAATTATTTAATTCTTTTTCAATATTTAACAATATAGTTTTAGAAAAGGAACCATTATCATTATTATTATTTTCTAATGCTTTTTTTTTTTTATTGTCATCTAGTTGTAATATATTAAGATATGAATTTTCTATATTGTTATTATTTATTCCTAATCTATAACATGAGGTTATATATAAAAGGCATATAATATAAATTAAATAAAATCCAGAATGCTTCAAAATAAAATTTATTGAACAACTAACATAGTTAGAAAATGTATTAAAATTGAAACTGATAAAGATTAATAAACATCCCAATAATAATAATGAATTTTTAATAAGTCCAGTATTCTCTATTATTTGTTCCTTTTTGTAAATATTTATAAATAGTAACATTAATAATATGCATAAAATCATTATACCAATAAATGAATATTTAATGCTATATCTTTTTATCAATATTTGAAATAAATGATTAAAAAATTTATAAAATAATATATAATTTTATTAATGTTATTTACTTAAATATATATAATTTTATTAATGTTATTTACTTAAATATATATAATTTTGTTATTATTAAAAAATTTACTTAAAATCAATAATATCTCTAATGTCACATTCTTTCCCTTTCCAACCAGGTAGGCATTCACATGCATTTAAGTTCATATCATTAGCATTAGTAATATTCGATTTTTTACATACAGCTCTACCATTATTAATAGGGCAATTAAGGTTACATTGAGGAATTTCACAATAATAATAATAATTATCATATCTCATTTTAATTTCTGTATTATCGCATTTTTTAATATTTATATCTAATATATCTTTGTTAATTGTTATATCGAAATTATTATTTTCTAAAGATATTTTCACCGTTAATTTTTTCTCATATTTTGTATAAATTTTAAAACTATTTAATTCACATTTTCCTAATTTTTTTATTTTAAGTTTTTTATTTTTATTTTTTTTTAAAAAAAAAGATTAATATAATATTATTTTGTTTTTTATTTTTTTTGTTATTTTTCATTTTATATTTCTTATGTTATAATTAATTAAGATTAATTTTACCTTTATGAAAAGTGCAAGAATTCCCTTTTATTATTTTATCATCGTCACTTTCTGTATTAATATCTTTAATAATTAAAAATAAATCTGTGTAATATTTAGATTCATCAAAAATTATTTGATTCAATCGATCTACCAATTCAAATGTTAAAGGATAAGTTTCTCCACTTTTAATATTAGTTATATTTGGGGTTGTACTAATTAATTTTATCATGTATGGTTTTGATGCAATATCATTTCCATGTGATTCTGAAGTATTATTTAAAAATAAGCAATTCTCACCTCTAACATCGTTTGATGTTATTTTATCATTATTAATAAAAATTGATCCACCTGCATATGCTGAATTTTTAACAAACTTTAAATTCTTAGTAACAAAAAAATTATCAATACTATAATTAGTAAAAATTGCTCCTCCAAAATAGTTTGCTTTATTATTCAAAAATTGTGAGTCTGATATAATAAATTCTTGATTATAACTATCTCCTAAATAATCATTTACATACAGTGCACCTCCATTTAATGCATGGTTATTTTCAAAAATACTTGACACAATTTGTATATAAAATTTATTAATACATTCAATATATCTAAATTTGAAAGAATAAAAATAAATATTTTATAATGTATAAATAATTATAATTAAATTATTATTTTTATTTTTTTATTGTGTTATATATACATTCTATTTTTTTTTTTTTTTTTTTTTATTATTTTTACTTTTATTACTTACAATGAACCGCCATTACTCACCACCATATTATTTTTAAAAATTGTATTATTAATATTTAAAAAAATATCATTTTCATTAGAAACACTAATTAATCCATATTTATATTTGTTTATATTTTTATTATTCCAAATATTTGAATTATTTATATATAATTTTGACTAATTTAACATATATAATTAAAATAAAAATTAATATAAATAATAAAAGATAAAAATAAAAAATAAAAAAAATAAAAAAATAAAAATATAAAAAATGAAAAAAAATAAGAAGTAAAAAAAAATAAAAAATATAATAATATAAAATAAAATAAAATAAAATAAAAATAAAAATAAAATAAAATAAAATAAAATAAAATAATAAACATTATTATAATATTATAATAATTAAATTTTAATTTTTTAAATTCTCTTATAATTAAGTATTTATAAATATATCACCAACATTCATTGATCCGATATTTAATAACCGTCCATAACAAGAAACGAAATTTATTTCTGAATCTGAAATATTTAAAATAGATGTATCACCTTTAATTATAATAAAATCTCCATTTGATATACAATCTGAAATTGTAACATTTTTCATTTCCATTGTATTTTCGTATATACTTGAATGAAATACAACAAGAGAAGATTCTTCTATTTCTCCATTACATAATATATTACTAAAAGTGCAATTATTAAATGAAATAGAATGATATATAATATTAATCATATTTGTATTTGTTGTAATATCCTTAAATACAGAATTTGAAATAGAATACTCAGTTTCATCATTAAAAAGCCCACTATTATAAGAACTATTATATAATAAATTTTATTTGTTTAAATTTAAAATTTATTCTACTACAATTAATATATATTAAATATAAAAAAAAAAAATAAAAAAAATTATTTAGCATACACAATATTCTTAAAATTAGTGTTTGTTATTTCAACCTTGGAATATAAAGAATCCAATATTATAGGTATAGGAAATTTACTAGAGATATTATTAAATTGTGAATCTTCAATTAAAATATAATTATTTCTACCACTGATTAATGTACTAATATCTTTTTATATAATAATAATTAAATTTATTAACAATTATTATAAACTATTTTTTATATTAAAAAATTACATTTTTAAAATATCATAATAATAATTTTTATATTTTAAAAAAATAAAATTTATTTAAACTTTAGTTTATACCATTGAATTCTGAATTTTTAAAATTAATTTTAAATTCAAACATTTTAAAATTGATAAGGCTAAATAAGTATCCAGAGTTCGAATGACAATTTTTAAATACAACATTTGATATTCTTCAATATATTATTATTATTATTATTATTATTATTATTATTATTATTATTATTATTATTATTATTATTATTATTATTATTATTATTATTATTATTTAATAACTATTATGTATTAATATATTTTTTTATATATGTAAAATTAAAAATTCATTATATATGACGTATAATATTTAACATACTCAACTAAAGAAGATCTTAATTTAAAAAATGGTACATTTATTTTTATATTAATATTTTCAAATTTGGAATTTAATATTTTAAGATAATTATTATATCTAGTTGAAGTAATTATGGCCGAATCATAATTTTCATTTGTGTTGAAATTTGTAAAATAACCTATATTTATATATTATTTGAATTTAATAATAATATTAAATAAAAATAAAAATAAAAATAAAAATAAAAATAGAAATGGAAATAGAAATAGAAATAGAAATAACAATAAAGTTAATATAATAAATGATTTACAATTTTCAATTATTAAATTTCCATGTGAAATTGTTCCCATCGATGTAACTGTATCAAATGTACAATTATTAAATTTAATATAGAATTCATCATTAGTTCTACCTGAGTTATCAGAGTAAATATTCAAAACTTCTTCTATATTACTAAATATTTAAAAAATAATTTTTATTAAAAGAAAAAATAAATGATTTAAAATATAAAAAAGTTATTAGAATTTAAATGTAATCTTTTTTATATTAAATATTATTAAATAAATTAAAATTTTTTATTGATTATTAAATTTAAATTTACTTAAATATACAATTATTAAAAATAATTTGGGGATAAGTTGTTTCTTGTTCTATTTTTAAATGATATACATTTAATAATAGACCTTTTATATTTAAAAAACTGCAGTTATTAAATTCTACTTGATATGCTCCATTTTCAGGAAACAATTCTAAAAATATGGTCCATGTATTATTAATTATAGCAGTATAGTTAATAAAAGTTATATTTTGAAACACTATTTTATTAAATTTAGAGGTATTATATAAAAAGAGCGTTAATCTAGTTTGATATTTTTGTTGAAAATCAAATATTGTTCCTTTTTCACTATAAAAAATGACAGTATTTTTTATATTATAATTGCTATTCCCATTAGATGGAAGCTTATAATAATCATTTTCGAGTATTATATTAATTTGATCATTGATTGATGATTGTGATAAAGAATCAATTTTTTTTGGTAAATTATATAAATTGTTTTCATCACTAATAATTATATCAATTGAATATGTCTTTAAGAAAAAATATAATAAAAATATAATAAAATGAATATATAAGCCTTTTTTAAAAACCATTTTTAGTTAAATAATCATATATTAGTTATTTTTAAATTTTTTCTTTTTTTTTTTTATTTCGATAAAACATATTATTTTGATCATAAATTCTTCAAATTTTTTTAGTAATATGTATATGTAAAAGTAATAATAATGAAAAATGTATATTCATTCTAATTTTAATATTTCTTGGTATAATAGGAAATTTCCATTGATTTAAAAAAGTTTATAATCTAATTTATTTTGATTTATAATGAATTTTAAATTTTTTTTGATATTTATACTATTAAAAAAAAAAAAAAAATAAAAAATAAAGGTAGCATAAAAAATTAAGAGAAAAACTATATAAATTAAAGTTTTATATATGTAATTAAAATAAATATTAATTTTAATAATTTTTAAATAATAAAATTTTAGTAAATTTATAATTTATATTAGAAAAAATATTATTTTAAATATCCAAATATATATAATTCTTTTTGTTTTAAAGTTTTTAAAATTTTTATGCTTTTATATTTAATAAAATTTTTATATTTTGAAAAAAATTTTATACATATCTTAGTTGTAAATTTGATTAGAATCATAAAAATTTAGTGTTAGAATTATTAATTTTATTTTTTTTTTTATTTCCGGTGTGTACCGCCCTAGGTTTCAGTCCCCCCTCAGGAGCAGTGGGAATATTGAGGTAGATACACACTTTCATTTTATAAAGGCAAAATTGTCCCTACTGGATGACTTTACTGAGTGTTTCAACACCGGCGCTCTGGCATGCATATTATTGCTAAGAATTTTTCTAGTACTACTTCTCCGAGTGCTTCTCCAGTTCGTAATTTCCCTTTGAAGTGAAGTCAGTATAACTTAACTAATAGATATTCGTTATTATTTCCTGATAAATGCAAAAATGTCAGAAAGATTGCAAATTTAAAAGAATATATCTACATAGACACATGAAACCATGTACCCAAATACTTGTAATTCCCTCTTAAATATACAATTCTAGTGCAATCCTCTCAATTAATTCAGTATCTATTCTAATAAAAATAAAAAATATATATATAAAGGGATATACTTACCGGAAACTCTAACCACCGTATTCCGTAAAAAATCTCTTGTGAGGAAAACCTGGAAAATGATCATAGAACGGGATAGAACCAGGATAGAATCTGGTTCGATTTTATTTCATTGTAAACTCTATTTTACATAACAATAATTAGATATTTAATCATTATACATAAAATCTTAAAAATGAAAATAAAAGTTTTTAAAAATTATTTAAATTATTTTTAATTCATAATATATAAATTATTAATATATTAATATAAAATATACAGTATAAATAAAACAATAATTAATATAATGATTAAAAATAAAAATAAAAAATTATTAAAAAGTTAAAATAAACCCAAATAAAATAAAATAAAATAAAATAAATAGATGATATATAAATATAAAGTACAGATTGAATAAAATAAAATAAAATAAATAGATGATATATAAATATAAAGTACAGATTGAATAAAATAAAATAAAATAAAATAAAATAAAATAAAATAAAATAAAATAAAATAAAATAAATAGTAGAAATATGAATATAAAGTACAGATGAGTAAAATAAAATAAAATAAAATAAAATAAATAGTAGAAATATGAATATAAAGTACAGATGAGTAAAATAAAATAAAATAAAATAAAATAAAATAAAATAAAAGGGTGGTGTAAACAAAAAACAAAAGTGATAAATAATTGTAACAATAATTATAATATTAGTAAATTGATAATATAATAATTTCAGTAATATTTTATAAAATATTTATAATTAAATAATATTTTTTTGATTTGATTAACTAATATAATTAATAAACTTAAACAATCTTTATAATAATATGAATAGTACATTACATTTATATTAAATTTTCTTTTTATATAAAGCATGATATATATAGGAATTATCAAATAATAATTATCATACTATTATGTATTAAATAGATCTAAAAAAAGAAGAGTTTTATTATACAATATATAAAATTTATTTATTAAATAAACTTTCGATTCTATATTAAAAAATAAAAATAAAAAAAAAAGCACATAACGTATTAAAATATATTTCGGTCTATTAATGAAAAATTTAAAATATGTAGATTTATGAAAATAAACATTAAATTAGACATAATTATCAATTACTGACAAGAAAAAGCTTACTAGAAAAATTCTCAACAATAATATCCATGTTAGAGAGCTAATGATGAACACTTAGTAAGACTGTCTAGAAGGGACAATATCTACTTATATGCACTTTCCTTGAAGGGGGGCCGAAACCAAGGGTGGTACACACCAGAAATAAATAAAAAAAAACTATTACTGATAATAAATAATAATTTAATAAATAAAAGGTTCTAATAGATTACTCTTTACAATAGCATATATTTGTATAAAAACTATTATCGTTTATATATTAATATAAATCACGTGACATTTTATATTATATATATTGAACAAAATAGCATCTAAACGCATAAATGCTGTATGCTGAACTATACCAGTTTATATATCAACAATATGTGCAAAAGCATTATTAATGGGTTTGATTATATATTTATATATTTTTTATTTTTATAATTTATTTTGTTTTAAGTTATAAATTGAAAATTCCTTTTTTTTTTTTTTTTTTATTACAAAATAATTTTATTTTAATATTGGAAACAAAATAGATTTATATATTTTTTATTAATTATTTATAATTTATTTTGTTTTAAATTATAAATTGAAAATTCCTTTTTTTTTTTTTTTTTTTATTATGAAATAATTTTATATTAATATTGGAAACAAAATATATTAATTAAATTTTTATTTTATTTTTTTTTTTATCTTTTTATTAATTTAATCTATTCAATTTTAATATTAAAATTTATTATAATAAATATAATTTATATTTATTTATTAATTATCTAAATATATTATATATATTTAAATATTTAAAATAAGAATTAAAAAAAATTTTTTTATTTATAATTTATATTGAATTATATTAATAATTTTATTTAATAATAAAAATTAAAAAAACCTTATTTATATTAAAATACAATACTTTAATATTTTAAATTTTAAAATTAATTAAACTTTAATAAGAAAAATTCCTAAATTTTCTTAATTTAATAAAAATCTTTAATAAAAATACAACCAATATTATTACGTAATGATATAAAATTTATTAAAAATATTAAATTAAATATATAATAAGATTTATAATATATTAAAATACAATTAGGACAATATATAAAATTTAATTTATTATATACAATATATAAATATATATAATATTCTTTTTTTATAACTAAATTTTTTTTTTTATAAATTTTTTGTTTTATTTTTGAGAAAATTTTATTATTATATTATAAAAAAGTAAATATATACATTGATATGAAAAAATATATAAAAGTGAAAAAATAATTAAAAAATTTAGAAATTTAATATAAAAAAAAAAAGTATACATACGGTTAATATAATAATAATATTTAATACCGTTTTATTAATATTTTTATAAAAAGAATATTGAAGATAAAACAAATTAATAAAAATAATAATAAATAAATTTTAATAATAATAAAATAAATTGTAAAAATAATAAAATAATAAAATAAAAATAAAAGATGAAATAAATGAAAAAATAAAGTAGTTGTGAAAATAATATCATATAATAATTAATATTATAAAAATTACTTGTATATAATACTATATAAAATAATCTTTTATTCTATTCAATAATCAATCTTTAACAATTATAATTTTTCACTTATAAAATATATTTATTTTTAAATTATAATTACATAAAGAATAAAAAAAAAAAAATGCATTTATTAAATAAAAGATATACAAATTTAATAGTTAAATTAGTAATACTTTTTTCGATCGTTGGATCTTTTGGTTTACTATATATGATTTCATCATCACTTAAACCAAAGGATAATCAAAATATTTCTGTAAATAAATTAAATGAAAAAATAAAAGAAAATCAGAATGCAAACGAAGAATTTTATTATAATGATAATTATATTGAAAATGACATAGAAAAAATTATCAATCCAAACAAAGAAAAAATATCAAAATTAACAATTAATAATAGCAATACAAAAACAAATGAAAATGATAATAAAAATAATATTTTCAATAAATTAAATGACCAGGATAGTAAAGAAACTAAAGAGGAAAATAATAATATTAAGGTGGAAAACAATGATAATACAGAAGGAAAAAATAATGATTTTAACAAGGAAAATCCCAATAGTACAGAAGAAAATATAAATAATTCAACAGAGGAAAATAATGATAATATCTCAAGATTCAATAAAAATTATAAGAAATATTATGAATTTAATGACGGTGAACAAAGGGATGAAAATTCGCTAGATATATTTTCAATGATATCTCCAGATTATAAAGAATTAGAAATAAATAAAAAAAATAATGATTACCCATTACCTAAAGATAAAGTAAAATTTTGCGATATAAAATTTTATTTACCACCAGAATCTATTGAAGGAAATAAAATTGTATGTCCAGTAGGTTT
The DNA here is from genome assembly GCA_016946835.1 of Neocallimastix lanati (nom. inval.). Classification (NCBI taxonomy): domain Eukaryota; kingdom Fungi; phylum Neocallimastigomycota; class Neocallimastigomycetes; order Neocallimastigales; family Neocallimastigaceae; genus Neocallimastix; species Neocallimastix lanati (nom. inval.). The sequence continues at coordinate 93,373 of JACVTC010000039.1, read as the reverse complement.
TTCTATCAAAATACATGACGTCTTCTACGGAAGAAGACCTGATGATAAAGAAAGTTGCTCTAAAAATGAATATGGCGTTAAATATTCAGATAAACTTATTACTGTAAAGAAAGGTGAATATTGTGAAAGTCATCCATTAGATAAGGTTAAAACTCTTTGTGAAAATAAGCGTTATTGTTATATTAAACCAATGACTAGTATTTATGGAGATCCATGTCAAGGAATTATACATTACATGGAAGTTACTTATCAATGTGTGAAAGATGAAAATGCATTCAAAAAACCGAAATTTGCTATTGTAATGTTTGCGGATAACGTAAAACCAAATTCTGTTTATGAACATTCTATTAGTGAATTTGCACAATATGCTGATGTTCATGGATATCATTTTTTCATGGATGATAAAATGATTGATACTAGTAGACAAGTTTATTATCAAAAATTATATAGTGTCATGAGTTATGTTATTCAAGGTTTAAAAACTAAAAGTTATGATTGGATTTTTTGGGCAGATAGTGATTCTAGTATCATTAATCCAAATATTAGTTTAGATAGCTTTATTCCACCAGAAGATAAAGATGAAATTCATTTTATTATTTCGGATGATTTTAATGGATTAAATGCTGGTATGTTTTTAATTCGTGTTCATCCTTGGTCTTTATCATTTTTAATGAAAGCATGTACCTATACATATTATAATAAAGATACTTATTTATTATTCGTAGATCAATCCGCATTATTGCATATTTTAGTTGAACAAAAAGAAGATAAACATTATATTATTGTTCCACAAAATTGGTTTAATTCATATTTCTGTGATAAAGAACCAACATGTCAAGGTCAAATGCAAAAAGGTGATTTATTAGTTCATTATGCCGGATTAAATGATAAAAAGCATATATCCAGTAAAGTTAGAGATCTTATAAGACATGATAATGAATGGTATTCTAAAACATCACAACAAATGCGTGAAGAAGTACTTGATTATTATAAACTTCCAAAAGAACAACAACATAAAATATTCCTTTAAAAAAAAAAAAAAAAAAAAATTATGTATATAAATATATATAACTAATTGTAGTAATAATAATAATAATAACAAAAAAAAAAAAAAAAAATTTGTTATATGAAATTACAATTTTAGTATTTGATTGATTTTGTTATGGTTTCATAATGTATCATTAACTAATAATAACTTATTTTTTTTTTATTTTTTTTTTAGATATTAATAATATTAAAAAACATAATAAAAAAAATATAATAGAATTTCTTTTTTTAATATTTTTTTTTCCTTTTTATATCTCTATTCTTAATATAAATATATAAAATCATTAAATAATGATATAACCCTGGTTCGAAAAAGTATTGTTGGGATTAATGTATTAAATTTATTAAAGCATTAATAGATTATTTATTTAATTTTATTATTATGATTACAAATATTTATTAAAGTAAAAATAATTATACTTGATTATCCATTTAAAACGAACATCTTTCTTACACACTTCTCCTAATTCAGAGAAAAGTTTTATTTTTATTCTATTTATTTATAATTTTCTATTTAACTAGTTGTTCTTGGGATTAAAATAAACTATTTACTGTGTTTATATGTGAAAGTATTATAAATATTAATAATTATTATTTAAGGAAATATTTAATAACTCTCTAAAGATAAATATAAATAAGAATATAATTTAAAGCATAGATTTATGCTATAAAATTTATTATTTCTTATTTTATTAATTATAATTAATTTAGAAATCAAATTTTAATTTGATTTGATGACATTAATATATACTTGAATAATAATAAAATTAATAATGTTTGAATATTTCATTTTATATCAATAAGAGTGTATAAAATAAAAAAAATTTTTTTTTTTTTTTTTTTGATTGTAATTATTTTTAATAATAAATAAAGTTTATAAAAATCAATTATGAATATTTTTACAAATTTAAATAATTTAAATTTTAATTTTATATATTAATAAAATCATAATTATATTAATAGTAAACAATGACAAAAATGAGATGGATTTTACTCATTTTTTCTATTCATAATAATTATAATAAAAAGAAGAAAATTAAAATATAGTAAATAAAATAAAAGTCAAATAACGTATTAATAGTAATATAATACCATTTTATTTCAATTTTTTTTTATTTATTATTAAAATTAAAAAAAAACTTTATTATATATTATCTATTAGAAAAAAAGAAAAATGAATGATCTTCTATGTGTTAAAAATTAAATAATAATAATAAAAAAAAAAATATTTGAAAAATTTTAATTATAAATCTAGTCATTATGAAAATAGACTTTTTATTAAAATTATGGCACAATAGATTTCTATTCAAAGAGAAAAAAATGACAAATCCTATAAAAATTTTAAAAAATGTTTAAAATAAACTTTATTTTTAATTAAAATTTAAATTAAATATATGATGTAATTTAATGAAATAAAAATTAAATATAAAAAAAAAAAAAAAAAAAAGAAAATAAAAAAAAAAAAAAAATAAATTAAAAATTTTAAAAAAGCATATAAAGATCTAAAAAAGACATTTAAAAAATTATATATATTATATGTTATCAATTTTATTACAACTACCTAATCCATATTTTCTAATAAATTTGTGAATGTGTTTCATTTGACAATGTGGCTTGTCAAAAACATAATTTATCATAAATAAATAAATAAATAAATAAGTAAATAAATAAATAAATAAGCAAATAAATAAATAAATAAATAAGTAAATAAATAAATAAGTAAATAAATAAATAAATAAATATGAATGTGTTGTATTTCGAAATTTCAAAAGTTACATTTGGAAAGTTGTATTTCATAATGTAGCTTTTATATTTTGCAATTTAATACAATAAAATTTTTAATATTTTAATACAATTTAAGATAAATAAATTATAATCAGGTTTAGAAATAAATATAAATGTGTAATCATTTTTATAAAGTAATATATTAATATAGAGTAATAAACTATTAGAAAAAAAAAATTAAATCTCGTTTAGAACTTTTTATTCATTTAAATATCATTTATTATCAGTAATTGATAATTATATCTAAATTAATGTTTATTTTTAAAAAATAAAATATTTTCTTAATCATTCAATCATTTTGTAAAAAGACACTGAATAATTAATATTAATTTATTTATAATAAATGATTAAATAATAAAAATTAATAATAAATAATTAAATATAAATAAAAATAATTAAATATAAATAAAAATAATTAAATATAAATAATTATATACATATAATTAAATATATAAGCAATTTAATATGAATATAAAATAATTATATATTTTATTTTTAAAAAATAATGATATTTTTTTAATCGCTTCATAATTAAAAAAAAATTGAATAAATAGTATCAATTTATTCATAATAAATAATTAAATAAAAATATTTTTTATTTTTTAAACATTAAAAAATTATACATTTTCTTATAAAATACTTTTTAATTAAAAAATAAAATAAATTAAAATAAAAAAATAGTAATATAGATTCTGTTGAAGGATTTGAATATATTATTTAAAAATATTCTTTTGTTTTTCAAAAAAAAAAAATTTTTTTATTATTATTAATCATTATTAATAATATTGTTATGTTTGGATTTTCTTAAATTTTTTTTTTTTTTTTACATTATGATTTATTTATTTCCTCTATATATACATTAAATTCCATCTTTTTATGTTATAATGGAGAAATCAATTTCTTATAATATATCCATTAATGAAACTTTTTAGGATTAAATTTTAATTTTATTACTATTATTATTATAATTATTTATAAAATAATAAAAAAAAAAAAAATAGTAATTTTTTTTTTTATTTTTATTATTATCTTGCCAAGATGAACTAATGATAATGATGACTTTTATGATGATTTTATATATATATATTAATATATATTTTCTTTATGGTGGTTAAATATATAACTGAAATATATACTATAAATATATTAATTTTTTCTTTTTATTAAATTTAAAAATAACAAAAAAAAAAAAAAAAAAAAAAAATAAACAATTTTTTTTTTTTCATTTTAATATAATATATAGCATATATAGCAATAGTTATAGATATAAATAAATATAAAAAGTTTTTTTTTTTTTTTTTTTTTTTTTTTTTTTTTTTTTTTAATTTCAAGTGTATACTGCCCTTGGTTTTATCACACACTTCCTTTTTATTACGGCAGAATTGTCCCTACTGGACAACCTTACTGAGCGTTTCAGCATTGACGCTCTGGCATGCATATTATTGCTGAAAATTTTTCTTGTACTACTTCTCCGAGTGGGGCATTTCGTCAAGTTGCATTTTTCCAGATTGCATTTCGCCTAATGAAAATTATTAAATAAAATAAATAAATAAATAAATAAATAAAATTAAATTAATATTGATGTATTTATATTTTATAAGTAATTATTTAAATATTAAAAATAATTTTTTTCATAAATATCTTTACAGATATCTATTTAAATAAATAAATAAATAAATAAATAAATAAATAAATAATTAATTAATTAATAATTGATAAATAATGAATAATAAAATATTTTTATAATAAAATATTATATATAATTATTTTATTACTATTTTACAAAATATTAAAATATACCTTTATAATTAAATGTATTTTTATGATTAAATATTACACATAATAATTTTATTACATTTTACAGAATATTAACGTATATTTTTTTAATTAAATATAATTTTATAATTAAACATAATAAATAATTATTTTATTATTTATTAAATATTAAAAATTTTTTAATATTTAACTATATCTTTATAGCTAAATAATATAGAATAAAATAAAATAGTATAGTAATTAATAAAAATAAAAAATTAAAAGAGCATAATACTATAAATATTAATATAATAAAATAAAATAAAAATAAAAAAAAAATATAAATATATATATATATATATTATATATTTATGTATATAGTGATACGGGTTCCAACTAAATTAATTAAATAACAAAAAAAAATTAGATAAGAATTATAAAATAAAATAAAAATAAAAAAAAAATATAAATATATATATATATATATATATATTATATTTATGTATATAGTGATACGGGTTCCAACTAAATTAATTAAATAACAAAATAAAATTAGATAAGAATTATAAAGATTAACTAAATAAATTATATTAATTATCATGAAAAGAAATCAGTAATAAATTAGTAATGTATAATTCACCATTGAAATTCAATATATAAAATAATAAAATAATTTAAAAATCAAAAGAAAAAAAAAAAAGTAAATAAAAAAAAGAGTAAATTTAGGAATTAAATAGGGAAATAATTAGGAAATAATTAGAAATAGATTAGGAATAGATTAGAAAATAAATCTAAATATCTTAGGTAAAAGGATAGTTTTAGATGTAAAAATAATCATATAGAAATTAAAGCGTAAATTATTCAGAGGAATATAACACTTTATACTAGTTTTAATATAAATATATAAAATAAATTTATTAATATAAATTTATTTTGTTAATAATTATTTTAATAAAACAACTTTAATAAACAAATAATTTTTATATACTCTATTTTATATTTTTTTGGTGTAATTACTATTTTTTATCTTTTATTAGAAGTTATTATTTTATAATTTAACCTTGCTAAATTAACATATTTTTGTTAAAATCCGTATCAGTAGCAAAAATTTTAAATTCAAAAAATGAACTAAATATACACTTATGATGATTTTAATATAAACACCAATAAATAAGAATATTCATTGTACTGAACATTAATATTTAAAATTAAATTAATAACTTCATGATAATTTCCCAAATCTTCAATCGTTACTTTTTCTCAATTCAAATTAATTTTTCCACTAATGCCCTCTTTATTTTCTAATTTACTAAGGATATCTCCATCATTAAAATCATGTTGAGTTATGATATATTTTATTTTAATTAAATATATATTTGCTTCGTCTGGAATTCCTAAGGAAAAGGTTAAAGGTACTTCAATTTTTTTACTATTTCTTCTTTCATCATTTTCTTCTCCTATTACCAATTTCAATGGTTGGAAGTTCATTAGTTGGAAGTTCTTTGGTTGTTCAATATCTGAATTAAAAAAAGGATCTCTAATATGGGGTTTCATAATAAAATCAATAATAAATCTAAATGAACTATACTGCAATGGTGTATTTCTTTTGTAGAAATTTTCCATTTCAAGACTAATCTGCCAATTTTTGATACGTTTTCTAAAAATTCTTAATCTTTTATTAAACATTGGTCCAATATAGTTCATTTTTTAATTAAGTGTAATAACTTAATTATTTTTTTTTATGAAATAATTTATTTTATTATGTATATTATTTATTATTTATTATTATTATTATTATTATTATTATTATTATTATTATTATTATTATTATTATTATTATTATTATTATTATTATAACTAATCTAATTCTCTCTATCTTTTATTTTTTTTCAATTTCTATACTGTTATGTTTATCTTCAAAATAATTAAACAAAGTAGAAGGAAGTATTAAAAAAAAATATAAAAAATTGAAATGTAAATTATATTAATTTCAAATTATTAATGTAAAATAGAAATAAATAATTGTAATAAATTTAATTAATTATTTATTTATTTATTTTTTTTTTTTATGTTTATTTATTTTTTTTTTAAATATTTAAAGAAAAAATAAAATTGTAAAAAAAAATAAAATAACAGTTAATCTACATTTTTTTTAAACTTCAAGATTAATTTTTTAAACTTTTAAATAAAAAAAAAAAAAAAAAGATTAAAAATATCTTAATATTAAAAGTAAAATAATAAAAAATAAAATAGTATAGTATTAATAAAAATAAAATATATAAACTTTCATATTTATATATAATATATTAAATAAAAATAATATCTTAATTATAAAGAAAAAAAAATTAATAACTTTATGATTTATTAACTATAAATCCTTTTCAAAATTTTTAATACACATAAATAAATGCTATAATCATTCAAAATTTATTTCAAAAAAAAAAAAAAAAAAAAAAAAAAAAAAAAGAATTATTTAAATAATTATAGTAATCAGTAAAAAAAAATAATAATAATAAAGAAAAAAAGAAAAAAATAGATTTAAAGTATATACTTTAAATTACAAGAGTTTTCTCTATTTGTAATTTAAAGGAATGAAATACCTTATACACTTTGATGGAATGAAATAGCTTTAAAGACACAATAATAATTTAGGACAATTTTTTTTTTTTTTTTAAAAAAAAATTTATTACTTCTAATGTACGCTTTATTCATAACTTTACACAAAAAGGAAAGCTTAAAATACCAAATTAAAAATTCTAAATTAATATTAGTTAATTCATCATTTACTATTTGTGAATAGACTTATCATAATTATAATATAATATAGTTAAAAAAAAAAAAAAATAAATAAAATAAATAACAAAATAAATAAATAAAAATTTTTGTCAAAATATTATTAATTTTATTTATATTTTTTTTTTTAATTTTAAATTCTTAATAATTCAGTAGTAGTAACTTCTTTAGTTTTTAAAACTTTTAATAATTCTCTCTCTAGTAAATTTCTTATTATATAATTATTAGTGAAGAAATAAAAATAAATTAATAATTTAATTAAATGGTGAAGTATTATAAAATTGTAATAATAATAAATAAACAAAACTAACCTAAACTAAAATAAAAAGAATAATATAGAAAAGTAATTAATAAAAATAAAATTACTTTTTTAAAATAGCATAATACTGTAAATATTAATATAATAAAATAAAATTAAAAAAAAAATAAAAAAAAAAAAAAAAATAAATGCATTATTTATATTCATTTTTTTTATCATTTTCAATACTTTTTTATTTATCCATATGAAAAAAATTTTTTATGTCTAATCTATATGTTACACAGATAAATAATTAGATCAAATCTACTTTATAAAAAAATAAATAAATAAATTTGAAAATTTTATCTTTTTGTGGATAAAATAAAAATAAATTGTGATTTTTTTTTTAGGTTTTTAGAGTTTTTTAGATTTATACTAAATAGTAAATAAATAAATAAAATAAATAAATAAAAAATTAAAAAATCATTAAAAATAATTAAGGTAAAAAAAATAAATAAATAAAAATTTTTATATTTTTTATAAAACGTCTTATTTTAAAGTAATTTTATTGAGAAATGCTAGGGTTGAAAGATTTATTTTAAAATTTTTTTACTTATTTTATATTTTATATATATATATAATATTATCAGTTTTTAATAAATAAATAATGATAATAATAATAATAAAAAAATGAATTTTTTTTTTCTACTTTATTAATTTAAAAAAATTTTTAAGAAAAAAAAAAGTATTAAATATATATATTATATATTTAATTTTTATTTTTAAAATTACTATCTTCCATAAATAATTTATTTTATTTATTATTTTATAATTATTCAAAAATTAATTATAAATATTTAAAAATAATAATAATAATAATAATAATAATAATAATAATAGACCTCTTTGGAGAGTTTTCAAAAAAAAAAAATAATACATACATATATATATATAGATGAAGTATATTTAAAAATAAATATAATAACATTAAAATAAACTAAATCATTATTTATTAATATTGTGACGTGACAATTTTTTTTTATTTTCATTTTTATTTATAATATTCTTTTTTTTTTTTTTTTTTTTTTTAAATTTAATAATTAATTAATATATATATATATACCTTTTGTTTTTTATTATGTTTTTTAAATAATTTTTAATTAATATGTGGGGTAGATTTTGATTTTTTTTTTATTCCTTTTGTAACAAAGAATAAAAATAAAAATAAAAATAAAAATAAAAAATAAATCTAAATTTACCCCACATATGAATTAAAAATTATTTAAAAAACATAATAAAAAACAAAAGGTATATATATATATATTAATTAATTATTAAATTTAAAAAAAAAAAAAAAAAAAAAAAATATTTATTTCATATTTTGACAATATTTTTTTTGACAATATATATACATTTTTAAATTATTTCCTTTTTTTAATTAAATATATATAACAATAATTATTTATAACTAAAATTTTAATATAAAAAATATTTAATAATTAACATATTTTTCCATATCCACAAACACCACATTTTATAAATATATTAACTTTTATAAATATATAAATATAAAAAAACCTTTTTGTAGTTTTTTTTTTTTTTTTGTTAATTTTTTTTTTTATTAATTTATTAAAATTTTATTTATTATTTAAACAATAATATATATAATTACATATATACATTTTTTTATTTTCTTCAATGAATTATTGATTTATAAATGTATAATTTATATAGAATGGACTTTATATATATATATATTATTTAAAATCCTTTTTTTTTTTTTTTTTTTTAAATTATTTTTTCATTACTTTTGAACTTTTTTTTTTTTTTTTTCTATCTATTAAATATGATTAATAAATTGTTATTACAATTTTTTTTTTATCTTTTTTATATATATAAATTATTATATAATTTCCATCTTTTATATATATTTATATTATTGTATTTTAGTTTATTTTATTTTTATAATGATTTTTATAATTTTTTGATTATGTTCAATGCTCAATGCTTTTTATTATTATTATTATTATTATTATTTATTATTTAATAATAAATAAAAATTTTTATTAAATAAAATATGGAATTATTAATGAATTATTGTTTGTGCTTAAATATATTTTTAATTTTTATCAATTAATTCAAAGTTAAAAATGAAAAAAATTTATATATATTTTATATATATTTGTATTTATCTTTTAAAATCATCTACATTATTTTTATCTTTATTTCTAATATATAGATTATTAATTATTTTATTTTATATTATTATTTTAATAGAAAGAGATAATAAATGAATGTAAAAAAAATTTTTTTTTTCTTTTTGAAAAAAAAAAAAAAAAAAATAAAAATAAAATTGATAAATTATTTTTCAGAAAAAAAGATATATCATATTTATTGGTATATTTCATAAGTTCTGCGGTATAATTCATCAATATGTTTAAGGTAGTAAGTACCTGGGAACATTTCAGCAGTACTAACAGGAGTATAATCTTTAAGTTGGTATGTCTTTTCTCTTAAGGACATAGTCTTTTCAAAATCTTCTGGTTTAAATTCATTTCTGCTTTCTAATCTTTCATTAATATTTAAAGTCTTAGCAATTTCAGCAGTGGACTTCTTAATCTTGAATGAGAACATAGAAGCAGCTAAACCAGAACCGTAAGAGAAGAGAACAACTCTTTTATTCAACTATTGATATAATATAAATTAATAAATATATAAAATAAATACATATTTAAATAAATAAAAAATAACATTATATAAATTAATTATTATTACTATTTTTAGATGTTAATTTTCTTTAAAAAATATATATATTTAATTAAATATTTTAATTAATATTTATTATTTATTTTCTTTTTTCTTCTTGAAAACTTACTAAATCTTCAGATGGAACTTGTGATACTAAAGAAATTAAGGAACTGTAAACGGATCCACAGTACATATTACCACAGTTCTTTGGAATATATAATGAAGGAATAACCTTCTTTTGGAACTTTTCCTTAGTGTAAGCCATAAAAGCCTTTTCAAGAGGTTTATCATAGTAAGTACCTTCTAAAGTCTTACCTTTGTGAGCTTCTAAACCAGCGTATTTTGGATTTTCTTGATCTTTAAGGAAATCGTTGAAGGCCTATTAAATAATATTATTTATTATGTATATAATATATAATTAAATATTTTATAAAATTTTTAGATATAAAAAATTAAAATAGGAATAATTAATATATTAATGAAGTGATAATTAATAAATATTAAATAAATATTATTATTGTCATTATTATTAATATAATTATATATAAACTTACTAATCTAGCGAAAGATTTTTGAACTAACTTAGAGTAAGGAGTGTGGAAAACAAAGTATGGTACAGTTTCAATATCAATCTTTTCACCATAACGCTTTTGAACCTTTTCAATGTATCTGTTGTAACAAATATCTACAGATTTTAAATAACAAACATTTGATAAGTGACCATCAACATATGGGAATTCAGAAGCTAGATCTGGCTTGTAGAAATCATAAACATCTTCCATATGAGTAGATCTAATGCCTTTTTTTAATTATTTTTAATTATTTATTATAAATTATATAATTTATACATTAATTATAATGCCTTTTTTTTTTTTTTTTTTATTTATTTATTATTAATTATATAATTTAAATTTTATTATACTTTATGTCTAATATATAAATATATATTCATTTTTATTCTTCATTCAAATTAAATTATATATTTATTTATATATATACAAAAAAAAAAAAAACTAATCTATTTTTATTTTAAAATTTAATACTATTATTTATTTAGTTAAAATTTTTTATACTTTAGAAAATAATTTAAAAAAAAAATAAATTTCTAACCTTGTTCCATAACAATTGGAGCATCTGGACCAATTAATAAAGCACAAACACCACAACCACCAGTTGGTCTAGCATTACCAGAAGCGTAAACTGCAATATCACCAGCAACAACTAAGCCATAACGACCATCCCAAGAAGTGGATTCCATCCAGTTAATGGTATTAAACAAAGCATTTGTACCACCATAACAAGCGTTAGTAGTATCAATACCTTCAATATCGGTGTTACCTGATTGAGTGAAAAGTTGCATTAAAGTAGATTTAACAGATTTGGATTTATCAATGATAGTTTCAGTACCAACTTCTAATCTACCAACTTGATTATAGTCAACATTGTATTTTTCCATTAAATTTCTTACAACTAATGTATTTTATATTAATTTATTAAATTAAGAATAAGAATATTACAATAATAAATTATTTTTAAAATGATTTATAAATATATAATATATATATACAAATTATAAAATAAAAAAAAATTAAAAAAATAAAAAAAATAAAAAAATTAATAATATTTATAATAATATTAAAAGTAATATTTTAAATATTAATTATTTTTTTAATAATTATTATGTTCAACATATATATAATTTATGAATTATTTATTATTTACCAGTTAAACAAACAGAGTTAATATCTTCTCTGTCATCACAGAAAGCCATTCTGGTTTGACCTAAACCAATGGTATATTTACCAGTAGAAGCACCATCGAAAATTTCTATAATAATAATTTAAAATTTATAAAAATAATCATTATTTTTGTTACATTTAATAACACAAATTTATTCATTTGAATTGTTATATATATATAAATTAAATTCTTCTATTATAATAAATTTTTACCTAATTGTGCTTGATCAACATACTATATTTATTTTATTAAAATTGAATTAAAATAAAACATATTTTTATTAATAATATATAGTAAAAAAGTTAATATTTTATAAATTTTATATTAAAACAAAGTAAAAAAAAAAAAAAAAAAAAAAAGTTTCCATAACATCACTTATAATTTTAAAATAATAAATAAATCCTGATTTTTTATTTTTATTTTATTATTCCTTGTTTTTTCTATTCATGATTATAATTATTCATTATAAAAACATAATTTGATTATAAAAATTACTTGTTTTGGGAAGTAGATTTCCATAGCAACAATACCAACGTTTTGAGCCTTCATTCCAATCATTTTTGTTCTATATTTTTTATTTTTATGTTTGAATTATTTATATTTAATATATAAAAAAAAAATAAAAATAAAAATAAAATTATAATTATAAAATACAAAATAAATTAAAAAAAAATAATTATATTAATATATTATTTTTAATTTAATCATTTTTAATATCAAATATGAGTAAGAATAATATTAAATAAAAATAAAAATAAAAATATACATATTATTTTTTATATAAAAATTAATCTTTATTAATAATACTATTAGAAGTAACAATAATATCATTTAATATTAATACTTTTTTTATATTTATCGTTTTATATATATATATATCAATTGAACACACTCCATTATATACATTGGTGTGATTAAATTATTTATATACCATGTATTATTTTTTCTCGAAAAAAAAAATACTATTTATAAATTTTATTGCTTTTTTTTTTTATTATTATATTTATATTTTTTCCTATGTTCCCTTTTTTTTCTTTTTCTTTTTCTCTTTTTATTTATCTATTACTTACCAGGTATTAAAAAGAATGATATTAAATTATAAGGTATAAACAAATTATTATAATTTTTTTTACTCCAAGTAATGATTATTATTTATCCTTAGATAAAATAAAAAAACGCAAAGAAAAAATTTAATAAAAAAAAAAAAAATAGTATTAAATATAAAATTTACGATTTTTTTTCATTTGTTTAATTTTATAATATATTATATTACATTATATAATATATACTATATATATTCTTTTTATTTATTTTATTCATTTATTTATTTTTATTATAACTCAGTAATTCTATATTTTTTTAAAAAAAGTTAACATTCTTAATATATTTTACTATTGATTAATTCTATAATATATTATTGATTATTGATTATATATTTACTATTTATTAAAGAATACTATATATATATAAATTGAATCTAATTAAATTTATTAAAATATATTATTGTTCTATTTTTTATTTATTTATTTATTTATTCATTTTATTTATTTATTTATTTATGTTTTATTTAATAAAATATAAAAATTTATATTGAAAAGTATACACTAATATATGATTAATATATGTTATTAATATTTTAATCAATTGAAATATTTATATTATAATATATAATAATATATGGTTGATCAATCTATTTAAACTAAATTAAAATAAAGATTAAAAAAAAAAACTCGAATATTTATTGTAATATATATTATCAATATATTTTAATATACAATGTTAAAAATAATCAAAATATTTTTGAAAGTAGAAACTTTATTTAATAATAAATTTTAATAATAACAAATTTTGTAATGATAATAATAATATATTATAAATTTTTTAATTAATTAAAAATTTTTTTTTATATTAAAATAAAATTTATTTTTTTAAAAAGAAAAAATTAATAATTAAATAAAAAATATTATTAATTATTATATCATCTTTATTATTAATATTTATTTTATAAATATTATTGTAATTATTCAGTTTTAAATTTATAAATGAAGAAAATAAATTTTTTTTTTTTTTAACCTCTTCAAAACAGTTATATAAAAATTTTTTAAAAAGTAATAATAAATAAATAAAAACAAAATGAAATAGAAAATATGCTTTATTAAGGCTTGTTTTTCATAAATGTTGTATATCTATTTAAATACCAAAAAAAAAAGAAATTTTATTACAATAAAGCAATAAAATGTGTAAGTATATTGATATTATTCTATAGAACACAATTTTCAATAAATTTCGAAAGATTTGATTTAAAAATACTTGTTTAAGCATTAATATGATATAGCTAATATTAACTCAATAACGTTAAATTTGTAATATATATAAAATACTTCTATAAAAAACATATAATATAAGAAAATTTTAAAATTATAAGTTGAACTTAAATTTGTTGAAATTCGAATAATACAATCCTTATATACATATTTTTGTAGGTGTTATTCTAAGATTTATATAATTATTTTAAATTTGTTAATTAAAACATATATCAATATAAAATTTTCATTCTCAAATAATATACGCCTTCAAATATTCATAGCCTTTTTATTTTTTTATTTTTATATTTTTAATTTTTTATTCACTGAAGTAATATTACATATCTATTATTATTTTTAATTATAATATACAAATAATAAAAAAAATCATTTATTCTATGTATACTTAATTGTATTTCAAATTTCAAAAAGCATCTTTTCATTTGATTTATACATAAAAATAAAAATAAAAAAATTATTTCTATATATTATATTATTTATTAAGTATTTTCTTATTTATAAAAAATATTTTTCTCTTAATAAAATTATTACATATATTTTTTACTTATAATTATTCCTTCATATAAAATAAAATAATTTTAAATAATTAAAAAAAAAAAAAAAATTAAAATTAAAAAAATTTTTGTATAATAAAATTTTAAAAAATAATTTAAAAAAAAAAAAAAAAAATAGTACAAATAATATATTATCTATTTTTAATTTTTTTTTTTTTTCTTTCTTTCTTTGTCGAACTTTATTAAAATTTGTTTCACAAAATATTGAAAATAGAAAAGATGAATATTATTTTGAAAAAATTCATAATAATTAATAAATTCAATATCCATTCAAAATATCGAATTCATTTCAACTTTTTTTTTTTTTTTTTTTTTTTTTTGCTTTTTTCTCTCAAAAGGAAATAAAGGATCAACATCAAAATTCTTATATGAAATATAATAAGATATAATATAATAAAATAAAAATTAAATAAACAATGCGTATTACATATTATATATAATTCATAATATGAAAAAAAAAAAAAAAAAAAAAAAAAAAAAGAAAAGAAAAAAAAGTAATGATTATTATTGGATTACTGAATATATATTTAATGGTTTATAGTAATATAGAATTATTTTGTCTTTTAATACTATTAAAGATATATTTATATTTATTTTTATTATTTAATAATATTTTCTCATTTTCTCTAACCTTGATTAATTATAATGAAGTGATTATTTATGCAATACTATTATTAGTATTACTTATATTCATTCAGATCCCTTTATTTTTTTTTATATAAATCACATATTTATTTATTTATTTTATTTATTTGTCTATTCATTTATTCATTTTATTATTTATTTATTAACAAGAAAAATAAATAAAAAGTACTTAAAATTATTAAAAAAAAATAATAAAATAAATAGTAGAAGATGAATATAAAGTATAGATTGAATAAAATAAATTAAATTAAATTAAAAAGGTGAAAAGTTTATTAAAATTTTTTTTTTTTTTTTGGTAAATTTAAAATAAATGTATTATATAAACTAATGTACATATTTATTTATATAATAAAATTTTATTGTGGCTTCTATTAATTAGTTCGCCATTTCAACATTAATAATTTAATTTAATAGATATTATAAATAATAAATAATAAAAAATTTATAAATAAAAAATAATAAATAATAAATAATAAATAATAAATAAATAATAAAAAAATAATAAAAAAAATAAAATCTAACATATAAATAATAATATACAATATTATAATTATTTATTTTTAATATTTTTATTTTTATTTAATTTTATTTTAATTTTAGTAATATATAAATGTTTTAAATTTTTTGGTGAATATTCCCCTATATATATATATATATTTTATTTTTATTATGGTACTTTTAATAATTTTAATTATATAATAATAATAATAATAAATATTAATAATAATTAATAATAATAATAATAATAATAATAAATAATAAATAATAATAATAAATATATTTTTTACTTTTAATTAAAATAAAATAAATAAAGTTTTAAAGTTCTACAAAAAAAAATCAAATAAACAAAATTAACCCCAAAGATTAAAATGATTTATATTTAATTTATCAAATTTTCGTTTTTAATTTTATTTTTTAATATATATTTATTCTATCATTCTTATTATAATTAAAAATGATATATAAAGTTAAAATAATAGATTATGTTTAAAAATAATGTTTTAGAAATAGGACCCAAGGTAGGTATCAATTAAAATTTTTTTAAATAATAGGATATATTTAATATAGTGTTTGTATCTATCATTAGTTACTAGTATATTTATTATTTTTATTCCAAATATCATTTATTATTAAAATTAATTATTCTTTATAATTTTAAAAAAAAATAAAATAAAATGATTAAAAAATTTTCTAATAATATAATTAAAAATTAAAAATTAAAAATTAAAAATTAAAAATTAAAAAATGAAAAATACAAAAAAAAAAAAAATTAATTTTATTAATAAATATAAATATAAATTAATTTAAAGTAAAAATAAAAATAAAATAAAATAAATTTAAATTTTTAACACAAAACTAAAATCAAGTCCACAAAATGAAATCAATATAAAGCTTCAATAATATTAAAAGAAAGATACAATTTTAACTAATAAATAGAATTAAATATACAATATAAATTTTTTTTTCTTTTTGTTATTTTATAACGAATTTATCGAAATATTAGAAAATAAATATTATGTATTATTAACTATTATTTATTATTTATAATTATATAATATTTATTATTATTATTTAATATTTATTATTATATTTTATTATTGTTTATTGTCTATTGTTTATTAATTAATTATAAATTTTGATCATTTCCTTTATTATAATAATTAATTATTAAAAAAATATATATATTAATTCTTATCACATTTTTCTGTTTTATTATTTTCATACTAATAAATTTATTCAATATAAAATTTATGAATATAAAAAATGTGTATTAAAATTAAAAAAAAAAAAAAATTATTCATTATTATTCATTTAGATAAGTATTATGAGTTACAAGCATACTACAGGACTTGGAGTTCAAATAAATTGAATCCATCCAAAGGTTCTTTCTCTACAATTTTTTTTTTTTTTTTTTTTTTTTTTTTTTAAATTTCTATGATTTTTTTTTTATTTGATTAGATATTAAGATCGTAATTATTATCATTATTAAAGTAATATAAGCAAACATATATATATATTAAATTATATTTACAAATATTCTATAAGATGAACAAAAAAGTGGCTTAATTAAAAGCCTCGATATGTTGTAATTATAATTATTATCAATAACATTATTCATTATTATTATTTACTTTCCCAATTATGGAGTTTTTTATTGATGCTTAATCCTATGTCTGAATTATCAAAGCATTATGAATTCTTTGAATTAAAATATAGAAATTATTAAGTACGAGCTAAAAATTAAATAATATTTTTATTAGGTAAGAATTCAATTCAAAATTTTAAAGTCTTTTATTATTAGAACTTAAAATATAACACCAAAATCTATTAATTTAAATAAAAAAAATTTTTTTTTGGTATTTATAATAAAATCGATATTTTTATAATTTTCATTTAATTTTTATTGCTTTATTTAATAAATTAATTATAAAAAAAAACTTTTTTTTATAATTTTATTTTTTGTATTCATCTCTAAAAAAATATTATTTTTATAGCATAGTCTAATAAAAACTTTGCTATTTCAGCATTTTTATTATTAATATAATTCTTTTTAATTGCTTCTAAAATGGGAAACTTCTATTAATGCCTTTTTTTCATTAATATTTAACATAATTTTATTTTCAAAAGCATAATATATGAGTATCTTCATCATATCTATTTTTTTTTTTTTTTTTTTTTTATGGTCATATCATGTATACTTTTCATTTTCATAATAATTGATTAATATTTATGATAAATTTATTTTTATTTGAAGAAGCTAAAATTTATTTCACATTTTCTATATCATAATTTTTAATTGCTTCGAAAAAGATTTTTCAATTCTTCATTATTTTAATTACCTCCATGATATCTATAATATTCTTTTTTCTTCTCGAATAAAAGAATATCTTATTAAATTTAATTTATAAAAATGTGTTTATATATTATATATAAAAAAAATTTTAATATTCATTTTAACTAACATTATAAGAACCTAAATATTAAAATAAATTCATTATAAACCTTGTTAAATTTAATATTTAAATATGTAATATGTATTTTATGATTAACTCGATATTTTATTCAATTAAAATTTATATGTCATCATATGTTCTTTACAATAATGAGTTCTCAGAATAAATACATTAAAATCTTTTTTTTTTTTTTTTTATTATTATTATTTTATTTTAAATATTTCTAAATCCATATATATTACTCCTTATAATTTTTAATATTTTTACTTCAAAAAAAATAATGAATTTATACATCTATTTTGTATTTCTTATTGATTAATATAACAACGAAAAAAATTTTTTTTTAAATAAAATCACTATATAATTTTCTATAAATAGTTATAAAATAAAAAAAAAAAATTTATATAATTTTTAATATTTTTACTTCAAAAAAAATAATGAATTTATACATCTATTTTGTATTTCTTATTGATTAATATAACAACGAAAAAAATTTTTTTTTTAAATAAAATCACTATATAATTTTCTATAAATAGTTATAAAATAAAAAAAAAAAATTTATATAAATTCTAAAAAAAAAAATATTAACATAAATATATTAATGTTGATTAGTACAATGGCAAATTAAGATAGTATAATTTTATTTTTACAGTTTTAATACTAAAAATTTGTTAATCATAAAAAAATTTTTAAATAAATAAAACAAAATAGTATAATTTTAATTTAACAAAATAATAATATTGATATTTAATTTTAATAGTTGTAAAAATTTTATTGTTTAAAAATTTGTTTGTTATAAAATATTTCCTTCATATTCATAAAACGAAATAAAATTATACTCATTTCAGGAAATACTATATTTAATAATTAAGAAATATTTTTTATTCTTATAATTAAATATATTAAATAGAGTAGGAAAAAAAATTAAAAAGTAATTTTTTTTTAGATTATTAATTTAAAAATTTTATATACTCTAATTTAAATATAGATAATGTAATAAAATTTTTGAAATCTGTATTTTATTTAATAATGTTATAAATAATTAAAGATAAAATAATAATCATTTATGAATTATCTAGAATAAAATTTGATTATTTATTATATAGTATATACTGGTATATGCCGAAATTTGTGATATTATTATATGCGTTGAAATGCACGCAAACTGTATAATGTTCAATATTATGCGTTTGAGTGCATAAACACATATATGACGATATATACACGAATGCATGAAGAGCTGTGAATAAACGCAGTTTATGAGCGCTATGAATGTATGACAGGCATATAATATATAGTTATATAGGCACTATTTATCAACATTGCACGATTACATACAGAACGAATGGACATGCATGAATAATGCAATTATGAGTGTTTAGAATGAGTTACATGTGTATCTTCATGTTATATTAGCAGTATTGCATTATTTACACATATTTTGCAACTATATGCATATATGTAAGGAATGCAGCGAAACAGTGTGAAGGCGCAGCAATGAACGATGTGAGTAAAATGAATGCATATTGGTATAACTATGTAGTTATGCCAGAATGGAGCAAACAGTGTGAATAATGCAATTATGAACCAGTGAGTGCAATGAATAAAAATTTATATACTCTAATTTAAATATAGATAATGTAATATAAGTTTTGAAATCTGTACATTATTTAATAATATAATAAATATTTGTAGATACAATAATAATCATTTATAAATTATCTAAAATAAAATTTGATTATTTATTATATAGTGAAAAACACATATTTATATTTATACTATTCTATTATATTTATTAATCTATTAATTATTGGTAATTGTAATTAATCCTATGTGGATTTGTAAACTTTAAATTCCATTTAAAAATTGATATAAAGTATAGTAACATTAATTATTTATATTAATAATTTTTTATTAATTATTCCATAATCATTTATTATTTATTTATCCATTTATTATATAACATGTATTATATTTTTATTCTTTATTTATTATTTATTATTTATCATTTATTTATTTGTTATTATTAATTATTTATTTATTATTGTTATTTATTTCTTTTATAGTAATTACAATTAATATAATTATATTTAAAAGATTTTTTATTAATATATTAAATTATATTAAACTTATAAATAATATAAGGTATTTAAAATATATCAATGATTTAATTATGTTTAACTTTGGTAAAAAAAAAAAAAAGTTTAAAAATAATTGAAATACCAAAAAATTTTAAAAAATAATTAAAAATCCACAATAATTGAAATACCACAAAATTTAAAAAAATAATTAAAAATCTACAAAGTATAAAATTATTACTAATTACTATGAAATAATTATAGAAATTAGAGAGATATATAGTTTATGTATATTTTTTATTTAAATATTTATAATGGTAATTATTCTAATCTTTTTTTTTTTTTTTTTTTTTTTTTATTATTATTATTATTATTTGTTCTTTATTATTTTTTATTATTATTATAAAATAATTATTTATAATAACAAATAATTTTTTTTTTTATTTCATACTAATTAATTCTTAAAAAGTATTGGTGAAATTAAAGTAAATTTTTAAAATTGGAAATCGAATTATTTTGATTATTGGTTAATTAAATTTAAAAATTAAATGCCTATGACCACTATAATAATTATATTATTATTAAAATATATTTAAATAAAAAATAAAAAAATTACTACATCATAAAGTTTTATATTTATTTTATTTTATTTTATTTTATTTTATTTATTTCATTTCATTTTATTTTGTTTTATTATTAATAAATTAATTTAATTAATTATATAACATTTTATTATTAAATGCTATCAAAAAATAAAAAATTTCAACGAATAACTAAACCGTAATAGATAATAATTCTTTAAGAGGAACTTTAATTAACAATATATAATGCATTAAATTTATTTTAGATTTGTTTAATGTTAAACATATAAACAAATAATAAGAATTAAAATTGATATAGTTATTATATATAATTAGTAATTTTTTTTTTTTATTATTTATTTCGATGAATATTAATATCTAATTATAAAATAGTAAATAAAAGTTTTCTTCACTTTATAATTAAATCTATTATTTCTAGCCAATAAAGAAAGATGGATTTAAATATATCTTTTACTAATTAAATAAATTATATTTATTTTTATTTAAGATGACTAATAAATGAATAAAATTAATTTCCCTTTGAAAATAATTAATTATAATTATAATAATGAACATTGATTTCTCAGTGAATCTTTTTATAATATTAAATAAAATAAAAATTAAAGATATAAAAAATAATAATAAAATAATTTATTTTTTTATTTTTAATAATAAATGAATAAAAGTATAAAATAAAATAAAATAAAATAAAATTAAATAAAATATTACAAAAAATAATATAAAATAAAATAAAAAGGAAATTTATTAATAACAATCTAATTATAAAACCTTTTTAAATATAATTTAAATATAATAAATAATATAAAATAAAAATTAGAATCCAATAAAAAAAGTGAATTTAAATATAATAAAATAGTATATAATTTACATTTTTTTTCAAAAAAAATTTTTTTTTTCTTTTTATTATTAATCTCTTTATCATATATGAAAAAGATTATCATTCTTTATAATAATTTATAAAAAAAAAAAATAAAATAAAAAATATACCCCTAAAATATAAATAATAATAATAAAAAATTCAAATAAAAAATTCAAATAAATAAATTATTATATTTATTTATTTATTTAATATACCATTCTTTTTGAAAAGAAAGAAAAATAATAATACCATTATTATAAAGTTATAACATATTGCTAATTTAATTTATAATTATTTTTATTATCTTTTTTTTTTTTTTTAATAAAAAAAGAAATTAATAATAATAAATCAAAATGGGTAAGCGTAATACTATTAACAACAACAACAACTCTTCCAACGTTTTAAATCAACAGAGAATCTTAAATGATTTAAATCAAATGACTAAAAATGATTTAAAACCACAATTCAATAACAATAAAAAAGGTCCAAAGAAGAATCAAAAACAACAACAACCACAACAACAACCACAACAACAAGTTCAACAAGAAGTTCAACAAGAACCTAAACAAAATGGAAAACAAAAAAATAGAAGACAACAACAACAAAAGCAACAAGTTCAACAACAACAAGCTCAAAAGATTAAGCAACCACAACAACAACCACCAAAGCCAGTTAAACCAACTAAACCAAATACCTCGGTTAGAAATACTTTCCGTTTATTATCGAATTGGGAATACTTCACCAACAATGAATGGAAGAAGAGTACAAAAAGTATCGTTGAAAATATCAGTAAGTTCCACAACAGAGGAGATATTCGTTCTCAATTAGATAGAATTCAGGAAATTCAAGTTAAGTATCAATACAAGCCAGAAAGGAAACCAAAATCTGAATTAAGCAAGAAGCTTAACAGAAGAATATTAAAGGAAGCTGCTAAGGCTCCACCAGGTGTCCACGCCTACCGTATGAAGCAATTAATACAAGATATGAATAGCAAGAGAAGACAGAGAGCCACTCATGAAAGAGTGACCAATCTCTTGGTAAAACGTTACACTCAAAAGATGAATGCCTTTGCTGACGAATATCAAAAGGCCTACAAAGCTTACCAAGAGAGTATTAAAGAAAATCTTGGAGTAGCTGAAATCAAGAATTCACAAATCAATGCCAATAAGACCTTCTCTCATCAAAAACGTTTACAAAAGAAGGCTAAATTACAAAAGAAACTCTTCAGAAGACAAAGTAAGAGAATTCTTGAATCTCACACCTGTCCAGCTCAATGGACGCCAGCCAATGAAAAATTATTCCAAATGGCCACTCAAAAGATCCTTTCTCAAGGATATAACGGCTTCCACTACTATGGCCGTCCAGAATACAATAGATCCTTAGCTTGGGTTGAAGCCAATGAAAATACTACTGGTAAAGAATCCATCTCTGTCGCCACCGTAATGGCTTGTCAAAATTCTCCAATTCCAGGAGAAACTAGACTCTCTCAAAACAGAGTTCCAACAGTCGCTCCAAATCAACAGAAGCAAAGACAACTTTCATCTCAACAAAAGCCAAAGAAGCAACAAGTTGCTAAGGAAAAGCCAATGACGATTAAGACTCAAACACCAGAACAATATCGTGAACGTATTACTGGTAGGAAGCCCAAGAAGTCAGGTAACAAGGATTCTCCATCTGATGAAAACCAAAAGAATGGAAGAAAGGGTAATTCCGGCAACAGAAAGATGGAGCAAAAGTCTTCTCCATCGGTTGTTAATCCAAGACCAGCCACTTGGGTCACCGAAACGGAATACCCAGACAGTTTTGCTTGGGGTATCTTACAACATCAACCAGGTAATGGTGGTAACAATGGACGTAGTGGTAATCGTAGTGGTGGAGGTAAAAAGAATAATAATAAGGATGAAACGATAAATCTTTTATTCCCAAAGAGTGCACCAAACCAAGGTAATGGTGGTAACAATAAGAGACAACAACAACAACAACAAAATGGTAATGGTAATGGAAGAAAACAACAAAACAGAAGACCACAAGGTACTAACATCAGTGAATTACTTTAAACTTTAAAACAAAAAAAGTAAATAATAATAATTAAAAAAAATTTTATTAAATTTTTAATATAAATACGTCAAAATAAAATAAAGAAAAAAAAAATTTATTATAAAAATATATTTATTATATATATTTTTAATAAATTAAATAAGAATAATGAATATTTAAAAAAATTTTTTAAAAAAAAAAAAAAAAAAAAAAAAAAAAAAAAAAAAAGATTATATATATATATATATCATATATACCCTAAATTCTAATAAAAAAAATAAAAAATAGTTACATATTTTTTTTTATATATTCTAAATATTTATAAAATTTAATATATATATAAAAAAATAAAATAAAATAAAAATAAAAAAAAAATAAAAAAAAAAAAAATAAAACATAAAAATAAAAAAATATTTTTTTTTAATTTTTTTTTTTTTTTTTTTTTTTTTTTTTTTTTTTTTTTTTTTTTTTTTTTTGTTATTTCAAATCTGAATTAAATACTTTATTTTTTTATATTTTTTTTTAAACTTTTCATTTTTTTATATTTTTTTTAAAACTTTTAATTTATGAAGAGAGTGAATATAATATTTTGATTATTATGTTAAAATTATTATGCAATTGTTAATTACCATCATTCATATTTATATCCTATTTATATATATTTATAAATATATTCATTATTTATTTATATTATATCTATATAATATATATATATATATATATTTTTATCTATTATAATAATAATTAAACTTTATTTTTAATGCTTTATTGAAGGAATTAAAGAAAAATGTTGTATAAATTTATGTACTATGATGGAAGACGACTGTTCAGAAAGACTGTCCTTGTTGTTAGGGAGAAAATAGTAATTCTCTATTGAAACATTGGTTTTTCTAAATACTATCTTTTCCATGAATTTTGAATAAAATATTTTATAGATATTGAAATTGTATAAATACTTTATGAAAAATTTTTTTTTGTAATTACAAAATATTGTCCAATATCAAGTAGTAATGTAAAAACTGTTATTACAGATATAAATAATATATTGAATCAAGTACTGATCCTGATAGTAGTAATGAAGTGTATATTATTAATATTAATAATAATAATCACGATATTAATAATGTTGTTAATAATAATAATAGTAATGATAGTGAAAATAGAAATATTAATATTAGTAATAGTGAAAATAATGGTATCATTATTAATTATATAATGAATTGGTCAGTTGGTAAAAATCGTGTTAATATTAGTAATTTTCTGAATAATGAGTGGTATAAATATATATGTAACGTGGTATAGAGTAGATAACTTCCTTCTTGATGGAAGAGATACAGACATTATTGAAAATTTTTTTTAAAAAAAAAAAAAAAAAAAAAAAAAAAACTAAATTTATACCTACTGAAATGATATATTTAGAGAAGGAAGGAAGGAAGGAAGGAAGGAAGGAAGGAAAGAAAGAAGATAGGAAAGGTTTTCCGTACTACTGAAAGAACATTTTAATTTTGATATAAAACATTAAAATTTATTTCTTTTAAAATAAAAAAAAATAATAAACTTACTTCACTCATATTAGTCCAAGAACAGTAAGAATGAATATCAATATCGAAAAAAAAAAACCACTACTCTGTGTAGTAACATGATCACATCACCAGTTAAATCTAAAATAATAAAACAAAAACAAAAAAACAAAAACAAAAAAAAAAAAAAAAAAAAAGTCACATCTTTAAAAAAAAAAAATAGAATATAGTGTAGTGTGGTGATCCACTAAACTCTCCGCTGAACCACAAGAAGGATCATCACAAGTTGAATTACTTAACTCTAGGTTCTATGTTCGAAACGATGCTATTTGTACTGTTAGTAAAATGTGTACTGATGAGAATTAAAACAGGACTATTCCTCACTAACTGCACGATTCCTTTAAACCCTATCGGTAGGGTATGACGTTGAGCAACGTCGGCGCACTCTTGGTAATGAAAGTGTAGTGTTTATTTTTTTTTTTTTGTTAATATCTCAAAAAAAAAATATCTCAAAGAGATCTATTGATTCGATAATCGATATTGATATTGGATTATTAATAAGATATTCCGAAAGCCCCCCTCCTCTACAATATACAGAGTAAGCAAAAGTAAAACTCTCCTCCTCTTGTAAACTTTTTTTTTTTTTTTTTAGGAGTTGTTCACTTAAAATGTCTCCGTTCCCCAGTATTGTGAAGTGAAGCTCCATCTAAAGCTGAAAACACCAACCAAAGAAAGAACATATAAATATACCTTATTTATGAAAATTTTTCAAATTCTAAAAAAAAAAAAATGTTAGAATAAAGAAGGAAATAAGGAAAGATTCCATACTTTATTGGTAAATAAAAAATGAAAAGGTTATCGGATGAAATCTAAAGATTTTTACATCAACATAGAGAATAAAGGTAGAGAGCATTCAAAATATCCAATGGATAAAAAAAAAAAAAAAAAGATTGATCCCCTTTTTTTTTCCACAGCAAGGGCAGAATTTTTAGGACAATCATCAGAGACTCTTACCTACTTTTAATTGCAATAGTGGTATTATATTTGTAACGAGGTCTTAATCTTAAGATCCAAGTTAAAAACCTAAACTTCAATGAGGGTATTCAAGGCTGAGCTTGAATAAAATTTCTAGTATTTATAAATTTAAAGTTAATCGTAATTTTCGTAGCTTTAAATTCCATGGAATTTACCAACCACATCAGACCAATAATGATTACCAATAACATCTTATATGAATTTAGTGATAATTTATTTTTTTTTTTTTTTTTTTTTTTAATTTTCTTGTAAGAGTACCAGTGATTTTTATTTTTTTTTTTTTTTTTTTAATTTTCTTGTAAGAGTACCAGTGATTTTTTTTTTAATTTTCTTGTAAGAGTACCAGTGATTTTTTTTTTAATTTTCTTGTAAGAGTACCAGTGATTTTTATTTTTTTAATTTTCTTGTAAGAGTACCAGTGATTTTTTTTTTTAATTTTCTTGTAAGAGTACCAGTGATTTTTATTTTTTAATTTTCCTGTAAGAGTACCAGTGATTTATTTTTTTTTTTTTTTTAATTTTCTTGCAAGAACATCAGTGATTTATTTTTTTTTTTTTTTGGCCAAGAAATAACGTGGCATGGAAGGGATATGATTTATGAGGTCTTTAATGATATATTTTGAATTTTTTTTTTTTTCTAAAAAAAAAAAAAAAAAAAAAAGTATTTTATTTGAAGAGAAGTACCAAAAAGTTCACATTTATTAGCCCAACAAAAAAAAAAAAAAAATATGACGATTAAGTAAAGCCTTCATTTTTCCTTTTAGTAGACGCTTATGAGAAATGATATCATCATCAGCAAAAAAAAAAAAAAAAAAAAAAAAAGATCTCCACAACATTTTTTTTTTAAATTACCCCAATACTAACACCATATTTTATCACCATTGTTTATCAAATATTTATTTAATGAATAAAATTAAAATTAAACCAAAATTGGTGGTGATAATGGGCATGGGCAAACCTTGTCTAACACCACGATGAAATAGGAAATTCATTGGATAACATTATCAAGGTAACGAGCTCTAGCTTAAGAAGTAAGATAGAATTTAGAAATGAAAATCAAAACATTTGTTCATTAGTACCAAGGTGAAAGATTTTTTTATAAGAATTGTTGAAAATGGGAAACAGAGTGGTAGGCTTTTTTTAATTTTTTTTTTTAATTTTTTTTTTTTTAGACTTAGAGATTAACTTTATTTAATTTATAATAATAATAATAATAATAATAATAATAAAATTACATGATTTAGATGAAAAAAAAAATAAATAAAATAAAATACATGAAATAAAATATTATATATAATAAAATTATAAAAGTGCGTTTAAAAGCAATAGCCTCTAACTTTTTTCCCATTCCTCGATGATAAACACCACGTCCATTATTGGGAGTAATAATTTCTGTATTTAGTGTTATCTAACGAAATCTGGTATCCGTTCTTTCACTGGGAGGTTGAAAAAAAAAAAAATCCATGCCTTATCATTTCGACAGTCGACGCTCTCGGCAACGGTAGATTCAGTTAGATTTCAACGGAATATCAATTCATCATCAATCTAAAAGATCGACAAATTAATGGTATTAACGTTTGCTAAGAAACTACGCCATTCCCACAAAATACAGGAACAGTCGACGAAGTTGAACTTTATTTAAAGATATTGTCAACTCATG